>CAWUFW010018769.1:0-210062 GCA_963921515.1 Calotriton arnoldi | reverse complement strand
CCAAGGAATGTGGAATTTAGGTTGCCTTCTATGCAATCTTCCCACCCAGGTGTCCTCAAAGTAGTCTAGTAGTGGGCTTATTTTGTCTTCGTTCCTTTTGTAATAGGGGCTTTCTATTAGAATATTGTAGTGTTCTGCTACATCGGTTACAGGTACATATGCTAGTGCTATTAGCTTTTTTATTTGGTAGGCAAAAGTACTGTCTGTAGCATATTGTACACTTAGGGTTAATTTTTGTAGATGTCTCCAGAGACTCTGATTAAAATGATAATAGCAACCCTGAATTGCTGTGTGTGGATAATTTTTAGTATAGCATTTATCATGGCTATTTTAAAGTCAATAATTATTTTTGAAGGAAAATAATTATTGCTTTCTTCTTTTATTTTAGTGAGTATATCAATGTAGGTAGTTTGCTGTTTATTTGGTAATAGTGCGTAGATGAATGGAATATTTGAATGTTGGTATAATCCATGTATTGTGTACAGCTGGTAAAATGGTTTTGGACAGACTTTGAAAGTTCCATCCATCATCCAGGTGTCACATTGCTGTAATTTAAGTAAATTGTTTGCAGTAACAAACATAATTATTCTTTTTCTGGGCATTCGTTATCAAAAAATATAAATGGTTCTTTACTGTGAGTAATGCTTAATTCTGGTGGAATAACTACTTCTGCAAATGTTTTAGGGGCAGGTATAGTAGTTGTGGTAGCTTTTTTTGTCTGGCAATTGTTCTTTTAAAGAAGCTATGGACGGTAATTGTCCTGATGCATGTTGAGGTAATTTTAATAGTTGCTCTTTTAGTATTTGGGTAGTTGCTTTGTCAGTACTAGTGCTTGCTTCTTTTATACTTTCAAGAGCATCTCTAACCTCAATCTCTGTTATGTTTGGGGGTGATTATGTTCTTTTACAGAAATAACAGTAGTTTCCTGAGTAGTAGCTCTTCCATAGCATTTGTTAGAGTAGTATTTGCTACACTTCCAAAATACTTTAAGGCCAATTTGTTTCTCCTGTGTATACACATACCCCATATAACATAATAGCATTTTATTTTTTTGTGACATTACAAATTCTGCACCTTCAGTCATGTTGTTTTGTTTTATGCTAGGGAAAATTCAAAAAGAAAATATTTTAATATAATAAATACAACATGTTTATTAAATACTGTTACATCTCAGTGAATATACTTACAATGTTTAGTTTGATGTAAATGAAATTGGTTAGGAAATGATTTCAAGCTTTCTTTTCTATTTTCTTGATGTAATTTCTGTTGAGAAGAGAAAAAACATATTAATAATTTGATTATATTGTTTGTAGATGATAGGCATTTTAGGGGTAAAGGGTTATTTGGGTGGGTATTTAACGTTGTTTAATAATGGAAAATGATATACTTACTTTTTAGTTGTCTTTATTTTGTTAGTAGTTGTAGAATTATTTTGGAAGCTTTTGCTGTTGGCTGTAGAGGAGATAGACAAAAAAGAAAATATATATTAGTGAATAACGTTTTGAAAATATTTTTAGGTCGGTTTGGCAAAAATAGAATATACTTACATTTATTGTTCTTTTATTGGTGAGTATTTTTGAAATAATTTTCTGGCTTTGTAGGATATCTGTAGAGGTGATATAAAAGTAAGGAATGAAAGAATAGTCAATTAGGTTTTAGAAATAATTTTTGTTGCAGGTTAGTAGTATTGTTATATTTTAAAAACAGTTTTACTTACTTAGTGCAGTTTTAAATTTCTTTTTAGTAATGAAAGTTTTCTTTCAGGAAACAGTTGGGCACAGTTTCACCTTCTTCTTTATTGTAGTTTTTAAGTGTAAAAGAGATGTATGTCTTTGATGTTTATATAGTGTTTATTTAATTGGTTGCTTTATGTTATTGGTGTATTTTGAAATGTAAGCATTTTATTGGTTGAAGTTAATTGTTTTGATTCTTTTGGCACTTTCTTTCCATATAAGGGAAACGCTAATTAAGAAACTGTTAGTAGAAAGTAAATATTTTATCTTTTTACTTTTTGTAAATAATTTAAATGTTGTTTTTAATGTGAAATAATGCAAGTATTATATATTTTACAGTTTATATTTTATTATTGTAATACGTTTGTTTAGGCAAAATATTTTGTTTTATATATTGATGTGTTTGCAAATTATTTTATTATGTTGTTTAAGTATTTTATATTGTTTTATAATGTGAATTTATATTTGGTGCTAAAGATATATTTAATTGAGCAGTTTTTATATAGTCGATATTTGTAAAAAGTCGATATTATTGATGTCTATATTTTGGTATTCGATATTTTTGTAATGTTGTATGTTATAAAAATGTAAACGATATTTAATGTAACGATATTTAGCATTTCGATATTGTGGTGAACGATATTTTTTATATACGATATTGTGTACTCGATATTTTTGTATTTTTATAAATAAGTATTGGTAGTAGATATTATTGTAGTCGATATTCTGACGCCGATATTTTGTATATTCGATATTTTTGTAGTCGATATTATGTCAGTGATCCCAGGGAATATATGTGGGCATATAAGTACTGTATTATAGTGCACTCCCACTTAGCACTTCCTAACCTACTTTATATAGGGTGGGTGATCTGCCAAATCCCTGTCAAGTAGTCTAACTCCTGTGGGTAAGTATCATCAGGGTGCCTGTCTTGGTCTTGGTCATAAGTCTTGGTCATAAGCTGGACATCCCTCTTCGCAGGGTTAAACAGGAATCATCTGTCCTTGAAAACTTTGCAGTGTCAGTGAAATCTCCTCTCCCTTAAACAATGAAGTGAAGCTGTATATATAATAACAACAGCCATGCTTCAATGCCAAAGCCCCGGTAAGGCAGCTATTGTTTATTCTATTGTGATAGCTTTGTTGCCTACCAGACAGCAATATGCAACAAGATATGCAAAAATTAACTTTATCCCTTGTACAGAATGTTCAAGGTGTTGTGATAGTGTGCCTACGAAGTGGAAATGTAAGCAATGCAGTTTCAGAGAATATTATCCTGCACAGACATGTAAGCAGATGTATGTCAAAGATCACTGTGTAGGAAAGAAGGCAACTTATGAAACATTAGTATGTAAAAGGATTGTGTTTCTAACCGGGCCTATCATAACCATGTGACAGTTTAGGGAAGCAAAGATAGTGTGCCAAATCCGGATGTGCAACATCTAACCGCCATTAGCACAAGGGATATCATCCCTTACCTGGGCAAGGGTTCAGGAGGCACTAGAATGTAAGATGCCGTGAATACTTTATCAGTGCCATAACCTGAGGCTGAATCCGGAGATGCTCAATGGATGGCCCTGGGCCACCTTGCATAGAGGTCCAAAATATACTGGTTTGTCTTTCACAGGTCCAAATGAGTTTTTTTTTGGTTGTTTTCTGATATGACCTTTGAGACTGTGCAGCAACGCAGGAAATTTAAGAAAATTAATTTATATTTCCAGGCTACAGGTGCTCAGACTTCTTTGGTTCAAATGGCAAAATTGAAAGTTTTATTGAAAAGTGTTTATGATTTGGGTGGGTGTGAGCTTTTATGGGTTCTAGGAAATTAATCATTTCTATTATGATGTCTTTGTTCATTGTGGAGCGAATATACAAGGTCATATATGTATGTCTACCTTTAGTCCCATTAAGATAATAACTTTAGGCCCCCAATTGTTTGCATTTACAGAATTCTGTGGGCGGAAGGGGAAGTGGGGGGCGATTTTGCCGGTAGGGAACTGAATAACTACAACAGCCTGTCATAGTGTTAATGGCTTTGAGTAGGGTGGAAGAGTGCTTGATACAGGAAGGTGTTACCCCTATTTTCAGATAGCTAGGTCCAAACTGGGGTGGTGTGGTGAGCAAAAGAACAATGGATTTAGCCCAGATCTCTTGACTGAGGGTGATTGAAAAGTTTTAGCACTCTGTCCATCATCTTGTTGTGTTTGCTGTGTTCACCTTAAGTCCCAGGATGCTTGTTTCCGGTCCAGGGAAGACATGGCTTGGCAGTTCGGGCTGGACTGTTCCCATGAGGCACAGGGTCAGACTGATTTGTATATGGCCATGTCTGAACTGGGGTGGTGGAGTGAGCTAAAGAATGATGATGGATTAAACCCAGATCAGTTGACTGGGGGTGAGTGTTTGATTTGCTCTAACGCTCCGTCCATAATCCCCTTTGGTATCGCTTTGTTCGCCCTAAGTTGGCAGGGTATGACCAGACGTGGGTCCCTTGCTCGCTGTGCCAATGAATTCAAGCTAGACGCACTAATGAGGGGTGATACCCGAAACCGGTCCCAGGATGCTTGTTTCTGGGTCAGGGAGGGCCTGGCCTGCGGGCACTACTTTTCCCATTGGGAGCAGGGTCAAGACTGATTTTCAGATGGCTGGGCCCAAACTGGGGTGGCGTGGTGAGCAAAAGAGTGATGGATTTAACCCAGATCTCTTGACTGGGGGTGAGTGTTTGAAATGTTTCGGCACTCGGTCCATCATCTTATTGTGTTTGCTATGTTCACCCTATGTGGCCAAGGGCATGCCCAGGATACCGGTCCCAGGTTAAAAGTTGCAGGTCCAGGGAGAACCTGGCCTGGAAGTTCGGGCTGGGCTGTTCCCATGGGGAGCAGGGTCAGGACTGGTTTGCAGATGGCTGGGTCCAACCTGGGATGGCGTGGTGAGCAAAAGAATGATGGATCTAACCCATATTTCTTGACAGGGGGTGAGTGTTTGAAACATTTCAACACTTTGTCCATCATCTTGTTGTGTTTGTTATGCTCTCCCTAAGTGGCAAAGGGTATGCCCGGACATGGGTCCCTTGCTCGCTGTGCCACTGCATTCAAGCTAGCCTTGCCGATGAGGGGTGATACCCCATAACTGGTCCCAGGATGCTTGTTTCTGGTCCAGAAAGGACCTGGCTTGGAAGTTCAGGCTGTATTGTTTCCATGAGGAGAAGGGTCAAGACTAATTTGCAGATGGGTGGGTCCAAACTGGGGTGTCATGGTGAGCAAAATAACAATGAATTTAACCCATATCTCTTGACTAGAGTGAGTGTTTGAAAAGTTTCAGCACTCCATCCATCATTTTGTTGTGTTTGCTATGTTTGCCTTCAGTGGCCAAGGGTATGCCCAGACGTGGGCATTTTGCTTGCTGTGCCACTGGGTTCAAGCTAGTCTGGCTTATGAGGCGTGATACCCAAACCAGTCCCAGGATGCTTGTTGCCGGTCCAGTGTGGACCTGGCCTGGCAGTTTGGGCTGGAATGTTCCCCTGGGGAGCAAGGTCAGGATTGATTTGCAGATGGCTGGGTCCAAACTGGGGTGGTGTGGGGAGAAAAATAACGATGAATTTAACCCAGATCTCTTTACTGGGGGTGAGTGTTTGAAAAGTTTCAGCACTCTGTCCATCATCTAGTTGTGTTTGCTAATGGTGGTCTCTCCCACGGACTCTTCTGGGCAGAGCAGCTTTAATAAAAATGGCGGTGCTCCCCTTCTTTAATTTCTCATTCTCAGCATCTCCATGTATTCCATACTCTCAATTTTTAAGACTGTTGATTCAATGAGTTCATCTATTCTCTGGTCCAACTCTTGCCGAAGGCTACCACTAGACACTTTATATAGAAGCATGGAGGAAGGTGGGCTGGCCATCCCAAACTGGAAATCATACTATTTTGCACACTTTACACAATATGCTTACAGGTTTCGGGAAAAAAATTCCTTGAGCAGTCACCTGCAGAATGATTTGATGGATATATTGACAAAAGAAAATCAAATCAGAGACCCTTTGAGACTAGTAAAATCCCCTAAAAAGGTGAGATACAAGACCATACAATGGTTTTCTAAAAGAAAAGAACAATTTTTCCAAACACATGGAGATCCTTAGGTGAATCGATAAACCTCTTGAGAGCAGGTTGAATGGGAAAAAGTGGCAAGATGGATCCTTAGATTGTCTGTCAATGGGAAGTTTATGTTTTTGTGAAGTTATAGGATTTTCTGGAGAACAATAAACGTGGAAAGATATAGAACCTCTTATTTGCAGGAATAAAACGTGGTTGCAGTGGTCGTATAAGGATCTACATGGTATCCTAAAGCAAATTGACCCTAAGATTTAATGAGATAAAAGGGAGCTGGTTAAAAACTTGGTCGATGCTAGACAGATGAAAAAATTGTGGTTCTGGAATAGATATTTGCTGTCTCTAGAGGAAGCTGATTTCCATTATAGGATTTCTTCGAAGTGATTGAGAGAGGGAAGTATAGTGTTGACCAAGGACGTCTGGTAAAAAATAAATAAGCTACATTTCACAACTTTAAGAGGTGCAAATCTTTGGACATTGCAATTTTTCTCTAAATGGTTAATATACAGGGCCCCTCAATTTCTTCACAAAATCTATGAGGAATGTCTCAGCCAGTATTTTAAATGCAATAGGCCAGACAACGAAGATTCGTTGCATATTATCTGGCTCTGCAATAAACTGGATGAGTTGTGGGGCAGTATTTTCAGGTTTTTGGAAAATTGCCTGCATGTTCAAATCCCCCAAACCCCATGACTGCACTTCTGGGCTTTTGCCCCATATCGGGCACGAAGGCAAGGCACCAGAAGTTGATTTTTTTTGTCTGTGTTAGTGGCACGATCATTGCTTCTGCAGAACTGGAGGTTTAAATGTGCTCCCTGTTTTCTGAATTGGATTAGTATAATGCAGAGGTTTAGGGAAAGAGAGAGTTTGTTTTACGCATGATCTGGAAATGTAAAGAATTTTCAAAAACTCTGAACCCTCTGTTATAGATTGAGAGGTTGGGAGAACAAGTGAATAAATGCCTTTGTGTCTCATATCGAGGTGGTCTTGGCTTCCAAATTTGATTAAATGTATGCATAAATGAAGTCTTGAACAGTGTGCTTGCTAATATGAGTTTTTAGCTTCTGGCCTTATTACTTTGCTATGTATCCTAAATGGATTATGTGATGATGTTACATAAAATAAATTAATTTCTCCAAAATTACTGAACAGATTTAAAACCAAACACAAAAGCCCTTTTCCTGGACCAAGATCCAGATTTCTGCCAAATTTGGTGTAAATCTGTTCCTTGGTTTGAACTATAGCTGTGTCTAAAGTTCCTATGAAAAAAAGAATGGGGAAAAAGTGTTTTGGTCCCCCCCACATTTTTCTTGGTCCATTGAGACTGAACCGGGTAGGCCAGGGTCAGGGGTGTCTCAGAATTTTTATATTAGCGGAGCAGGCGTGGGCCCCCCTCCCGAGCCATTACAACACCCTGGGGACCCTATCCCCCAGCGCTGCATGATTATTTAAAGGGAAGGGGTCGTGTGACCTCCTCTCTGAGTCATTACAATGCCCCGGGGCATGGGCCACTTAAATTAATAGGAGTGGAGTATGCAGCTCCCCTCCCCATGCCAATCCATGTCTCCAGGAACCCCATCCCCCGGGGTCTATATTATTTTGCCTTGGGTGCCACAGTTCCACTAGGGACACCCACAAGAATTAGAGGCATGGGCTCCCATGGCCCTGCTAGCTTCCCTGCCTACACTCATCCTGTCTACAATGGGAGCCAGCTGCATTTGCTTGCTCCTGCCCAGTGGGAACAGCTTTTCTTTTTGCCCCAGCCAGGCAGGAGCAACCCTTTGTTCCTTGCCTCAAAGAAACAGAGGAGTTGAAGTTCTCCCTGCCCACATGCTAGCAGACAGCACACAGCAATGCCCGGGGGCATGGGGTCCTGAGGACACTGCTGCCATCGGGTCCCAGGGGATGAGGTCCCCGGGGTCCTTATGTATCTCAGTATGAGGGGTCCAACGCTGCCCTCCCCACAAATAATAATTTGGATGCAGGTTAGGGGGTCTTCATGGCCCTTCTGTGCCTTGGGTGACGGGGCTTCCTCCACTCCCCCTAAAAGGATGAAGTCCCCAAATATTGGGTGTCAGTGGGGCCTGAGTTTGCAGAACCCAGCCAACTAAGGTAAGCAAATTACAAATTAAGAGGGTCATTACGATGGCGGGCGGACAAAGTCCGCCCGCCATCGCAACGGAAAAAGGGACCGCCCGCAAGAGGTGCGGCGGTTCCACTGTGCCTATTAGGATGTGACCGCCACCATGGCGGTCGCATCCTGTATATTTAACATTGTGGCGGCAGTGGTGTATTCAGCACCCGCCACAATGTTAAAAGGGCATGTTGTGCATTTGCATGCACAACGTGACAGGCACTGAGCGGTGCCTGCTTCCTTGTGCATGCAAATGTCAGGGGGTATCATGGGTACCCCCCAAGTGCAGCCACCCACCCCCCCAACCACCTGGGGGCCCGCAACGGGCCCCCAAAGGCATTCTCCGCATGCCTTTCCATGGCGGAGTCTCCGCCATGGAAAGGCATGAGACCGCCATCATCGTAATATGGATGGCGGTGCCTGCAAGGCACCGCCACTATATTGCAGGCCTTTTCCGCCCGGTAGGCAATCGGGCGGATTGCCTACCGGCGAAAAACTGGCGGACAGTCTTTCCGTCCGCCTGGGTCCCCACCGCCATCGTAATATGGCGGGGGAAATGTTAGGCGGGCGGACGAAAATGGAGGGCGGATCGTCACCGCCATACGGGCGGCGGCGATCCGCCCAACATCATAATGACCCCCAAAGTGTTTAGTGCATGAGGAACCCCAGTGGACCTCAATTATGTTGCAAAGTCGCTTCTGTTGTCTTTATTAAATTAAGGACTTTCCTTTACAACTGGTTAGGAAAATCTGCAATTTTATTACATGACATTGAGGCTCTTCTATGCAAGTTCAAAGTATATTGATTATAAAACATTGGGATATGATCAATAGGTTTACATAAAAAGGTTTTAAAAGTTGAGACCCCCGACCAATCTGCAGCCTTTAAGATATCTTTCAATCTAGCTCCTGCTTAGAATGCTTTGGAAGACATGGGCACCCTGAATGTGTGCACTCCGAAAGATGACATATCCACCTCTGCTTTTACCATCAGCAACTTGACCCATCTACTTAAAGTTGTGGGAGTAACTTGATGAAAAGTTCACCTCAAAGCTGTGAGCAATTGAGGTGCAGGAGTCCAGCCACATCTGACCGATCTTGGAGGAACGCATCTTTTGCCAATTCCCCCAGATCTGGTCTCCAACTGAGGAACCTGTCGAGGTCAGATTGCCCCAACGGAGAAGAACAATACATTTTACTCTGTGTTTCAACAGGCTTGAATTGCAAAAAAGCCTGAAAGGTGCTCCAAACAAATTATGTGATATGATGACTCCCTTCTGGACTATCTTCCTCCAGTCCAGAAGGTGCCACACCTTGCACCCCATCCCCATAGACTGGCCCCACATTGGTGAGATGAAAAATAACTTTGCAATTCTAGGTGTTCATGGGAGCGATCCACCAAGAAACTTCTTCATTTGTCTCTTTGCCTAATGAGACCATCTGAGAATAATGCAGGCCTCTTTGAAGATGCCTCATTTTTTACTTTTGAAGAGCCTTTTAATAAATGGAAATGTGGCTTGAATGGACAATGACACAACCCCACTATCCATGCCAGATTTTTCTTAAAGACATATGAGTCTGACCCAGGAACGATCTCAGCTCTTTCTAATCCCCTTTAATTTCTACCCTGGCAAAATCAGCAAACCCTTTTCTGAATCTACATGGAACCCAAAAAAGTCCATATGTTGCGAAGAGGTAAGATTCAACTTCTCATTATTCATAATGAACCCTAGGCTTTGAATAAGATCCATCACCAACTGCACCTGCAGCACCAAGAGAGCCCCGTCCTGAATGAAGAATATCGTAACATCTAGGTGCACAATCATTCCCAGACCCTGCAATCAGCCAAAACTGGATTCAGCAGCTTTGTAAAACACCAAGGAGCTGTAGAGATGCTGAATGGGAAGGACCTGAACATGTAAAGATTTCTTCACCAAAAGAACTGCAGATGCTTCCTGTGACACTGAAAGGGACCGTCAAATAAGCATCCTTCGATTCTAAGTAAATCATTGTCCCAAAAATAACATGTCTCTCAAGCAAACCACTGCTTCCATCTTGAATTGGAGATACAATTGTTACCACTCCTGAGTGTTTTGTATGCACATAACATGGGTCTGGACTACTTATCCTAAATTCTTTTGTGTTGTCAAGAAAACGTGCCTTGCATCCGTTAGCATCTAACAGCCACACTAACCATCCCTCCAGACTGGAACATGCAGAATTGTATGTCCCATTTCCAAGCAAGCGGTTGAATGTGTTCTCTCTGTAATGTGAGAATTGCGGCCAGTTCTCAAACCATGCAAAAGTGGAAATTTTTGGTGTATTTAGATGCTTTATTTTGGGCAGGCCGAGACAGGACGTCTGCTGCACAGTTTTATTCAGGAACATGTGTTGTTTTGGTGTGAGGCATACTCTAAACAAAGTCTTGTTCCCCTGAACCTGCCAAACTCTGGTTCCCCATATAGATTTCAAAATAATATTGTCTCTCCAAAAGTCAAACCGTTGTGTCAACAACTGGGAAATGAAAGATACAGAACAAATTAATTTTGTGTCAGTGAGCATCTTTTTTTATTGCTGATGAAGGTGTAAGTTTATAATAACAGGACTCTGGGACTGCTGGATTGTGACCAGAAAAATATGCAAACATCTGTACAAATGTCTTTGTGCTACCCTGTGGTGGTATACAGCAGTGTTCCCATTGGGTGTAATTAACTACTGCATGGTGAGTACTTGCTTTATGTAAATAATGGTGACCATAATCATGAAAACCAAACATTTAATCATAATTAAATGTACCATTATACATTTCTTATTAAATACAGTGTAATGCTCTAACTCAGCAAGCATTTCATGTACTGTGTAAATGTCCCAATCATCAGAGATAGTACCAGGATTGATGACATCATGTAAGGAAATAAGGAAAACATAAGGGACTTGTGAAGTCTCTGTCAGTCCAAATATATTATAGGGTACCTTATCCCAAATAATTGTATCAGGAACTGGAGTCGCTGAAATGATCACGGGGGAAAGGTCTCTTAGCGTTTTGTGTGATGAAGAATGGGGTTTCAAAACCTCGTTTACCAGTTCAACACCAGAGCATTCTGGGAGACAGTACCCATTCAGAAGCAAGAAAAAGACAGCCAAAAAACCAATCCAAAGGAAGACGAAAAGTAACAAAACTGTAATCCAAATGTATATCTACAGAGGGATAAAATATGTCTTTTAAAAAGAAATTTTATAAATTGATATATTTTATAAATATGTCTTTGTGAAAAGTTCATGTGGTCCTCTCTGTGGAGGTGGGTCTGACAAATCAAAAAAAAAATCATCAGGGTTGATAAAATAGCTGGAGGCTGTTTGTACAATCGTGGAAGGCTCGTGGAGCTGGGTAGAACTGGTGGATGACTCTAATGGTGGGATGTTGTAGACACCATTATTGGCTGCTTGCAGAGTTGAACTCTGTGTGGTCATACATGACAATTGTATGGTATTTGCAGATGGAACCGGATTTAGTGACACTTAAGTGTTAGCTGTACCTAGCAAGGGAGAAGAAAATTAATTGTTGGTTAAAGCTTGTAACTGGAGTTCCTGTAAGGTAGTGAGAGGAGTCAGGTAACTACCCAGGAGCCCTCAAGGCCTACTATGTAGAACCGGCCTCATGATGTGGTTTGATGAGCTCGATAGACACATCTCTTCTGTTTGCCACCAGCAAAGGGTGGTAAAAGTGCAGTGCTGGTACCTTCAACAGCCAGGACAGGCACAGGCTCTGTAAAACAGCCTGAACTCCTTCTTGTTGATTATTTTCTCGTGGACTAGATCCCCAATCTTTGCAATCCACCCAGAAGTTGCTGGTGCTTCCTTCACTTCACCAGTGGTAGAACGTTTCTGTTGGACATTGCTCTTAGCATCTCTGAAGCCGTTTAGGTGCTGTAAAATATCCAAATGCTCACTGATATCAAAAGGCGTTTATGCTGCCACTGTACTGGGACTGTCATGTTCTGGAACCCACATTTGAACGCCAATCAGGACTTCATAGGGAGGCCAACCACCCAAGGATCTTCTAGGCAGAATGTTTAAGGCGATCTGTACCCTTTGCAGGTGGTGAACCTGACTACGACCTGAACCTAGTGCTCTAGCTGTTAGCTTTAAGTCATGGTTTTTCCTCTCCATGACCGCCTTTCCCTCGGAATGGTATGTGAGGAATAATGCACAATTACACCCAATGTTCCCATGGTATCTCTGCAAATCCTAGAAGCAAATGCTGGACCCTGGTCCGAATGGGATGCGGCTACCTCATATGTGCCAATAAAGACTTGCAAGTCCTTTATAACAGTTTGAGCCTCAGTGGATCACTGTGGTCATAACCATAGGAATTGAGAACAGGAATCCACTGCTTACATGATGTATTTGTAACACCCATCTGAGTGTAAGGGTCTGCAATGGTCCGGATAGACACAAGCCAGAGGCTTGTTTGAAATCAAGAGAGGTGTCTGCTGTGGATGAGCTGTGGCGTAAACTTTAATCTGCTGGCAAATTACACATTTGAGGACATAGTTTTTAGCTTGTTTGCAAAGACCTGGGGCCAGATGTACGACCCTTTTTTGTGCTTGTAAACAGGAGATCGGCCTGTTTGTGACCGCAAAAAAGGGTCCTGGCATGTACAAACGCTATTTTGCAAGGGGCGTCCTTTCCTAATAGCGAGTGTCAATGCAATGTACAATTGTTTTGCAACCGCATTAGCGGCCGCAAAACACTCGCAGTTTACCACCTACTTCAACTAGGTGGAAAACCACTCGCAAACGGGAACGGGTCCCCAGTAGACTCCTTCCCCTTTGTGAGTGTTTGCAAAAATATTTTTTAAGAGCAGGCAGTGGTCCCAGGGACCACTGCCTGCCCTTAAAAAATTAAACTGAAAAGTTTCATTTTTCTTTTTTAAATGCATCCTGTTTTCCTTTAAGGAAAACAGGCTGCATTAAAGAAAATACTACTTTATTTAAAAAGCGGTCACAGGCATGGCAGTCTGCTGACCCCAGCAGGCCATCATCCCTGGGAGTGCTAGCCATTACCAATGGGGTCGCAAATTGCGCTTCCCTCATAAATATTAAGGAGGCATACAATTTGCGACCCCATTGGGAATCGCAAACAGTGTCTGAGACACTGTTGTACATTCACTTTTGTGAGTTGCAAATTGCGAGTCAAAATTTGTCTCAATTTGTGACTCGCAAAAGTGAATGGTCGTAATCTGGCCCCTGGCCACCAGTACATTTGCTGAAATAGTGAAATTGTAGCCACCACCCCTGCATAAGCAGATGCTAGACCCTTGTGTGCTGCTAGAATCAATCCTAACCTGAGATCAGAATTAGGTATTACTCTATCCGTCACTCAGGGAATATGAGCAAATGGCATGTTTTGTGTACTTAACTGGTAGAAGTATTTTAGTGGAAAACATTTTAATAAGAGGGTACCATTACGCAGAGCATTGAAAGCCTTCATGATTTCTCCATCTATCCTTGTACGGGAACAACATATTGCAGCAACTGCAGCAGTTTCAACTGTTGCTTTTGTGGCTTCGTTCGCCAATAAATTACTTGCAACATATATTCCTACCCGTTGATGGCTCAGTGTGTGTATGACATGACCTGTGGCAAACTTGCTTTAAGTTAGGCACTTATCCCCAAAGCATCTTATGCTTGATTGTGTACCCTTTAGAGTCTGTGAATCTATTCTGACTCCGGTACTGTAAGTACTCATTGTAATTCTGGGCACAAATATATGAATCGCACACTATAAATGTTGGTAACTCAGGATCTGTATTCTTAAGTGCCAGCATTAGAGTTTTCAGTTCAGCCAGCTGTGCAGTGCAAACACCAAGTGACTGTATGAATGTTTTATGAGGTTGTATTGGACCTGGCCCTTCTTGCAGGGTTATCCCCAAACTTTTTGTCTTCCTCAGCCTATTTTTCTGAGCTAATTTTTGTTGGCTTGAGGACTTTGGGCACTTTACCACTGCTAGTCAGTGCTAAAGTGCATGTGCTCTCTCCTGTAAACATGGTATATTTGGTTTACACCTATTTGGCATATTTAAATTAGTTGGAAGCCCCTTGTAGAGTGGTATCCTATATACCCAGGGCCTATAAATTAAATGCTACTAGTTGGCCTGCAGCACTGCTTATGCCACCTACAGAAGTAGCCTTTCAAACATGTCTTAGGCCTGCCACTGCAAGGGGTGCATGTGTATTTGAAACTCCCCTTTTATTACACATAGGTCACCCCTAAGGTAGGCCGTAGGTAGCCCTATGGGCAGAGTGCCGGTAAGACAAAGATAGGACATGTACCTTTATGTGTGGCATGTCCTGGTAGTGACAAACAGCCTATTTTGTTTCTCACTGCTGTGAGGCCTAATCCTCCCATAGGCTAGCATTGGAAATTCCCTTATATGTACTTGAGTGGTAATTCCTTATCAGAAAGGAGTAGTGTTACCATGTTTGGTATATTTAGAATGCTAGTGATAAATCCTACTTATTGATGTAGTTTGATTTTACATTGCTATATTAGAAATGCCACTTTTAGAAAGTGGGCATTTCTTTATGCTAATGATTCTTTGTGCTTCGCAGCCTGACTCCTATACATGTATAGGGCTGGCTGACAGATACACTTTTCAGACACCCACAACACAGGAAGGGCTGGGTGTGACAGTGGTTACATCTGCATTAATCTGCATACAGATAGTCTTCCTGGGCTGGGAGAGGTCATTCACACTTTACATCTGTATGGGTTGTGTCCTGCCCTATCATTTGATCTGATTTACCCCTACTGAACGTCTGGTGCCAAGTCAGGGTTCAAAAGGATTGTTGCTTATGTCTAAGGGTTCCTTTGAAGTCACCTCTTGATCAAAGACATGTTGAAGTATAGGGGCTCTGACCACATGTTTGGAGACACTGCATGGACTTGCAACCAGACACAGCTGGCTATACATGTTGCACATTGCCAGGGGACTGCTTTAATGCCAGAGGGAACCACCACTTGGACTATTTGGCTTTGCTGGGCTGACCTGCTGCCTGCGAAGCTGCTAGAAGGACTGTCACTCAGCTGCAAGTAACTTTGTGTGCTGGCCTGCTGTCTGCCTTCCTGCTCTTCTGCCCTAAGTGCTCTCCAGTGATGGGTGGGCTTGCCCCCTCCCCGTTCAGTTGGGATCTCAGAGGATTATATCAAGATAAAGCCCACAATAAACTCTGTGGATTCCAGTGGGCAGCTTGAAACCGGCCATGGGACTCGTAGGTCCTGCCTAGTGTGACTAGGGATAGTGAATTTCCCAGCTGTCCTTAGGGTGATCTAACTCCCCAGTTTCCTGTGGATATGTGTCATCTGGGAGCACATCTTGATGTAGAGCCGGGCACCATCCTTCTCAGGAGGTAAAATTTTTTTAGGTAGGCTGGAAATCTGGCATGGGCCAACCTCAACAGTGTCAGCGAAATGCTCCTCTAACTGGACAAAGGAGTGATGTTGTTTACATAATCTTAAATCATGTTGCCATGCCAAAGCCCCAGTCAGACCACCATTATTTATTCTGTCCTGATAGAGCTGTTGAGGAGCAAACAATAGCATAACAACATTTTGCTGAGAGAGCTTAGCCCTCATACAGAATGTTCAAGGGTCTGATAATATGCCTGTGAAGAAATGTAAATGTAAGCAAAGTCATTTCAGAGAATATTATCCCATACAGGCATGCAAGCAAATGTGTGTCAAATGTCAACTTTCAAGAAAGATGTCAACTTTAAACGTGAGCATGTAAAATGGTGGTGTTCATATCCGGGCCTAATTTGGCCTCATAATAGCCAAGCACAATCCAAATTACAAGTAAAATAATACAGTGTATGTAACAGACTTTACAACCAGGCAGAAGAAACACATCTCAGATAGCAGCAAGAAGGAAGGGTGCCATGCTCTAATTGGAACCTTTCATACTTATTATTGGTGTCATATCTTTTCCTGTGGAGACTAAGGCATTATGGTACTTGTAGTTTTTGATGCTAGACTGCTGTGAGTAATAAACAATGAGAAGAGAGAATGCAATTTAGAGCCTCCACCTGTGGAGGAAATAGTGCCTGAGGGGAAAAATGCAGAGCAAAACCTTCTTGGGTCTACGTTCAGGTTACCATATTAAAAGGCTGTAAAGCCAGTCAAGTCTGTTCTTCTCACTACCTTTGCTAAATGTGCAGTTCACAACTAGTCCACTGCTTTATTTTATATTCCCTGTTGCTAAGAAAACCAAAAAGACCACTCTCTTTAAGGGAGGTAACCTCAGTTCCTCCATGCTCATCCCATATCCCTGTTCTCATCGCTAACTCTTGCTGGCTGAGACTGAAGGCCCCAGTATGGAACTTCACCCTGAAACGTGACTTGTGGACACAGTACTGGCTGGTAAACAATCACATTTTTTTCAGTGGAAAAGCACATTGAGTACTGAGCTGGCCACCGCCCTCGGGAGTGCCCCCAGACCAGTGGTGGCAAGACTTTTCAACTACATCGATAGAGGCCACATCCTACAAGCATCCAGAGCACGAGGGCCATGACTAATTGAGAACAGTTAAGTGAGCATATTTCCAGACTACACCACTGAGACACAGCACTGTAGCAAGTCATTCTGAAGGGTTAAGCTGCTCCTCTGAGGTATCAACACAAGATATGCTCTGATGTTCACGGCCAAACTCAAGGTCACAGATGACGAGAAACTGTACTTTTTTTAAACCCCGGTGGAAGCACAATCATGTTTGGATGCTAAGGGGGCCCCAATGGCCGGAGGTCACAGTGACTCCACCACTCCACAGCAGTCCTGGATTCAAAAGAAAGGACCCCTCACAAGATTCAGAAGATGGCCATCTGGAGAGCAAGCAGCTAAAGAACGGGCCACACATTGCAGGAAATTGAAAGGTACACTAGCTCCAGACTATCGACCTCAGGAGACAATTAGGAGCACTAAACAGATGTGAGCAGTACTGAGCTGGAGGAGGCTGTGCTGACCTTGAGGCATGGCCCCATGCTGATGCCTATGATGGCAGCCTTGATTGGGTAACTGATAGATGCCTGTATATACTTTGTTGGTTTAATAAATTGCCCATGACCTGAGGGGAACAATGGCCGTAAAACCTACCAGATGGAGGTGGGGGAATGGAGCTGGGGTACGGGGATGATGCATGCATGAGGGGGGACTGCCCAGGATGGGGCACAAAGAACTGAGGCAATAACTGCATAGCATCTCTCCGATTATGGAATGGAGATGACACATGGGCACCAGCTTAGGGTGCTAAAGATTTGGCAAGAAAAGTTCCAGATCCTCAACCAGGGATGGGGAGTTGGAGTTTTTTCACAGTTTATGCTTCGAGTGCACATATTGGAAACCAGACGGGCATGACACTATGCATAGTCAATCCAGGTCTACTAGTGTGGAGATGTAGGGCCTTATTTACAAGAAAGAACACATCGCTGCGGTAACGCATCTATGAGTTAAAATTACTTGCACCAGCGGCAAAAATCTTTACAACGCCATAGATGCACCATATTTACAATACGGGACTGTATGGCGCAAGAACCCATGAATTTGTCAGAAATACTGATGCATTTGTGTGAAGGATTCCGCAAGGCTTGAGGTCCAAAAGAGACCCATTGCTGTAGTTGCTCATAAGACTGATGCAACTACAGCAATGCGTCAAAAAACAGATGCGGGTGCGTCAGTATTGATTGACGCAAGTAGCGTACTATATAGGGACCATTGTAATAAAGTGTGAAAAGGTAAAATATTCACATTGGACCTTATTACTTTGGTCCTGTATGTCTCACATACAAGTGGGCAAAGTGTACTTCTGTGTAACACTATACCGACGTATGTGTGACATATTGCGTGAGACTACTATGTGTGTGGATTCAAGTCATTAATTTTGTGTAATGTGACATTTACTGTTACCTACCTTATGTGAATGAATGAATGAAGCTTTTAAGGAGCGCAGCTACTCAACAAGAGTGTCCCAGCACTAGGGGTTCACGCATGGCAGCACTCAGAGGCACGACTAGCTCTTAAAGAGCCAGGTTTTCAGGTGTTTCTTAAAATATGTCAAATCAGTTGTTGCTCTCAGAGTGGCAGTTAGTAGGTTTCATGCTTCAGCGCCTAAGAAACCAAAAGATCTGCCACCCATATGGACCAAGCAAACTTTGGGGATGCAGGCGAGGTCAGAGGAGGATGATCTTAAGAGTCTGATGGGTGCATAGCGGCTAGCACGTCTTTTGAGATATCTTGCACCCATGCCATGGAGGGCTTTAAAGAGTATCACCAGGGCCTTAAACTTTATCCTTTCCTTCACAGGGAGCCAGTGTAAAGCCTTGAGATGAGGGGCCATGTGTGACCTGGGTTTCAGTCTAAGGATCGCCTTGGCCGCTGAATTTTGCACCACCTGTAGACGCTGGAGAAGGTAGCTTGGCAAGCCCAAGTTTAGGACATTAGCATAGTCTAATCTAGATGTCACCAGAGCCTGAACCACTATTTTTCTGGAATCAGGTGGAAGGAACGGGAGGAATCTTTTTAGCATGCGAAACATGCCAAAAAAGGAACTTACCAATGCCTGGACTTGGGATCTCACAGAGATTACACAATCAATGTAGATGCCAAGGTTCTTAACCATGGTTTGGGCTGAGATTGGAGGGGACAGCTCCACCAGCCACCAACGACTCCAATTTCTCACGGAAGGCTGGCCAAAAAAGACAATCTCTGATTTGTCAGGGTTGCATTTAAGCTGGTTTGCCTTGAGCCAGTTAAAAGCCTTCGTGAGACAAGATCTAATTGCCTCCCCATTAAAGCCTGCGCCCTTATCACAGGAAAAGATCAGCTGTGTATGATCAGCATAAGATACTATCTTAGCACCGTTGGCCTCAGCCAGGGGTACAAGGTGAGACATATATAAATTAAAACGAGTCGGGATCAGGATGGAGCCCTGAGGGACTCTTACATTCATGTTGGGCATGGGGAATGAAAAAGGGGGCATCCATATTTCTTGATTTCTGTCCTTCAGGAGCAATGTTATCCAGGCTAGTACCATACCACCGATGCCTATGTTCCTTAGTCTATTGAGGAGTCTCTCATGTGGGACCATGTTGAACGCCGCCGACAGGTCAAGTAGTGTAAGGATAGCTCTGCCCCCCCTGGTCAAGCTTTTCCTTAAGGTGCTCCGTCACTTCCAACAGAGCTGTCTCGGTGCTCTGATTTGCCCTAAAACCAGATTGGGTCAAATGCAGTAGATTGTGACTTTCTGCGCAATCCGAGATCACTCTGTTGACATGTTTCTCAAGCACCTTCGAGAAAGCCGGGAGGAGGGAGATCGGACTGTAGTTTGCGGGAACCTTCGGATCTGCGGTTGGTTTTTTAAGGAGCAGCAGAATTTTTGCCTGCTTCCAAATAGATGGCACAATGCCGGTGGAAAGCGATGAGTTTAGCACCTTATTCACTGTGGGGTTTATAGTGGGGGCTAGGGAAGGTGATAATTTTGCTGTTGCTGTTCACTTGCCTGTTGAGGGAACGTGATTTCCTTGCAGAATACACTGTTGGAAATTACTTCAGCTGGTGAGATTCCTATGCCACAGCCAATGGGTCATTCCTACATCTGCATTTTAGAGGCATAGGAATTTTGATGCATTCCAAGCGCTGCAGCCCGCTTACTGACAATGCATCACATTTCCAAAAAGTCATAAATACCACTGCGTAAGTTTTACTGGGGATTATATGTGGGAATGTCTACCATGCATATATTAATTCTAACGTGACGCAGACGATTCCAACGAAGGTAAGAACTGACGCAGGTAAACAAAAAGTGACGCATCCGCCTCGATACATCACCTTGTAAATGTGGAGCAAAGAAAGCACCACAGGTGCATCAACAGTGAGGCGGCGCAAGCTCCTTGTAAACGAGCCCTGTAATGTATAGTCTTCAACAAAAGGGACATAATGCCTCATACATTCAAAAGCATCTCCTCTCGAAATAGAATGCTCACTTGGAATGTTTGAGGTATTGGCACCTACTCCAAGCAATATAGAATTGATGCCTATTTTAAACACAGAAGTATTTACTTTGCATGTTTACAAGAAACGCATATAATCATCACAGAACTTGCCAAACTGTGCAAGAGATAGTGCAGCCCATAAGTGAACATCACATACCCTACATACACCAGAGGGGTACTCATTTCGGTTGCACCCAGGGGTCCATTCCAGCTGACACAACCCAGGACAGACCAGGAGAGCTGGTATACATAACTCTAGATGGGCTGCTCAATGGAGAGCCCATAGCATTGATAGCGGTATACACCTCTAACACACAGGTGGCATCTTTCCTCAACGCACTCAACCCCTCTTTGTTTTCTGACTTGACTTTGCTGTGCATTTGGGGACAGGACTTCAATGCGATACCAGATACTAACAATAACAGATCACTTGCTCCCAGGGCTTAGTTGCTCTGCCTCAATGGGCAAAGAACGTCACAGTCACAGCAATTTGGAGAGCAATGCTCCTAAATGGTAAGGAGTACTTGTTCTATTCCTGGGTGCACTCCTTACACTCATGCATAGATCTGGTCTACTGCAGTGAGACATTAGTGGGTAAACTGATAGCTGCAAATTCTTGGGTGCACACTCTCCAATTTTAACCCTCTTAAGATGACCATCGCCTGGGAATGCACTTTACTCTTTATCCCGACATGGAGACTGCCCCTAGAACTGTTGCATGACCCTTTGACCGTGGCTGAAATTGGGGACCATGTAGAGAATTACTTTACAGAGAATGATTGATAGAATGGGATGCCTTTAAGGTGGGATTACAGGGTTTGTGTTTTAAGTCATTAGACAGGATGAAACGCACACTAAAGAGGAACCTCAATACCCTAAAGGACAGCATACGCACACTTGAATGTGAGGCAGGGGGCAAAGAACAAGCCTGACATTATCTGTTCAGTGCTTGAGCAGGTTACAGTGCAGAACTACACATATTAGGATGCCTTGAACATAGGCACACACAAGGAGATTTGCATATAGCTGTGTCTGAACTGAGGTGGCGAAGTGAGCTAAAGAATGATGATGGATTCAACCCAGATCTGTGACTGGAGGTGAGTGTCTGCAAAGTTTCAGTACTCCATCCATCATCTCCTTGTGTATGCTTTGTTCGCCCTAAGTTGGCAGGATATGCCCAGACGTGGGTCCCTTGCTCACTTTGCCACTGGATTCAAGCTAGCGTGGCTGATGAAGGATGTTACCCAGAAACCGGTCCCAGGATGCTTGTTTCCGGTTCAGGGAAGACCTGGCTTGGCAGTTCGGGCAGGACTGTTCCCATGAGGTACAGGGTCAAGACTGATTTGCATATAGCTGGGTTTCAACTGAGGTGGCGAAGTGAGCTAAAGAATGATGATGGATTCAACCCAGATCTGTGACTGGGGGTGAGTGTCTGCAAAGTTTCAGCGCTCCGTCCATCATCTCCTTGTGTTTGCTTTGTTTGCCCTAAGTTGGCAGGGTATGCCCAGACGTGGGTCCCTTGCTCACTTTGCCACTGGATTAAAGCTAGCCTGGCTGATGAAGGGTGTTACCCAGAAACCGGTTCCAGGATGCTTGTTTCCGGTTCAGGGAAGACCTGGCTTGGCAGTTCGGGCTGGACTGTTCCCATGAGGCACAGGGTCAAGACTGATTTGCATATAGCTGGGTCTGAACTGAGGTGGCGAAGTGAGCTAAAGAATAATGATGGATTCAACCCCGATCTGTGACTGGGGGTGAGTGTCTGAAAAGTTTCAGTGCTCCTTCCATCATTTCCTTGTGTTTGCTTTGTTCGCCCTAAGTTGGCAGGGTATCCCCAGACGTGGGTTCCTTGCTCACTTTGCCACTGGATTCAAGCTAGCCTGGCTTATAAAGGGGGTTACCCAGAAACCGGTCCCAGGATGCTTGTATCCAGTTCAGGGAAGAACTGGCTTGGCACTTCGGGCTGGACTGTTCCCATGAGGCACAGGGTCAAGACTGATTTGCATATAGCTGGGTCTGAACTGAGGTGGTGAAGTGAGCTAAAGAATGATGATGGATTCAACCCAGATCTGTGACTGGGGGGTGAGTGACTGAAAAGTTTCAGCGCTCCATCCATCATCTCCCTGTGTTTGCTTTATTCACCCTAAGTTGGCAGGGTATGCCCAGACGTGGGTCCCTTGCTCACTGTGCCACTGGAGTCAAGCTAGCCTGGCTGATGAAGGGTGTTACTCAGAAACCGGTCCCAGGATGCTTGATCCGGTTTAGGGATGACCTGGCTTGGCAGTTCGGTCTGGACTGTTCCCAAGAGGCACAGGGTCAAGACTGATTTGCATATAGCTGGGTCTGAACTGAGGTGGCGAAGTGAGCTAAAGAATGATGATGGATTCAACCCAGATCTGTGACTGGGGGTGAGTGTCTGAAAAGTTTCAGCGCTCCGTCCATCATCTCCTTGCGTTTGCTTTGTTCGCCCTAAGTTGGCAGCGTATACCCAGACGTGGGTCCCTTGCTCACTTTGCCACTGGATTCAAGCTAGCCTGGCTGATGAAGGGTGTTACCCAGAAACTGGTCCCAGGATGCTTGTTTCCAGTTCAGGGAAGACCTGGCTTGGCAGTTCGGGCTGGACCATTCCCATGAGGCACAGGGTCAAGACTGATTTGCATATAGCTGTGTCTGAACTGAGGTGGCGAAGTGAGCTAAAGAATGATGATGGATTCAACCCAGATCTGTGACTTGGGGTGAGTGTCTGAAAAGTTTCAGCGCTCCGTCCATCATCTCCTTGTGTTTGCTTTGTTCGCCCTAAGTTGGCAGGGTATGCCCAGACGTGGGTCCCTTGCTCACTTTGCCACTGGATTCAAGCTAGCCTGGCAGATGAAGGGTGTTACCCAGAAACCGGTCACAGGATGCTTGTTTCCGGTTCAGGGAAGACCTGGCTTGGCAGTTCGGGCTGGACTGTTCCCAAGAGGCACAGGGTCAAGACTGATTTGCACATAGCTGGGTCTGAACTGAGGTGGTGAAGTGAGCTAAAGAATGATGATGGATTCAACCCAGATCTGTGACTGGGGGTGAGTGTCTGAAAAGTCTCAGCGCTCCGTCCATCATCTCCTTGTGTTTGCTTTGTTTGCCCTAAGTTGGCAGGGTATGCCCAGACGTGGGTCCCTTGCTCAATTTGCCTCCGGATTCAAGCTAGTCTGGCTGATGAAGGGTGTTACTCAGAAACCGGTCCCAGGATGCTTGTTTCCGGTTCAGGGAAGACCTGGCTTGGCAGTTCAGGCTGGACTGTTCCCATGAGGCACAGGGTCAAGACTGATTTGCATATAGCTGGGTCTGAACTGAGGTGGTGAAGTGAGCTAAAGAATGATGATGGATTCAACCCAGATCTGTGACTTGGGGTGAGTGTCTGAAAAGTTTCAGCGCTCCGTCCATCATTTCCTTGTGTTTGCTTTGTTCGCCCTAAGTTGGCAGGGTATGCCCAGACGTGGGTCCCTTGCTCACTTTGCCACTGGATTCAAGCTAGTCTGGCTTATGAAGGGGTTTCCCAGAAACCGGTCCCAGCATGCTTATATCTGGTTCAGGGAACACCTGGCTTGGCAGTTCGGGCTGGACTGTTCTCATGAGGCACAGAGTCAAGACTGTTTTGCATATAGCTGGGTCTGGACTGAGGTGGCAAATTGAGCTAAAGTATAATGATGGATTCAACCCAGATCTGTGACTGGGGTGAGTGTCTGAAAAGTTTCAGCGCTCCGTCCATCATCTCCTTGTGTTTGCTTTGAACATAGGCAGGGCACAGCCTGACAACATGCGGAGTCAGAGAAAGTGGGGCGCATGCTGGCATGGGTCCGGAGATCTGATTCCTCTAGAACCTCAGTTGTCACAATCCGGGAAAGAGACAAAACAGTGGTTAATGCGTAGTCCACAAACAACGGGGTTTTCAAAGAATATTATGCTACTCTCTACACACCTGGGTCCGAAATGAATGAACAAGTGGCAGATGCTTATTTGAGTGCAATTCCCCTTCCTCACGTTAATGTGGCACAGAAAGCTGCACTTGATGACTTTCTCTGACCTGAGGAAATACAAATGTCAATAACTGAACTCAGGGTCAAAGGGGTCTCCAGGAATTCCAAAATGAGGTATGTCGAGTTTAACTTCCTCCACCACACCTATTTAACCCGCAAAGAATAGGCTTCATGTTCCCAGCAGCAGAAACAGCGTGTCGTAGAAGCAGAGAGGAAGCTTCCAATTTCCTGCATATGGTATGGTGCTGTACAGCTACAGTGGGATAATGTAACGTAATACTGCAATACATAACAGAACTCACGCGTCAACAGATGCCTAGAGATGCCTCGCTTTGTCTGCTGGTGTTAATGACCCACTCAGAGATTGGGTGATGATTCTAAGGAAATGGGCTCAAGTCCAGATCGATGTGATGTCTGGTCCCCGTGGTCAGGGCGGTAGAGCTGCATGCTATAGTGAATGGTTCACTTACCTCAAAACATTGAGAGCTAGAACGGACATATACCCTCCCTGCGCAGCAGGTACATTGTAGATTAGACCTGGGACTAGGTAGGGGAAGATGGAGGGTGCTCAGATGGGGACCATTGAATGAGGGTGGATAGTATTACGAGGCATCCCAAGACAAGATGTTAGACACCGCGCAAAAGCTTCACTGTTATTCTTAATATTCCACCAATCCTATAACACAGTGCACTTGAAGGGCTATCCTTAGTCATGAGGCACTGCCGTAGTTGTTATGCAGACATTGAATGCATGCAATATTATTGTTTCTTATATATCTGTAATCTCATAGCCATCCGGGAACCATAATGGGCCATAATTGCATGCAATTTCAGATGAGCTGTCCTAATGCATGTTTGTTGATGTTTTACTAAAATTAATAAAGATCTATGGCAAAAAAACAATGAAAAAAAACTCGCGGGCTGAGTAGGAGAGAGGTCATAGTCCCTTAAAACAGTGCACAGAAATTCCTTGTCGGGATCAAGCAATTTGTCCTAGAGATTGAAATCTCTGTCATCAGAACAGATTTCCATTGTTAGAATTGATTCACAGGTAAGATCTGCCAAACTTTCTGTTTCTGTTCAGTGCTCCAGGGCCCAGAACACTGAGCGGCCTATTGAACCCTGATAATTGGCGTGGTAATACCCCAATAGTAGTCAAAGAGGACATTTTCTTGGCTTTCACCGGTGCCCAACGTATCCTTGCTACACTACAGCTTCCTGTGCATCAGGAAAGCCTGACTTCAGCCCACATTGTTGCTGGTGACTGTGAAGCTCAGATATTGTTGTTGCATGAGCCTTCCCCACGGTGTTATGTGTTGTATATTTTATCCAGTGAGGGAAACGTGCACTGCATTTCTCTATGGCGTTCCTGCTCTGTGTGGGGACGCTTGACTGTCTGTAAGAAAGGTTTGCATTGCTGATTCTCATCCTATAACTTTTCTGATTGTGAAGCAATAATGCACTACGTCTTACTGCTTGATCGAAACTGTCAATCTTAAAGTGCAGAGCTGTTTGACTTCAGCAGCTTTCAACTGTTTTATTGCCATTGTATTTGTATGAGTCTTCATAGGGAGGGACATACTATTTCTGTTCTTTGCGTTGTGCAGCTAGGACGACCACCTGTTCAGAATTTACGAGATACATCAGCTTTTGAGACTACAGTTGTTGTTTGATTTTTCTCTATTATTAGTTGTCATCTTTCTCATAATTAAGACAAGCTGGTCCAGAGGGACACTCAAAATCAATAACATAGTATAAAACATATCCATCTAGTTCGGGGAAAGCGTGGAGAGCTTTACTTGGATTCATGTTGTCAATTGGATGTTGGGGTGCATAGTCTATATCCTGTGTTGGGTCTGGCTCGCTGGGAAACTATTACAAGTTGTTTATTTGCTCTGCTGACCTCGAGAATGCACAAGCCCATGCCACAGAATGTGTTTTGTGCACTTCTCCCTTTCCATGGGTGGGATGCTCCCTGTCCCTCTCAGTGACCTGAGGCAGCAAAACGACCACCTCAGTCATCCACATAAATAGGCTTAGTTCTGGTCAGTAGACTCTTAAACTCCCTGCCAAAAACGACAGCACAAAAGTCCCACCGCTTTTAGAGACTCAGTGATCACAGCCCAATTAAATGAATTTCCCACCTTGAACAAGGAAGATATAGAATGGATTCTAGCCTCTATAAAATCAGGCTCACTGCTAAATCCAGCTCTACCAGATATTTTGATAAAAGGCGGTAACGCTATCCTACCAATCCTAATGGACATCCTTACGAAGTCCTTGGTTAACTGCAATGTTCCTCCTACATGGAAACATGCCATAGTGAAACCCTTACTGAAGAAGCCTTTTGCGATTCACTTCTGAGAGAACACTATAGACTGATCTCCCTACTTCCCACAGCAAGTAAAGTATTGGAGAAACATGTCAAGAAGCACTTCCAGCTTTTTAGAAAAGCATTCAATCCTCCATCCCACGCAAACAGGCTTTAGACCAGGAAGCAACACTGAGACTTGTTTGCTGATAGTCACAGAGGGACTCCGGGCCATTTTTGACTGAGGTTGCTCAGCAGCCATGATTATGCTACCTCTCAGTGCAACTTTTGACACTCTCACTCCCTATTCTCATTCATTGGATGAAGGAAACGGCAATTACAGGCGTCGCCCATAATTGGCTTGTAGCTTTTCTGGAAAAGAAAAGGTTCCATGTCTGTTAAGAATCATTCCTTTCTGCCACTTACCCTATCGGCTGTGGCATCCGATATGGCTCTTCCCTAAGCCCCACACTTTTTAATTTATATATGCTACCCCTGGCAGAGATAGTGCAGGCACACGGCCTTGCACTTGTGTCATATGCTGATGATACACAGCTCATCGTAGCTCTCACTCCAGAAACAGGACAGGCACCTGTACAATTAAATTCTTGCCTAAAACAGGTCACAGAATGGATGTCAGACAGTAGCCTTAAGCTCAAAGGTGATGAAACAGAGGTGTTGGATGTTGGTAATAACCTTTCAAGGTGGAATTAACTAGTCTGGCCAGAATACCTGAAGTGTCCACAACCCTCCCGCCAGTAAAAAGTTTAGGTTTTTGGCTGGACAACAAATTATCAATGGAAACTCAAGCCAAGAAATTGCCAGCAACATGCTTTGAACTCTAAGAAATGTCATTCAATGCCTCCCACCAATATCAAGGACAGTGGTCATACAGGGATTGATCAACTCTCTTCTCGACTACGGAAACTTCATCTTTCTGGGAAGTCATAAGTATGTTATAAGATGACTGCAGGTCATCAAGAATGCTGCTGCACAAACTCTTCATAGACTTTGAAAATACCATTCAGCGGCCCCAGCTGTATAGCTGCCCAGCACTGGTCTCCAGTGCAAAAAAGGAACTACTTAAAATCTCTGTGCATGGCCCATTGGGCAATACACAGAAAAGGTCCACCCCTCATCCGACAACTTCTCATTCTCTAAATTCCTAGGAGGCCTTTACGATTTGGAATCTTAAAGTTGCTGACACTACACAAGATCAGAAATGCGAGATGTGGTGAACGATCCTTTGCACATCCGGTCCCCAAGTTTTGGAATAATCTCCCTACCAACCTTAGATTGGATCAACCAGAAACCACCTTCAGGAAACTCTTGAAGACACATCTCTTCTGATTTCAGTCCTGTCATGTGCTATAAACAAGTGAAGGAAACCGGAAGGTGTTTCTGTCTCAGAGCTAGGATGCCCAAACTGGTAGTTGTGTGCTATACAAAAACACCTAAATTGAACTAAACTCTTCACTGAGGCAGGCTTAGTCGGACTGGACTGGAGTCATTGCATTATCTTGAATGGAAACCTCTAGCCCTGGGTGCCAACCACCCTATACAGACTTCACCAGCCATTACTTCTGCCCATCACCTTTCCCATGCACCATTGCTTAATGAGGACTGTGGATGCTTGCCATTAGTCCCAACTCAGGGCCTGATTCTGATGTGGGTTGGAAAAGCTTCCCGACCGAGGGCCTGATTCTGATGCGGTTAGGAAGGCCTCCTAACGGCATTTGCTCCTTCCAAATCGGATCGGGAACGTGTCTTCCCGACCGAGGGCCCAATTCTGATGCGGTTAGGAACAAATGTTCCCATTGAAGTCAATGGGAGATCAACCAAATCGTATCTGGAAGCATCCGGATGCATCCTACTCCGCCGGTCGGACTTTCCCGATCCGAGTAGGTCGGAGACCATTTCCCAACCGATTCAGTCGGGAAGCTTTTCCAACCCGCATCAGAATCGGCCCCTGAATTGCAATGCTCAGGAGGTGGTAATAGAGGCAACAATGAGGACTGGTGATTCTGATGCAGGCTGGGTGCCACTCTGCATAGCATCTGCTAGTCATTGGTCCCATATATATATTATTTACAAGATCAACTTTTAACCCCACTGGAACCTGGATATGCAATTATTACAGAAAACAGTGGATCTCATTGGTGTCAATAATCAATCAGTTATGCTTTATCAGTACAAATGAATGTTTTCAATTAATGCCTAGAGTCAGTAAAATTACCATTACTCCATTTACAAATATCATAATAGTTTATACATACTACAACAACCAACACTTACAATACTGGAAAAAATATATTGTGATACAAAAATATTTTGTCAATAATATCGGGCTGTCAGAAATATCAGCGACAGGAAAATCGTTGTAAAAAATATCATTTTAGAAAATATTGTTTGTAAGTGTTATTTTGTATGTAATTTATCATAGTGTGTATTTTGTGTTTTTTTTAAGTAGGATAATTTATTAATAATTTATAAATTGTTGAAATTTGTGTTTTTAGTTGTATTAATGTATAATCATAATGGATTTAATCTTTTTTCAGCAGCATATTGGGTTTTTAGGGGATAAGAGTGGGGAGATTTTAAAAAGTGAATATGGTAAATTTAATTTAATGATAATTGTGTTAATTATATCATATTAATAGTGTAACTTTTATACATTTGTTTTAATATAATAATATTTTTCATGATATTATTTTTAAATCAATAAAATATATATAACAAGTATAATGAATTAAACACATATGTCTCTATTGTAAACTATAAAATGCATATTTTAAATTAAAAAAGTTACATTTAAAAATATATAAAGTTACATTTAATCAAGTAAATTAGTTGTAACATTTTCCACCTAAAAATGTTTTTTAATTTCTATTGAAAACATTACTATAATTAAAATGTTTCTTAATTTTTATGTTGAAAATTCTAATGTCATTGTAAATACATTTTTTTACTTTTATATCTAGAAAAATGGTGTTATATATTTATTTAATTTTATGATTGTTAATTTGGGATTATGATTTTATTTTTTATTTTATGGTTCCAAGTTTAGGAATGGATATTAAATAACTAAAAAATCCATTAATTATTAATGGTGTTAAAAAAGTATTTTATAATTAATGTTTAAATATGAATATATAGGTATGTAGTTTTGATTAATGTGTTTCTTAAAGTACATTTTAGTTTATTTTATATATGGAGTAGCATCTTGCATAAAATGTTTTAGATTGTAGGGAAATAGGGAATTTCACTCCTTTAATGTTCAACAAGTTCCCCAAATTGGCTTAGATTGGAGTAGAAAAAGTAAATGTTACCCCTTTAGGGCCCAATTACGATGAGTGTCACAAAGCCTCTGATCGCAGGTCAGGTGCTTTCCGAGCCTCATCGCTGTTTCAGTTTCAACCGCTGCATTTCAATGCAGGCGGTGGAAACTGAAACCAGCTGGTCATTTCAGCTGGATTGCGACCGGCTAACAGGGTCTGTCGGCCAGTTGGAGACCGGCATGGGATTATGATGTTGGTTTCCAAAAGGCTTTCCATGTTGGGCTTTCCGACATGGAAAGCTTGGTGGGACTCGACATCAGGGGCCCCTAGCAGAGCCCCCTGCAGCCTTCCGCCTTTGGTTGGGGGCCATGGGGGCACCTATGGTGCCCCACTGTGAATCCCTGCACCGTGTGGCAGGTACTGTGAAGTGCCTGCCACTTGGTGCAGGGATTCACACAAACTTCCATCTCTCAATGGGAGTTTGTGCTACGGCCGGCGTACGGCTGCAGCACAAGCTCCCATAGGGAAATTGGAGTTTGCGTACGCACCATGTGCGGTCACATTGTAATTAGATATGCAGAACTATCGACCAAAGTTCGGGTGGTTCCCATACCGATACGGAGTCAAGAGGACTTGCGTCCGTACCAACATCGTAATTAGGCCCCTAGTGTCCAGCACCTTCCCCAGATTTCTATAGATTAGAATGGGAATGGTAAATGTCACACTTTTAATGTCCAAAACCTTCCCCAAATCTGTATAGCTTGGAATGGTGATAGTTAATATCATCCCTTTAGTTACCAACACTTTTCCAAATTTGTATAGATTGAAGTGGGAATAGCAAATGTCACCCTTATAGTGTCTATCATGTTCCCCAAATTGGTATAGATTGGAGTCGGAATAGTAAATGTCACCCCTTTAGGGTCCAACACTTTCCCCTTCATTGGTATAGATTGGAGTGGGAATAGGAAATGACACCCCTTCAGTGTCCCACACTTTCCCCAAATTAGTTTAAATTGGGGTGGAAGTAGTAAATGTCACCCCTTGAGTGTTAAACACCTTCCTCAAATTGGTATAGATTGGAGTGGGGATAGTAAATGTCAGCCCTTTATTGTCCACCAATTTCTCTAAGTTGGTCAAATTGGAGTGAGAATAGTAAATTCTTCCCTTTTGGTGTACAACACCTTCCCCAAATTGGTGTGGACTGGAGTGGAAAAAGTAAGTGTCACCCCTTTAGTGTCCAATACCTTCCCCAAGTTGGTATAGATTGGAGTGTGAATAGTATATGTCACCCCTTTATTGTCCTACTCCTTCCCAAGTTAGTTTATAGTGGAGTGGTAATAGTAAATAACCAAACATTTTGTTAAAAATGGTTTATGTTGGAGTGTGGCTATTTATTTTATAATCCTAGTGTGCAATCCTTTGCTTTAATTGTATTTGTATGTAGTAGAAATAATTTATTTAATTAGTATTGGTTGTGTTTAGCAATATAATAAAAAGTAGTTTGTTGTATGTTTTTACTAAATATTATTATCAAATACACATTTTTATATAATCAAGACATGTAACCCATTTTCGTTACATTATTTTTGTCTTCAAATATTATTTTATTTATATATTTACATTTATAAATATATATTTCAAAATAAACATTTATATATAGATAAAATATTTGTAATACATTTTTATTATCATATAAAAAATGTAAATCATATTTAAATTTTATTGCATGTTGTACATTTTCCACTTCTTCCCCATTGTTTAACATTTTTTAACTTTTCCTATATTGTTTTATATACATGGTTTCAACATAAGTTTTTGTATATATTTTATAATTTAATTTTGTTTGTACTTCACACTTTTTAAACATTTTGTTCAGATCAGTTTTTGACCTGTTTTACATGTTTAATATTTTTAATGTTTTTAATACATTTGGTCAACATTTTAAATTTTTTTCCAATTCATTTCTATGGGGAGGTAGTCTTTCTTTAGTTTCATTTAATGCCTATTTTTTTAACACTACCTTTTATTTTGAAATCTATTTGTGCCATTTTTAGTCTATTTTTGAGATCCAGGCTGATGCTGCTATTCGTTGGAACACGTAAGTCCTTTTAATGGTTTTTTAAGGGTAGGAGGGCTGTAGGGGGAGGTCTAGATGTTAGTTATAGTGTTGTTTGTGGGGTTTTTGCACATTTAGCTGTGTTAGTAGTGTTGTTTACTAGTGTGTAGATTGGGGTTTTTGTTCTCTGTTTTAGTAATATTTCAGTGTGTTATGTTACATTATGTTATGTTACTTATTTTTTTGATGACTAAGGGGCCGATTCCGATCTCGGCCGGTAGGGCTCCGAATCGGATTCGGCTTTACCGGATCCGATTCGGAGCCCTGTTTCCCGACCGAACCGTACGCGGGTCCGGCCGAGCGAGTACGATGCGAAATCTCCGACCGACTCGTCCGGGCGTCCCGACCGCTCCGACCGACTCGCTCCCGGCTCGAACCGCTCCGACCGACTCGCTCGGACTCGACTCGCACCGCGCAATGGAGACGTTTCCCGGCCGGGTAAGTACGATGCGCGCCGCGGAGCAGTCCGACCGAGCCGCGCCGTCCGGCTCGTAAGAGCTGTCGGAGCCGTACTTTGGGGGTCCGTGTCGGACCCCCCTGTACGCGTAGCCACGCGAGTCGCACACAGGCGAGTCGCACACTACCTGTGCGTGTACGGCGCGAATCGCTTCGCCGCGTACCCGCTGTAGGGGGCGCCCTTGTCCGACTCGCACCCATTGAGTCAATGGGAGCCCGCGTACGCGTTGTACGACCGGCTCCCATTGACTTCAATGGGAGTCCGACCGACTCGAGTCCGATAACATACGGACGCATCGTACTCGTTCGGTCGGACTGCACGGGTCCGATTCGGTCGGAAATCTCTCCGGGTCCGGCTCGGTCGGAGAAATTTCCGGCCCGAATCGGAATCGACCCCTAAGTGTAATGTATATATATTTTGGGACTAATATGTGTTTCGTGGGTGTGTGTTCTGGTTTAATTTGCAAGTTTTTGTCTACAAATGTGTCCTATTGGCTTTGGGAGCTACCCTTTTCTTTTTAAGTTAATTACTTTTGGAGTAATAAACCAATATTTTTAGCTTTGATTTTCTTTTTTTTGGGTTTCCAGGAGAGTTTCTTTTTCAAACACTTTTCTGGTCATTTATGGTTTCGACATGCTTTGGATTGCTTTGAGGAATGTTTATTAGATTCATTTTGTTTTTGCATTTTTCTCTGAGCTTTTTGGAAAATATTTTTCCAATTTTTTGAGAAATATTACTTTTAACTATGTGGATACAGAAGAAGATCTGCAGCTACTGAACAACAAGTTATATTTATTTTATTTTTGGGGGGGTTGGAAATGTTCTGTTTTATTGCTTGTGTACATATTATGTGATTGTTATTTGGAAATGTATGGTTTATGTGTTGTATTTTCTTCACGTGATGGGTTGAGTTTGTTCTTTGAGCTTTTTGTTAGGTCAGGTTTACATTTTTCATGTAAATGAAGTGTAAATTTGCTATTATATCAGTCTAATTTAATATTGGTGTTTTAGTTAATGTTTAGACCCATGTAATAAAATATTATGTTTATTATTTATGTCAAAAATAATTTCCCATATTGGTTTAGATTTTGAGACCGTTTTTTCAGAATTTTGTAGATTACTATTTATTACATATTATGCTTTTGAGTATTATTTTTCAGTAATTTACTCCTTTGTTTTTTACAAAGAGTTTGACTTTAAATTGTGGCATGTCATACATTCTTTAGGTTTGTTTGCTAAATTTAGGTGCAGATTATTTAACAGATTGCTGTAAACTTACTGCTTGGTAGCTTTGCTCTTTTTGTAATCATTCTATAAATTTATAGAGTGCAGGCTGAGTACTGCCTAGGGTGGATTGGAAGGCATTGTTCCATCCTTCTACTGTGTTGTTCGTTTTGGCTTCCTGTCCCAATTTGCTGTCATGGACATTCTACCATGGTATTTGGAATTTGGGTTGGCGTCTGTGTCCGGATCAATGCAGTCTACCAACCAAAGTGTTTTCGAAACAATTCATTAGAGGGCTTAGGCACTGATTAGGAGTACCGTGGTCGCAAGATTGCTGTACTGCCAGTAGAGGTCCGACCGCAGCCTCCTCAGCGGCCCACCCGCCCGATTACGAAAATGGTGCTCAAACCGCCACGAGTCTGTCACCACCCCTAGGATTTTGGATCATGCGGCAGTGGGAAAAGCAGCGGTCCATGGAGGTGGTGCTGATGCCAGCCTGCCGTGTTGATTACGACCTGCCTGTCTGCCGGTCTTTTCATGGCGGGGACCTCGCCATGTAAAGGTTGGCAGAAAGGCAGAAAAGAGAACCCAAACAGGACCTCTGGGTGTTTTAGCCCATTGGGCAGTGTGGCTGAGGATACATGTTGTGCCCCCCTGTGCCCGCACTGTTGTGCGCACACTGTGTGCCATGCAGAGCATTGCGCATGGCAACAGTGTGTGCACAACAGTGCAGGTGCTGCAGTGTGGTGGCATTGCCTTCAGGCTCTCTCAGTGAGCCGAAGCATGCCGCTGTCTCAAGATCGTCACAGGCAGCCTGGCAGTAAACTCCAAAAGCGGTGGTCGGGATGCCGCCGGCTTGGCGGTGTTCTCCCGACTGCCGACACTGCGGTCTGGCAGTCCGACCCCCAAGTTCAATATCAGAGCCTTTGTTTGTGTTCGTTTTGTTAAAAGAAAGGGCTTTCTATTAGTAAGTTGAAGTGGTTAGCTGTCTCTGTGACAGGGACATAGTCTAGTGCTATGATGTTTTTTATTTCAAAGACAAATTGGCTGTTTGTAGAATATTCTATGCTTAGTGCAGATTGTTGGAAGCGTGTCCCTATGTTTTGATTGAAATGATTTAAATGATAGCAACAGCCTTGTATGGCTGTGTGGGCTAATTTTTTTAAATGGTCAGAATAATGGCTAATTCAAAGTCTGTGATGACTTTTTGTGGGTAGTAGTTATTTGTTTTATGTTTAATAAATAAATACTTTTTTTAAGTTTATACGTTTGCTATTTATATATGAATTTGTGCAACTACTTCTATATTTTATACTTACATGTATGTTCTTTATAGATGTCTCACATTGCTTTGCAGGTTTTACGTTGGGGGTGTTGTAATTTGGAGCAGGTGATTCTTTTTCTGTTGGAAGAAAAAAGAGTCAGTTATATTTTAAATGTTTATTTGTTGGTAGTTGTAGAGGTCATTAGGCTTATTTTTACTCGGGGTGAGTTTACATTTTCTAAAAAATTTTGAATACTTACTTTTTTATATCTTTTTGCTAGTTTGTGATAGGTGTTTTTTCTCGAAACATTTTGTTTTTTTAAATCGTAGTGCTTTCTTTCTTATAGGTAGTACATGTAAAGAAAGTGTTTTGATGATTAATTGCTATTTTAATTTATTTTATTAATTTACGACTTCATTTTAGTTTAAATATAAGTTTTACTTACTAGGGGCCTGATTACGATGGTGGTGAGACCGCCACCAACAGCCTGTCGGTGGCAGTTTCACCGCCATCGTAAGCAGGTTTCATGCCTGCCATATTACAATAGCTGTGTTATCAAAGGGGGTTACGTCCGTCTCGGGGGCCTGGTGGGACGTGATAAAGTTTATGAAAAAAAGGGGGATACCTGGCCACCAGTTTTCGAGGCTGCTATTTATTTCAGCAGACTGAGGAACAATGCATCTAGTCACTGTACCCTACTTCAATACTTTTTATTATTTAAAACATGTTATACAACCATTTCAATATTCACTGGGGCATTCAAAAGATACAATCCTCATTTTACAGACAAAATTTTAAACATACAAGTGAACAATCCTAAAGAAAATGTGAAATTCAAACAGAAATGTGAAAATTACATTCATAGCATTGAAAACAATTACACCAGTCTATATTGGTTGAACATAAGCTCTCTCAAAGGGCCTTACACTTGGCTTCTATTTAGAGACAAGCTGCCTATGGGGAAAAAAAGGAATTTGTGAGTCTCTGCAGGGATATATTTGTACTGACAAACCCTCTCCAGAGTCCTTTATAATTACTATCCCTCATAGGATAAAGGAAAATGTAGACGCGTTTCCAATCCCCATGCTACTTTAGGGATTATCGTCAGGGCTGAACCACGGTGTAATCTGTGAAAGTTAAAAAGAAAAAACAATATATTTAACACCAATGTTGGCCTTCTTTTCTATAAAGCTATGGCCTCATGAGGGGGTTATGGTGTACCTGTTCTTTTGGATGGAGGCGTAAAATCTGTCTGCCTGCACCTTTTGCCTCTTCAGCGCAACCTTCGTGCTTCTGACCTTGTGACCTAAATAATCGGAATTATTGGTAAAAATTGTCTGATTTTAAACGCTCCACTTTCAGGTATAGTAAAGTTTCTTGTGGACTGAAATAGCTTACTTGTGAACAAGACTATTCCCAGTTTATATCTCGGCAGGTCGTGAAGCGCCATCAGGTTAAGAATATACGTGCCTGTACATGTATTTCTTCAGCGATGAGGTCGTAGAGTGATTTCTTTGAGCCTGAAATAGCGAACACGTTTAGGATTTAATTACTTGTTTTGAAACCCAGTACTTGTGTAATTGTTAAAGCCTCATGGTGTATAATGAATTTGCTTACTTGATCGGTTGTTATTTTCGCCCGGGGTTGTCTTTCCCGGATCAGCATATGCTATTAATTGGAACGATGTGAGGCGCCAAGCACCCGTATTCATGCGTTAGATTTATTAGTCCATTTCTGAAAAGGCAAAAGAGTAACAATGTTTCACAATGCTTTTTTGATATGAGTCGCGCACATTTGGTGTTAGTGACATCCTGTGGGGCAGACGTGACTTTCTGAAAAGTATTTGGTTTCTAGTTCGAATTACAAAACGCATACAATTCAGTGCTGATTTTTCCTTCTTGTGTCGGACCAAATGAGATGCGAGTTACCCGTGATGGTTGTAAGAGTTCTGAATCTTTTTCCAGACTGAAACTAGTGCAACATTGTTACACCGTGTTTTTTTTGTAGTTCTGGAAGCGCGCATATTTTGTTAGCTACTTCTAAACGCCGTTATGCCGTTCAATTGCGCTTGTGCTGACGCTTCCAATTTTTGAATTTCTGGAAACAGGAAGTCTCTCGGAGGTATTAACGGATTTGTGTGAATTGTAGTCTTCGAGATTTCTCTTGGCATATTTATGGCTTACGTGTTTTTATTGTTTGTGAACTTGTTATGTTAAAAATATTTGTAGAGCGCACTTACACCAAGCGGTTTCATGGCGCTGAGGGCGGGAGGGCGACAGTGGTATGATGACAGGAGCTTTACTCATATGCCTGAGAGAACAGAAGGGAATTGTAGTCTTTGGTTCATTTGTAAAGTCGCATGAATGTTGTTAACATTTCCATTCGTTACGGGTGGTAAAATCAGGCTTGTGAGAGTTAGAGAATGTGTTGAAAATGTCTCACTCACGGATATTAATTCATTGCTTGATTTAATTCGGATATCTTATTGAGACCTTTTTGAATACAGTTGAATTTCAGAATTAAATAAGCTTCCCTTTTCAATAATAGATTTTCAACATTACCTCCACGTAGGGGTTGCTTTATTCCTGATAGCACTGTCCATACAAAATCTTTTCTCTGAATGGTTCTTTTCCACGAAATGTGACACCATTGGTGCAGTTAGCACTTGCTTTTTAATTAGAGAACAATGTTGTACTATTCTTTGATTGATTTGCTGATTTGTCTTTCCGATGTACAGTTTTGGACACGGGCACTGAATGGCGTAAACAGTGTTCTTGGTTTTACAATTAGTGAATTCTTTATGAGTCCATTTAATGGAGTCATATATGAACTTGTGACCTTCGATGGTAGTGCTGCATGCAGAACAATTGCCACATTTGTGGTGTCCTTCGATAGGTTGCATGTTCCATTGGGCCCTTAGGTCTGTCTTCTTGGTGGTATGAGCGGAATCTGCTCTGATGATTCTTTGACCGATGCTTTTGTTCCTTTTCATTGCAAACAAGGGTCTCTCCATAGGGCAATCCAGTTGGGTTAAAAGATGCCAATTTTTTAAGACAATCTGAGGGAATTTGTTAGTGTGTGGGCCAAATGTGGACACACACACTAGTTTCTCCATAGGTCTTTTTTCTTTCTTGGAAAGCAATACCTCTCGCGGTGTATACCATGCCCTCTTCATAGCATGTTTAAGCATTTTTCTTGGGTAACCCCTTTCTTTGAGTTGATCACAAAATGCTTTGGCGTTTATCATGAAATCTTCCTTTCGTGCGCAATTCCTTTGAATCCTTAATAGTTGCCCATAAGGGAGGTTATCCTTTAAATTCCGCGGGTGGAAACTTTGGCAGTGGAGTATTGTGTTTCTGTCTGTATGTTTTCGGTGTAAAGTTGTTGTCAGTTTGTGGTCATGCACAAATACTTCCACATCAAGAAACGTAAGGAGAGTGCTGCTCTTCGTGATGGTGAATTTGATGTCTTGGTGTCTCATGTTCAACCATTCATGAAATTGTTCCAGATGTTCTTCTGTGCCACTCCACAGGCCCCAGACATCATCTATGTACCTGTACCATTGCGAAATATATTCACTGAATGGATTATTGTTGATGATGAACTTGTCTTCGAACAACGGCATAAACAATACGGCCATCTCAGGGGCAAAGGGACATCCCATCGCGGTCCCCTTGACTTGCATGAAGAATGTATCCTCAAATTTAAAATAATTCTTCTTGAGGGCAATTCTAGCTAGATCCAATATGAAATCAGTAGGGACTCTATGGGGCTTTGCACGTGTCTCCAAGTAATATTCCATGGTTTCTAGTGCTTCCTCCTGTGGGATTTGAGTTTATAGCGAAGTTACATCAAACAAGACTAGCCATTGGTTCAGGGGGTCAAATGGTTGTCCTTCAATCTTATTGATGAAATCAGTGGTGTCCCTTATATAAGATGGCACCTGGTCCATGAATGGTTTGAGGAAGACGTCCACGTACTTCGCAATTGGCTCCAGCACAGATTCGCAGCCAGATACAATTGGTCTTCTGGGGGGCTGTCTCAAATTTTTGTGAATTTTGGGGAGAAAATAAATTACAGGGATCCTTGGATGTGATTTATTTAGGAACTCAAATTCCTTTGGACCTAAAATCCCTTGCTTTAATCCCCATTTGAGTTTGTTGATAATTTTCCCTTCTATTTGTCGTGTGGGGTCTTCCTTTAGCTGACGATACCATTCTGTGGTTAGTATTTGACTTTTTGCCTCGGCCACATACATTTCTTTGGACCATAAAACTAGGGCTCTGCCCTTGTCTGCAGGCTTTATGATTACGGTGTCATCTCTTTGAAGGTACCTGATAGCTTCATGTTGTTGCTTAGTGATGTTCATTTTTGTAAATGGTTTATTCTTTCCAATTGTGAAATGGAGGACAAGACTGCCTGTTCAAAGGCTAAAATTTGTTTTGGGATGGTGTGTATTGGTGGATTAAAATTTGATTTCTTAGATAATCCAGAGGGTTCAGTGTTACCACGGTTTTCCTTCCCATGAAAAAATGCTTTAATGCAAATTTTACGGAAGAATTCTCAAGCCTCTATCTTTAAATTGGCGTAGTCTGTGCTTGTGGTAGGGCCAAATTTGACATCCAATTCCAAAACTGACTCTTCTACTTTGGACAGTCGTTTCGATGATATGTTCACTATTGTTGTTGTTCTCAGTTCTTGTAGAAGTTTCTGCGGGTCCTCATTTCCCATTGTGGCTGTTGTGGCTTGAACCGTACTCGGTTTCTTGGATCGCCTTGTTCTAAAAAAGTATTTTGTCTTTTGGATGGGCCTTCTCTGGGATTGACGTCTCCTGATGAGACTGAAGAAGAGGATTCTGAGTATGTAGTGAATCGGTTCTTTATCTCCCTTGGTACTGGATTAAGGCTCTACGTGAGTCTGCTTGTGTATAATAATCGTCCTTAAGAAAGGGGTACACCGTTTCAATGTTGAAAGATTTAGTGTCTTTTTCAAACTTGGTGGTTTTGAAGTTTATGATGTTGTCTTTAAACGTTTGAATTTCTTTATCAATTTTCTCAAGTAAAGCTTTTGCTTCAGACGTAGTGTGATTATTTTTGATTGTTTGAGTCAGACTGTCGAGTTCTTCAATTTCTTTTTGCCAGATTCATTGGGCTGTTTCAATGGAGTGGACCATAAGGTCGCGGCTACATTTGGTGCTTATAAAACGAAACCCTTTCTTGTATTCGGGATCTTCAGTAAAGATGACTGCCACGTTTTTGATCTGAAGACCCCAAGGGATTGTGCTCGTTTTCAAGTGTTCAAGCAAGAAATGTCTGTGAAGTTCCGTCCTTATATGTTTTTTGTTTAAATGAATACGTTTCTCAGACTCATTATGCTGTTTAGCTGTGGTGCTTAAGGATATAGAAGAGAAGGGGGAAGGGGTAGAAATTAAATTCTGAATGCGTGACTCTGAAAATGAGAGTGTATCCTTCTCAGCCATATATTTCAATAGACAGGACCATAGGCCGTCCTATGCGTGTGAATCTAATAGCTAAGGATGAGCTAGCTTAAATGCTAAAACCCTCGCGGGATTACCCGCTCTAACTGTGTTATCAAAGGGGGTTACGTCCGTCTCAGGGGCCTGGTGGGACGTGATAAAGTTTATGAAAAAAAGGGGGATACCTGGCCACCAGTTTTTGAGGCTGCTATTTATTTCAGCAGACTGAGGAACAATGCATCTAGTCACTGTACCCTACTTCAATACTTTGTATTATTTAAAACATGTTATACAAACATTTCAATATTCACTGGGGCATTCAAAATATACAATCCTCATTTTACAGACAAAATTTTAAACATACAAGTGAACAATCCTAAAGAAAATGTGAAATTCAAACAGAAATGTGAAAATTACATTCATAGGATTGAAAACAATTACACCAGTCTATATTGGCTGAACATAAGCTCTCTCAAAGGGCCTTGCACTTGGCTTCTTTTTAGAGACAAGCTGCCTATGGGGAAAAAAAGGAATTTGTGAGTCTCTGCGGTGTAGGAGAGTAGGATCTGCTTCACATGGGTACCCCCACTTTTTGCTGATGCTTCACTGTTTTTCGACTTTAGTCTGGCTGGGGCCCTGCTAATCAGAACCCCAGCCTAGCTGCTTCCTCTCTAAAATGGTTTCCATGTGCCTTAGGCACATCTCTGATTGGAATCTGGAGTGCCCTTATAAGTCCCTAGTATATGGTATACTATGTACCCAGGGCATAGGTACCTCAGAAGCCTACCAGGGGCTGCAGCATGTATTGTGCCACCCCTGGAAGGCCATCCAAAATGATACCACAGGTCTGCTACTGCAGCCTGGGTAACGTGGTGCATGCACCCCTTACAGTGGTATAGGCTACCTATATCACTACCATTGCACACACATATAAACCTATAAGTCACTCCTATGGCAGGCCTTACCAATCCTGAAGGCAGAGTGCTTGGTTTTTATGTGAGAGGGTGCCCCTGCATGAGCAGGGCCCCTCTGCAGCGTTCGGAGTTAATCCTCTGATGCTGTTTGTGGTGCAGCCTGACCATATACTCTTAAGTACATTATATCCTCGCGGTAAATGCTAACTTTGGGATGGCTGCACAGAAACATGTCGTGTTTGGTGTCAAACATCTTGGAATACTACCCCCGCCAATTCTGGCAGCGGGGGTAGCATTCCACCCTTCTAGAGGGAGAGACATGTACACACCGGGCTACCCGGTAACTTCTTTCCAGAGCCCTGGCATCACAAAATGGATGCCGCTGCCACAGACACGGGTCTGGCCTCCTGCTGCTGACTGAAACTCTGGCAGGGGAGGCCTGGACAATAGGTTTCCTGTCCCAAGGAGGTGTAACCACCTCCCCAGACAGGATAATGTGTATTGGGGCTGGGCGGGAGCACCCTCTGGTGCTTTGAAGTCTTGCACTGGGGGCACATTTGGTGTCCCTGTGCATATGCCAGTTCAAACCGTTTGCAGGGGCTACCTGCCCCTGCTCTGGCACGAAACTGGACAACGGGAATGGGTGTAACCACCCCTCTTCCCTGACCCTCCCATAGGTGGGTCCCCAGAGTATGTCCAACCCCCTAACTTAGTATAAGTATGGGACCCCAGTCCTTAGGACTTTAGATTACCCTGGACAAAACTCTGAAGCCGAATCCTGGACCTTCGATGCTCTACTACAAGATTAGATGACTGAAGAATCTCCCTTGGGGTCAAGGAGTGACTCCCCTGCTTGGCAGGCACCAAAGAAGCAATTGTCCGGTCTGCATCGCTGAAGCTCCCGCCGGACGCCAAAGTCTTTGCATCACCAGAGGTAGATTTCCAGACTTCCCCGAGGCTGCCCTGAGTCCCTAGCAAAGCTGAGGCCCGTAGCTATCATGGGTAACGTGGAACCGTGACCCCTGGACACCGAGCCCATTTGCAAGTGCATCCTCTTCCTGGTCTTCCACGAAGTTGTGCTTTGGGCTCCAAGTAGCCCCCATATCCAGCACCAACTGCACTGAAGATCACTGGCCTCCACTCCACGAGTGTCCTGCAAACCAGGTCCAAGTGCATCCACTCGAGGCTCCTTTGCAGTCGCTAGTCCATTGGCTAGTGGGCCCTCCCAAAGGCAACTCTTCTTTTGCTTGCACTTCCCTGGTTGCTCCAGTCGTGCCCTGACTTACCTTCGCTGGGTGAGTCCCTCAGACCTTGCTGGTCTGTACCACCGTCCTTCTTCTATTTCCACGTGACTTGCCGTTGCCAAGGCTTGTTGGGTCCAATCCGGTAGCCGATACCCCTGCAATCGACAGACGTTATGGGACAGCTCTAATCCAGCTCCTGGTTGTCATCGACGCCTCCTGGACCTCGTGGCTGAAGAGTCAAGACGACTGTCAACCTACCTGAAGCACCTGACATCGGTGGGCATCTGCTCATCGCCTTCCTGGTCACTGGCTAGTGACCCAGACTCTGTCCCCTCTGCTTTCATGTTCTTCAGATCTTCGATCCACCTTTGGATCCACCCGAACACTTTCGACTTGGTCGCCAGCAGCACTTTGCAGCAGATCGCCATTGAAAACGACGATGAAACCCGACCCCGAAAGACACCTATGCACCCGGCTTCCCTGGATGAGGTAACTCGAGTACTCCGGTGCTCCCGTGGGTGTAGACTCTAGAACAACCTAGTTCTAAAGGGGTTTGCTCCAAGTCCTCCTCTAAGTGTCCTTTTTCTTTAAAACTCCAACCGCGACATTCCCCATAGAAGTCAACGGCGGCTCGCAGCTGTGTTCTCACACTGCACGCATCCCCCGTGGGTCCCCTGTGTCACTACCTTGGGTGGTTCCTTGAGGGCCAATCACTTCTACAGGCTCTAGGCCTTGTGTCTAGCTCAGTCATGGTTCTTATACCACTTTATTGGTATATGGTTTGGTACACCCCTAGGGCTCAAACGTGTATTTGTGCTATTACTGTTGATATTCGACTTGTAACTTATGTACTTCGAACTCTAGCCTCATAAAGAGACTAGAGGGGTGTGTTTAAGACTAAATACATATATTTTAAATATATACCTGGTGTGGTCCTCTTTCATTTGGTCACTCAAGAGATTATAGACTGGTAAAACAAGCTGCTTTACATTTCTTCAAGACCTAGGGGCCAATTCCGATTCCGGCCAGAAAACGTACCGACCGATTCGGAGCCAGAATTAATTCCGACCGACACGTACCGGTGCAGCCCGACCCGCCAAGTACGATGAGAAGCGAGCAAAACCCGACCGACTCGTACGGAACACAAGCCGAAGGACCGAGCCGCGCGGAAAACTGCAATCCGGCCGGAAAAACACGCGATTCGAACCGACCGACTCGCACCCGGAACAATACCGAACGAGACGTACCCGCGGACTCCCACCCGCCAAGTACGATGCAAGGCGTGGTAAACACAACCGAGTCGCACGGAGGACAAGCCGTACGACCGACACGCATACAAAACTGCGAGCCGAAGCAACCCAAAACACCGCGACCGACGCGTACGCAGCATAGAAAACAGCACAAACACAGCGTGAACGAAACGGACGAGCCCGTACCAGACAACTGCAGGGTCCGACTCGGTCACAAGAACGTCTCCTACATGCACGAAAAGTACAAAGGGAAAATACACAAAAAAAGGCCAAACAAGCAATTACAAAGCCAATAAATACTGGGGGGAGGGGCAGGGAACAAAGACACACCCACAACTCCACCCATATAAAGGACACAAATCCCTACCATGATCCTTTGCAAATTCAAATTACCTGCCAGCACTCAACAGACAGCAACCACACACCCACAGCTCATCCATCACACAAGCCACACACCATCAGCACCACAACAAATAGAAACCTCACATACACCTAGCAAAACACACACTCACACACCTTCACCTGCACACCAACACACACATCACTCACCATCACCACCCATCACCATGCCCCCAAAGAAGAATCACAAGTTCCTAGATAGTGAATTGGAAGTCCTGGTAGATGAGATCCTCAGTGTAGAGCCACAGCTCTTTGGTACACTGGTCCAACAGACACCCATGTCACAGAAAACAAAGATGTGGGAGAGGATCGTCGACAGGGTGAACGCACAATCACCATGTTTGCGCACAAAGCCAGACATCCAGAACAGGTGGTATGACATGCGCAGGAGGGTCAAGGAACTGCTGAAGAAGGACTACATCTTGAGCCAATACACCGGCAGTGGCCCTCCTGCCAAGCCAGTATACCTCAGGCCCTGGGAGGAGAAGGTGCGGGCCATCCTACCACCAGTGAGCGTCTATGGACTAGAAAACATCCCAGAGCCTGGTGAGTACACAACAAATGTACACAATATTCTGCGACTACACACACACATCACTGTCAAGGGGAGAGTCAAACCATGCACTCTTAGCAAATACACAGCAACCAGAACAGAATCATCCCAAAATGTGTATGTCACTCAGAGAAACACAACACATGCCATCACAAAGTGACATTTAACTGTGTCATCACATGTACAAACACAACTACAACTACAGCTAGGCAGTGGCACAAATATAACTGACAAACACATCCAGACAAGTAGCCACCACTACAACACCAGCACACAGTGAAGCCCACTGAAAGAAAGGAAATATGTGTATGCTGGGCAAGTCAGTGTAGCCAATAGCATCATGGGAGTTGTAGGCACAGATATTGCTCACCCCCACAACTGTCCCATCAACACCACCCTGAACCATGCGCACATCACAGGGAGTGGGAAACAACTTACAAGATGGCTGACACTGGCTACTGCTGTGGGGAGCACAAGGCCCTGCTGGCAACTGTGCAACAACCAACAGCAGGACACCACTGACTGACATCCTGAAAGACAACTTGCACTCCCTGCAATGGAACCACGTTCCATGGTGGGATATCTGGCTGGGTGGGAAGGAGGACTCACAGCCCTGACCATAGTTACCAGCAGCGTTTCTCACACACACCCCTAACACAAATTCCACAAAACTCACCTGGGAGAATGCCTTGCCCCACACTCCAATCAAATATCCCACAAAGAACCACAACCCTGGGTCATGCTGAGTGAAGCACAGGGACACACATGGGACCTGTAGCAAAACTAACCCCAGGATAACACTGTCAGCCATCTTGTCAGCACAGGCACACAACCCCACAGGGAAGCAGAGTCAAAGGGAAGGAAGCATGGGCATGCTGGGAAGGGGGTGGAGGCAATAGCATGATGGGAGTGGTAGTCACAGCTCAACATCCCCCACCCACATGGCCCAGCAAGCTCACACTCAAGCAAGCACACCCCACAGAGAGTGGAAAGCCCCATCAAAGATGTCTGACACTGGTGCTCTGTTGTGGGGATCACAAGGCCCTGCTGGGAACTGGCCACCAACCAACAGCAGGACACCACTGTCAGCCATCTTGCCATTGCTCTCACACTCACACACAGTGAAGTCCACCCAAAAGCAAGTAAGTATGGGCATGCTGGGAAGTGGGGTGTAGGCAATAGCATGATGGGAGTGGTAGTCACAGCTCAACATCCCCCACCCACATGGCACAGCAAGCTCACACTCAAGCATGCACACCCCACAGAGAGTGGAAAGCCCCATCAAAGATGTCTGACACTAGTGCTCTGTTGTGGGGAGCACAAGGCCCTGCTGGCAACTGTGCAACAACCAACAGCAGGACACCACTGCCAGCCATCTTGCCATTGCTCTCACACTCACACACACTGAAGTCCACCCAAAAGCAAGTAAGTATGGGCATGCTGGGAAGTGGGGTGGAGGCAATAGCATGATGGGAGTGGTAGTCACAGATATTGGTCACCCCCACAACTGTCCCATCAACACCACCCTGAACCATGCGCACATCACAGGGAGTGGAAAACAACTGACAAGATGGCTGACACTGGGCACTGCTGTGGGGAGCACAAGCCCCTGCTGGCAACTGTGCAACAACCAACAGCAGGACACCACTGCCAGCCATCTTGCCATTGCTCTCACACTCACACACACTGAAGTCCACCCAAAAGCAAGTAAGTATGGGCATGCTGGGAAGTGGGGTGGAGGCAATAGCATGATGGGAGTGGTAGTCACAGATATTGGTCACCCCCACAACTGTCCCATCAACACCACCCTGAACCACGCGCACATCACAGGGAGTGGAAAACAACTGACAAGATGGCTGACACTGGGCACTGCTGTGGGAGCACAAGGCCCTGCTGGCAACTGTGCAACAACCAACAGCAGGACACCACTGCCAGCCATCTTGCCATTGCTCTCACACTCACACACACTGAAGTCCACCCAAAAGCAAGTAAGTATGGGCATGCTGGGAAGTGGGGTGGAGGCAATAGCATGATGGGAGTGGTAGTCACAGATATTGGTCACCCCCACAACTGTCCCATCAACACCACCCTGAACCATGCGCACATCACAGGGAGTGGAAAACAACTGACAAGATGGCTGACACTGGGCACTGCTGTGGGGAGCACAAGGCCCTGCTGGCAACTGTGCAACAACCAACAGCAGGACACCACTGCCAGCCATCTTGCCATTGCTCTCACACTCACACACACTGAAGTCCACCCAAAAGCAAGTAAGTATGGGCATGCTGGGAAGTGGGGTGGAGGCAATAGCATGATGGGAGTGGTAGTCACAGATATTGGTCACCCCCACAACTGTCCCATCAACACCACCCTGAACCATGCGCACATCACAGGGAGTGGAAAACAACTGACAAGATGGCTGACACTGGCTACTGCTGTGGGGAGCACAAGGCCCTGCTGGCAACTGTGCAACAACCAACAGCAGGACACCACTGACTGACATCCTGAAAGACAACTTGCACTCCCTGCAATGGCAGCACGGTCCATGGTGGGATATCTGGCTGGGTGGGAAGGAGGAGCGGATGACAACCAAATACAACCAATGCAGACCATGTACACACCCCAACATTCACATAGAAATGCCCAAATAATGCAGGACAATGTGCTACACCAATATCAACCCCTGACTGTGACAACTTAGGACAATGCATTGTACAGGCCCGCATCCAGAGGCACAGTCACAACTGTCAGGTGTGTCAACCATTGATGCCTGCAGAAACATAACATACATTGTGTGTGTCTCCCAAAAACAGGTGATGATGGGGACACAGCAGCAGATGCTGAGGAGTCCTCGACCCAGGCTCAAGAGGATACGGAGCTCACTGGTGTGGAACAGCCTCTGCCCTCCTCGGATGACGAAGACTTACCTGGCACCTCCGGAGCAAGTCATCATGCAGCACCAGCAGGACCACCAGCTGCACCCCCTGCACCCACCCCTCCAACGACTGTCAACACACATACCACCCCTGCAGACACGGACAGACCAAGAAGCAGCACCACCACCAGCACAGGGACCCTGGACCAACGTGGGGCCATGGACACCACCACCACCAACAACCCACAAGGTGGCCCAGGGTCACCTGTGCCTGCCACCTCAGGTACTGCACATGTCGCCAGGGGTGGTGTGAGGGGTGGGAGACATAGGTCGCTGCTCACAGAGGGGTCTGGACTGCATGATGACCCACAACTGGCACGCATAGCCGATGCGTACCAGTCCAGCACCGGAGAGTTCAGCCAGGTAGTGGGGCTCCTCAGGGACATTAAACAGCAGCAGGCTGCCCATCATGCACGCTTGGACTCACACATGTCCCGCGTGGAGTCCAAGTGGGACACACTGCAAGAGATGACGGCGGTGCATAGGGACATATTACAATGCCTCCGCCAGATGAGCAGCAACCAGTCAACACCTCCATGTGTGCCCACAACATCTGCTGCTGAAACAACTGCAACTGCCACAGGGAGGCAGGATGACTCTGGCGGAGAGTCCCCTGCACCGCAGCAGCCTGCACTTGAGGATCCCCCCAAAGAAGAGGGGCCGTCCGAGGAGGGGCAAGTGAGAGGCCGATGGCCATGTGCAACCCCCAGGAAGCCAAAACCTGTTCTGGAGAATAACCTTTGTGCGCAAACTGTTCACCCTGTTGACTGCAACACAACTCTCCCACATGACATGGGGAGCTCAAGTTGGACCAATGTCTCTGATTACTGTGGACTTTACTCTGGACATTTCTGCTACCAGGACTTCCAAATTATCTAGGAACTTTGGATCACAATCACAATGTACAGCACCCAACAACCTGTGCACTATACTCACACATGTATGTCAATAAACTCACTTATACACCATACTTGCCTCTGTTGTGATTCCAATGTTGTCTCAGAAGTTGCGATGATGATCGGGGAAATGACACTGTGCATGCTAACTGCTACAGCAAGTACAACACCGGCATGTGAGTCATGGCGACTTCACACATATGGGGGAGGCACACCACCAGGGCTACACAACACATACACACATGGACATCTGACTCATCGCCTACACTGGTGTTGCCAGGAAATACGTTGCATTGCACAGATCCAACACCTATTCAGAGTCTGTGTTAACTAGCCCACTGGTGCAGTAAGCAAATGTCAGTCAGATGTGTGACCACAGACAACGCACATCACATAGTGAAGCACAGGTTTATTACACATTTGCAACATGTTGAAACCACCACAGATGCAAGGTAATCCCACCTGGCAGCGGGCACATAGTCAACAAGTGTAGAAGGAAGGAAGTCCATGGGTGTGGTGCACATCACCTGTAGGGACACAACAGCTACCACCCGGGAAGTCGAATCACGGTGTTGGGGATCACAGTTGACCAAACGACTCTGAAAGTACCATGTGAAGGACAGAAATGACACACAGTCAAAAGTACTGAAGAACAGGACAGAACTGCAATACTCATGCACAATACATGTTACAAGATACCCACCCAGAACCAAGTTAGCATGTCAACACTGTTGGGGAGTACAGACTACCTGCAAGGACACATCGCTACACGCATACAGACATGTAGCCCATGGACACACTCAAACAGCACCAGAGCACCACCAACACATATCATGCAAACTCACATCATTGACATGGCATCTCTGGATACTCACATTCAGCTGAAGAAGTTGGTGATGAGCTGTGTGCGGACATCACCCTCAACATCATCATCATCATCACTGGCATCGTGGTCCAGGCCAGGATCCTCCACAGGTGGCGGACGTTGGTCATCGTCATCCAGGATGAGAGGCAACTCCTTCCGCACTGCCAGGTTGTGGAGCATGCAGCAGACGATGATAATCTTGCACACCTTTGCTGGGGCATATGGGAGGGACCCTCCTGTCTTGTCGAGGCAGCGGAAGCGGCTCTTCAGGAGACCAAATGTCCGCTCAATCACTCTCCTGGTCCGACCATGTGCCTCATTGTAGCGCATCTGGGCTGGTGTCACAGGATTCCTGAGGGGCGTCAGCAACCACGGCATGTTGGGGTATCCGGAGTCACCTACATACAGACAATTGCACATTAGCAGAGTTGGAAAAGAGGGTGGAACACTACATAGCAGAACACACACAATGGTACAAAGTCAGTACACACCTACAAGCCAGGCACGCTGGTTCCGCATCTGTGCCATCATCCTCGGGATGCGACTACTCCTCATCACGTACGCATCGTGTGCAGAACCAGGGAAATGGGCACACACGTGTGTGATGCTCATATCTGCAAGACAGACCACCAGTGCATTGACCGAGTGGTAGTGTTTGCGGTTACGGTAGGCCTGCTCTTGGGCCTGTGGTGGTACCAACGTCACATGTGTCCCATCAATGGAGCCAATGACATGCGGCATCCTCCCCAGGGCATAGAAGTCACTCTTCACGCCAGTGAGTCGTTGGAGTCTAGGGAAATAGATGTACTGGTTCAGGTATATCAACATAGCCTCCAAAACATCCCGGAGCACACGGCTGAACATGGTCTGTGACATCCCACCAGCAGTCGCCAGAGTGTGTTGAAAGGTACCAGTGGCAAAGAAGTGTAGGGCTGCCATCACCTTCACCTTGGGGGTCAGCGCTGTAGGGTACGGACGGCCAGGTTGCAAATGTGGTGCCAAGCGCACTGCCAAATCCTCAATCAGCTGCCTGGTGAAGCGGTACCATCGGATGCTGTCCCGTTCCACCATCGTTGCCAGGTCAGGGAATGGTCTATGGACAGCTGGTGCCCTGCAGTGCATAGGTGAAGAAAGCAAGATTGTCAGTCACCCCACATATGTGGCATTGAACACACTCAACATCACATGATACATCATAATGAGGCACAAGTACATGATGTGTGCAGTTCCGTACGGATATGTATGGCACATACATGGCCAATATCTAACATCACAGTCCAACAAGTGGCATCAAGAAGTCCCAGGTCATGCCATCGGATACCATGAGGCCGTGTCCCAGTACCCATCTCCTGCTGCCAAATAACAAACACACGCCACAGTGACATGTGAGGACTGATGTGCCCCAGGCATCACAGCTCAACGACAGGTAGATTCCCAGGGACCCTGTATTGCCACATGGACACTGGCATGACATGGTGTATCATGTATACACCACAGCGAAACAACCATGAGCCCCACAGGTAGTGGTCCGTGTTGCCTCGGCAGGACAGACATGGACGTCTGTGACACACACACGCACAACATCAAAGCCCGTGCACAAACAACATGGATGTGGAGACTGCCTCCCATTGTGCACATGAAATCAGAGACATTGTAATCACAAAATGCTCACAGACTGTGGAGGACCATCAACATTGTGCCAATGGGTCACCCTGGGTTGAACATAACATCCCACATGGGACTCAGGGGGTATGTGACATGACATACACATACACCACCGTGAACTGTGACCATGCCACATGCACAGATATGAACAGTTGCACATCACAGTGGTCATGTACACGAAACACCAAGGATTCTGTCCCCATAAACACGTGCACAGCCTGGGGGTGGCTGCCCCCAAGTGACACCCACAGAACAACATGTTCACCCCCATACACGGAATAGGTAATGCAGCCTTACATGCCCTAGGATACAGTTTGAACAGGCTGTGGTGTTGTAGGTGTGCCCCTCACTGCCTGGGAAGTATATGTGGCTGGCATATGTACACCTGTGACAGGCATGGTGACATATGCCAGTGACTTGTACAGGGATGAGTTGGACAGCAAGGGACCGATCAGTGCGCACACATTGGCCATTGCATTCAATGTGCGCTGGTTCGCGTTGTATTGGCAATACGCCTTGGACAGCAATGGACCGATCAGTGCGCACACATTGGCCATTGCATTCAATGTGCGCTGGTACGCGTTGTATTGGCAATACGCCTTGGACAGCAATGGACCGATCAGTACGCACACATTGGCCATTGCATTCAATGTGCGCTGGTACATGTTGTATCCCATGTACGCGTTGAACAGCAATGGTCCGATCAGTGTGCCCGGCCGGCCCATTGCATTCAATGTGTGCGGGTACGCGTTGTATCCTATGTACGCGTTGAACAGCAATGGTCCGATCGGTGTGCCCGGCCGGCCCATTGCATTCAATGTGTCGCGAGTGCGCGTTGTTTCCCATGTACGCGTTGAACAGCAATGGTCGCGTCCGGCCGGCCCATTGCATTCAATGTGTGCGGGTACGCGTTGTATCCTATGTACGCGTTGAACAGCAATGGTCCGATCGGTGTGCCCGGCCGGCCCATTGCATTCAATGTGTGCGGGTACGCATTGTTTCCCATGTACGCGTTGAACAGCAATGGTCCGATCGGTGTGCCCGGCCGGCCCATTGCATTCAATGTGCGGGTACGCGTTGTATCCTATGTACGCGTTGAACAGCAATGGTCCGATCGGTGTGCCCGGCCGGACCATTGCATTCAATGTGTGCGGGTACGCGTTGTTTCCCATGTACGCGTTGAACAGCAATAGTCCGATCGGTGTGCCCGGCCGGCCCATTGCATTCAATGTGTGCGGGTACGCGTTGTATCCTATGTACGCGTTGAACAGAAATGGTCCGATCGGTGTGCCCGGCCGGCCCATTGCATTCAATGTGTGCGGGTACGCGTTGTATCCTATGTACGCGTTGAACAGCAATGGTCCGATCGGTGCGCACCCATTGGCTATGGCCTGGCCTGGCAACGGACGCGTTTTCAAAATTTGAACGAGTCTGATGCTGTAAATTCAGTTGGTCACCCACAACAATGTTGCAATTTCATGGGTGTCACGAAGTTGAACATTTGAAGGATGCTGGGGCGTGTGTAAGTGGTGCAATTCCATGGATTGGCCAGATTCAGATGATGCAAACGACTTGGACCTATCACTTTGGACACATGGGACAGTATCTGCCTCTGCAGCACACATATAATGCTGGCTGTTCCCCTGAGAGCTCACTTGCCTGCACTACATGCTCCAGGACAACATCTGCCACTACACTGCTGCTGTATCTGCACCCTCTGGACCCTGCAATGGCACGTACTGTGGAGAGAGCCCCAGCCTTCAGCACTGAGGAGAACCAGGCCCTGCTGGATGGCCTCCTTCCACAGTACAGCAAGCTGTATGGGAAAGCAGGGGAGCAGGTGAGTGTTCTGTCCACTGCCTTTCTAAATGTGCATGTTGTCTGACTAGCAAGGCTAACAGTCTGCACGCCACTGGCTAGCAGGCTCACTGAGTAGTTGTCACCCCCATAGTGTGTAGTTACATGCACTGGACAGGTATAGTGCAGTGACAGTGCATTTAAACTAGGTTTTACTTCCCAGGCAATGATACCATGTAGTAACTGCTGGCATACTGTCCATAGCCATCGTTGCACTGCCTGTGTACATCATGTGCCCCTGTGATTGAGACATGTATATCCAACTGTGTAATGCACGGATATGTTGCATGTGTAGTAATGGCATTCTCACTTTGTTATCCTCACAGGTTGATGCCCACCAGAAGCAGAAGATATGGCTGACCATCGTCCGGGCAGTGAGATCCGTGGGGGTCTACAAGCGCCGGATCCGCAACTGCCAGAAGAGGTGGCAGGACCTTCGGGGCTGGACCCGGAGGATCGCACGGGTCCAGCTGAAGCTGTCGCCTCCTCGCAGGAGGGCGGACACCGGACCCTGACCCCCACATGCTGAGGATCCAGGCGGTGGTCTTCCCTGATCTGGATGGGCAGCTGAAGGCCAGAGAGCAGCAAGGAGGGGTGAGTCCATGTCTGCATTGTGAACTATGTCTGCCATGCTATGTGCCCTCCTCTGGCCTGGTTAAACTTCCACAGTACATCAGTCTTGTGGTCCAGGACCCATGTCCCTCTATTGTGCACTGCCCACTCCTCATCTGATACCCAGGTGTGGCCCTTACAGTCAGGGTATTGTGTCACTTGGGTACTGTGTCCTTGCAGTTTGCTTGACTCAAGGTGGGGGACAGCATCTGTTTCCCTGACTCTGTGGTGGGCATCATGGGTGGGTCCATTGCTTACACATTGCCTGTGTTCTGACATGTGTTCTGCGTGTCATTTTGATATGTGGCCCAATTGCTGAGCTGATCCACCACATGTGCCTGGGGTATCTGGCACACACCCATGCTGCGGGTGGGAACAATGTTTGTGCCCCAGGAGTGTGTATATAACGTGTGTCACACATACTTAGCCAGCTGCCTACTGTCCAGGGCTCATCCCTCATTCATGTGGGACAGGACAGTCATGCCTACTCCAGGCCATACAATACACTCTGTACTCCCACTGCCGTGTATCAGCTGACACGTTTTGCTCAGTGATTCGTCCCCTCAGGTGTCTGCCTCTGTGTCAGTGTGCTGTGGCTTCGTTGTCAGGTCTGCTGGGGTGTTCCTCGCTTGGGACTCCGCATGCCACTGGAGATGTGACCATAGGAGATGATAAATGTGTGACACATAGGTGTTTGATCACCTGACCGTGCAGACTGGGGTATGCGAATATGAGGTTCAGGCAGCTGTTTCCCATTCACAGCAGATTGTGATGTGCTCAGGTGCAGAGGGTAGTGTTACAGGTCTCCCATATGTACAATGGGTATAACCTGGACAGATGAGGGTACAGATGATGTGGTGTGTGGGGGATGTACATGTGCACTTGTTCAGCTCCAGGACTTGCATTCCCCATGATCTACTATTGTGACACAGTGCAGAGTGTTGTTGTCTGGCTGCCCTGCCCATGTGACTGGAGACAGTTATGTATGACTTAGCAGGCATGGCTGTGCCATGGCATGTGACTTCCTATTAGTGATCCTGCAGGGGAGTGACATTTGCTACATGCACACCATTGTGGCAATGGCTATCAGGACATGGGTGCATCATGGTGTCTGTCGCTGGTATGCATCACATGCATTTCCTATTTGACTCTGGGCATCCCTTTCATCCGGACACCTGCACTGACTCAGTGGCAAGAGTTGTGATGTGTGCATGTCCACATGCTTCACCGGGTTCTCTGCACTGTCCAAATACTGTGTAGGTGGTGCATGTGTCCACACTGGGGTATTGCCATCCCACAGACACCATACAGATGGGTGCAAGGCCAGGTGGGATGTGAGTGCCATGGTTGACCATCAGACTGACAATTGACTTCTCCTGTTCTGTTTGTGCAGTTTTAGCAATGTTCAACTAAGGATGCCAGGGCTTGCTCTGTAATGTGCTGTACTTACTGTGGTGTGTGCGTTCGGTGCAGGTGACTGATGTCTGTCTGTTTCACTATTGATTGCAGATACATCCACGGCCACAGGAGGGGACAGCTCCATGGACCAGGAGGAGCCGCAGAGCCAGACTGGGTCAGCAGCCGAGGAGTGGTCGGAGGGACCCAGTGGCACGGAGGGCGAGGGGAGCCACACCGAGGAGTCCTCAGCACCATTCACCTCAGCTGAGGACCAGAGCAACTCGGACGATGACTCCCTTATGGAGGCGGGTGTCAGCAGCCACCACACCCCAGCTAGTGTTGCTGTCCCCGCCACCACCACCACCACCACCGCCCTCCCGTTGGCTCCCATTCCCGAGGTCCGTGGAGGCTCCCATGTTCGGGAGCGTGTCTCCTTCGGGCCAGGCACCGCACCCCCTGCACCTGTGTCCCCTGCTGCCCTGAGTGAGGAGTCTGTGTACCTCCTCCGCCAGCTCCATGTAGGACAGACAGCGATGCTGAGTGTCCTCCATGCACACACCAGTCTGTTGACTCAGCTGGTGTCATTCATGGAGGGCATCTCATCGGGCATGTCTGACCTACAGAGGGGCAATAGGTCCATGGACTCCTCCCTGACGGCAGCAGTGTCCCTCCTCCGACAGTCCCTCACCCCTCCTGCCTCTGCCCCATCCACACTCCCCAGCACCTTACCCGTCCCAAGCACACACACACTGGCACAGGCACACACCAGCACAGACACATGCAGCACACGGACACACACGCCAGAAACAAGACGCACACGCACGCACCGTCAGGGGACTGCAACCACACTCACAGGGGATGGGGCACAGGCACAAACACACGCATCCACAAGCACTGCGCAGTCCTCAGTTGCCTCTCCCTCCAAAGACCCCTCCCTTGCCTCACCTGCAACCCCATACACACAGCGGCTCTTCCTCTGTGACCTTGGCCTCTCCCCTCCGACCCAGCTGATCCAGCATTCAGGGGAAGAGGAAGCCCACCCACACGGAGCGGAGTGCCCCTGGCCCCCGGACACCATTCCCCAGGCGCAGACCGACTGAGGCCCCCACCCGCAAGTCCCCCGGTCCCGGAAGAGCAAGACCCCGCCGCCGCCCTGCAGCTCAGGCACCAAGTCTCCTTCCTCCATCCCTCAGGCCCCCACTCCACAGGTGCCCCCACCACACCCTGCCCCAGGTTCCCCCACCCACAGATACACCATCCCCAGAAGGGTCAGGCCTTCTCCCCCTGCCACTTGCTCTTCCGGCCCCACACCCCCGCTGCGCTTGTCTGTACCACTGATGTGGTGAGGGTGTCCTCCCCCTCTGTCCTGCCCACCTTTCCTGATCCCCATTCTCCTCCCCTGGAGGTGGGCACTGCAGTGGAGTCCACTATCACCCTGTCTGACTTGGGCGCTGCAGTGGCGGACCTGTCCACTCCATCTGCAGGGTCCACTGCAGTTGTGCCGGCACCCACAACATCTGAGTCATGCCCCCAGTTGTGCCGGCACACACCATGTCAGACACCTCCACTGCAGTTGTCAGTGGCTCTCCAGCACCCACCACCCCTTCCCTGCCTCCTCCTGGTGAGCCCTGATCCTGTCCCTGCGGTGCCTGGCCTGCCCCCCGTATGCCCCTCCTAGGGGATTGTCCCCGGTTGTGATCAGTGCAGGCATGCATAGGGTGACATCTGCCACTGTCACCCTGTATAGACTTCCTTGATGGACTGGCCATTGGCCTTTGTTGATACCTTGCAGTTCTTCCAAGTTTTGAACCCACATGCTGAATAAAGCAACTTTCTGTTCTCTAGTGGTTTTGCTTCTGATGTACATGATGTTGATGATGCTAACCGTGCCCTTGCTGCAGTGATGGTGATTTTTGGACTCATGAAAATGAAGTGTTACTGTGCATGAACCCATGTGTTCCAGGGGGACAGTGTCCTATCCTGTGGTGAATCCATGTCGTCCTTAGCAGCATCTGAGGGTGTCATGTATTCAATATTTGGCAATGGGATTTCCTACTTACATTAGCAATGTCACATCTGTGGGTTCCACCCATGCACATCTGTTGTGTTTGCCATTGTTCAATTAGTCTAGTTCCCTGACCGTGTGGCCATCTCCACTGGACATGCAGGTTTGGGCATCAATGGGGAAGGACTCTTCTGTGTTGTCAGTGCAACTTGCTATACATGTGTGTTGGATCTGTGCTGTTGAGTTCGTTGACATTCCCATGACCAGGCTGATGTGACGGGAGCCTTCATTTGGTGCTAATTGTTGACTGTGTGACCAAGTGTTCTGCTGACATGATGGAGCCCTACTGATGCGACATATGGCACAGCTTTCCTCACACAGGAGTGGAGTCCCCTCATGGCAGTGTGTACTCCTGTGACATCTCGTGCGCCCAAGGTGTGTGTTGTATGAGCATGTGTGTGTGTTCACTTCCATGTTGCTGTGCATGCTGGGATCCCTAGTGATGTTCCTGTTTGTGATGCTTGCTGAGTTGAGCTATGTTCCCCCAAAGTCTTCTCCCTGGGTTCTCTGTGATGTGGGTGCATGGCACATTACTGGTCATCAGGGTGTCACCCATAGGTGTGTTTGCTGTCAGGGCTGAGTTTGTGGGCAGACGCTGATGTTTCACAGTCCGGATTCCCCTTTGCACTTGTTGTTGACACCTGGCATGTGATTTCTGGTTTGTGTTAGCTTTCATTGGTTGTGACACGTTGTGTGTGTGTGACTGCTGGCACTCCTCAGGGCTGCAATGTTGGTAGTTGTCTACGTGTGTCCTTTGTGGGTGACCTTGGCTTCTTCATAGGTGTGTGACTGTGGCTGGGGTCCCATTGGTTGGTGTGGTATTGCCGTCATGTCCATGTACAGCATAGTGTGCAGTGTGTCAGACATTCAGGAGTCTGGTAGAGTGGCCATGTGTGATGTGTTCCTGCACCTTGGTTCCCACCACCCCCCTGGGATTGTCATGGGTGCATGTGCAATGTCACCAGTGCATGTGAGCTTCACTGCTGCACATTGTTGGAGGTCGAGGTGTGTGGTGTTGAGTGTGTGCAGATGAGAGTTGTTGCCCGGCTAGACCCCTGCCTCCATGTTGGCCTTGGCTGACAGGCCGTGCTGGTTGATTTGTGCTTGTGTAGGTGTGATGGTAGTTTGTTGCTCAGGACACATGACTGTGGTTCACAGTGTGAACGACATCTAGCTTTGTCATCACAGTGGGATTGTAATGCAGCCCAGGGTCACCACATTGTGGGGGCCCTGGGTGTGGTGCTGTGGTGTCTGTGTGTCTTGCTGTGTCAGTTGCTGTTCCTACATGCTTGTTTGACATGTGTGATTTGTGCTCCCACTCATCTGACAATGACTGATTGCCCACATAGGGGATTTGGATCCATGAGTTACCTTTGTGTGGCACTGTATGCACGTCTGTGTAATTGGTATTCAGGCCTCCTCATGTGTTGTGTGTTTGCCTGGGGACACTGGTACCCCCCCTCACCTGTTGTGTTTGATGTGCAGTGTGGGTCTGCCTGTTTGTGTTTGTGCATCTGCACCACTGCATTGGCATATCTTTAGTGTGCCATTGGCTGTATGTTGTTTGGTGTGTTTGCCCTGCTGTCCCTGGGACTCCTAGGTCATCAGTCAGCACAATGATCATTGTGTGTGTGTCCCATTGCTGCCATGGTATGGTATCTGTTCACCTCCCTTCTACAGTCTCCACTGGGTATCTGAATTTGTGTGCCCATTGGTGCAAATATGTGGGTCTGCATTCTGATGGTCACTTCTGTCATTGAGTCATTGATGAGTGTTGACAGTGTCAGCCCCCATGGGTGATGTTTGTCTGCACATGGCCAAAGGTATGTCTTGTTTGCACTGCACTGTTTGCCTCCCCCATTCTATGTTGCTATGGGACACAAGCACTACTTTGCCACTGATGTGTTTGTTGTTCTGTGACCAGGAATAATCCATGCAGTTTGGCAGTTGCAGCTTATTCTTTGTCAACACATACATTTTGGTCACTGTGATGATGGAGGTCTGGACCCCACTGCCACAATGCTCAATATGTGCTTCAGCTATGGACCCCACACTCACATTTTGGTCACTGTGATGATGGGGGTTTGGACCCCATTGCCACAATGGTCATGGCCTGCTTGCATTGTGGGTGCCACACACATTTATGTGTGGCACTTGTGATAGGGGGTCACATTGTATGTCCACAGTCCTGTTCAGTGTTGTAGGCATTTGACACAGTCTACACATGCTTGTCATGTTGTTGGGGGGATGTCTTTGTGTTGCATTCTTTCTGCTGGTGTGTGCTTCTTGTGGCATGTATTTGCCATCTTGTGAGTGGGGGTGGTAGTAGTAGGCATCCAGCCCCCTGGGTAGAGGTGGTAGTAGTGGTAGGCACCTGGCACCCCTGGCTAGAGGTGGTAGTAGTGGTAGGCACCTGGCACCCCCTGGGTAGAGGTGGCAGTAGTGACAGGCATCCAGCCCCCATGGGTAGAGGTGGCAGTGGTGGTAGGCACCTGGCACCCCTGGGTAGAGGTGGTAGTAGTGGTAGGCACCTGGCACCCCTGGGTAGAGGTGGTAGTAGTGGTAGGCACCTGGCACCCCCTGGGTAGAGGTGGTAGTAGTGGTAGGCACCTGGCACCCCCTGGGTAGAGGTGGTAAAAGTGGTAGGTACCTGGTACCCCCATGGGTAGAGGTGGTAGTAGTGGTGGGCACCTGGCACCCCTGGGTAGAGGTGGTAGTAGTGGTAGGCACCTGGCACCCCCATGGGTAGAGGTGGTAGTAGTGACAGGCATCCAGCCCCCATGGGTAGAGGTGGTAGTAGTGGGAGGCACCTGGCACCCCCTGGGTAGAGGTGGTAGTAGTGACAGGTATCCAGCCCCCATGGGTGAGAGGTGGTAGTAGTGGGAGGCACCTGGCACCCCTGGGTAGAGGTGGCAGTAGTGGTGAGGCACCTGACACCCCCTGGGGAGAGGTGGTAGTAGTGGTAGGCACCTGGCACCCCTGGGTAGAGGTGGCAGTAGTGTTAGGCACCTGGCACCCCTGGGTAGAGGTGGCCGTAGTGGTAGGCACCTGGCACCCCTGGGTAGAGGTGGTAGTAGTGGTAGGCACCTGGCACCCCCATGGGTAGAGGTGGTAGTAGTGACATGCATCCAGCCCCCATGGGTAGAGGTGGTAGTAGTGGGAGGCACCTGGCACCCCTGGGTAGAGGTGGCAGTAGTGGTAGGCACCTGGCACCCCTGGGTAGAGGTGGTAGTAGTGGTGGGCACCTGGCACCCCCATGGGTAGAGGTGGTAGTAGTGGGAGGCACCTGGCACCCCCTGGGTAGAGGTGGCAGTAGTGGTAGGCACCTGGCACCCCTGGGTAGAGGTGGTAGTAGTGGTAGGCACCTGGCACCCCCATGGGTAGAGGTGGTAGTAGTGACAGGCATCCAGCCCCCATGGGTAGAGGTGGCAGTAGTGGTGAGGCACCTGGCACCCCCTGGGTAGAGGTGGTAGTAGTGGTAGGCACCTGGCACCCCTGGGTAGAGGTGGCAGTAGTGGTAGGCACCTGGCACCCCCTGGGTAGAGGTGGCAGTAGTGGTAGGCACCTGGCACCCCTGGGTAGAGGTGGTAGTAGTGGTAGGCACCTGGCACCCCCATGGGTAGAGGTGGTAGTAGTGACAGGCATCCAGCCCCCCATGGGTAGAGGTGGTAGTAGTGGGAGGCACCTGGCACCCCCTGGGTAGAGGTGGTAGTAGTGACAGGCATCCGGGCCCCTATGTGTATATGTGGCATTGGTGATGGGCATCCCGCCCTATGGTGCTGCTGTTTCTGGAGTAAGTAATTTCTGCATCCCTGTGTGTGTGTGTGATATGTCGGGTACGTGTAGTTTGTGTTTGTGGTTGGTGTCTGACTTACCTTCTGCGCCGTACGCGTCCGTGCCTGTTCCAGTAGTAGATATAGAATATTGGTAGGATCGGAACGATGGGATTCATTGTTGGTTCGTCTCGTTCGTCTTCGTCGTTGCTTCGCCTCGTCCTCGTCGCTGGCGTGTTCGTCTCGTAGCCGTGGATCGTGTTGTGGCGCGAATCGGAGCTTATGTGCGCCTCTCCCGGATGCTTTGACGTGCCGTGCGTAGCGACGGGTTCGGCCGCGTACGGGAAGCGCATCGTACTTGTCCGGCCGGACGGGGCAGCTTTTGGCTTCCGGGCGACTCGTATCTGCGTTTACGGATCCGGCTCGGTCGGGGATCAGGACCTGGATTGGGTGAGTACGACTCGGTCGGAATCTGCGCTGTTGTGCGCATCGTACTTGTTCGTTCGGATTAATGTGCGGATCGGTCGGGAAACAGGCATTCGCATGGCTTTTTTCCCGACCGAATGGCGTTAGGTGCGTCTCCGACCGAGATCGGAATCAGCCCCTTAGCCTGAAGGCTGCTCTCCATAGCTACCACTAGGATAGCTTTCAATAAAGGTTTCTTTAACCTATCTCCAATAAGGGGTTGTTTGGACTGGTGCAAGGTGCCCACTATAATTAGTGGACAGCATATACCAGGCCAACTTCTCACATTGGTGTGCAGCGTGTGGAATTCCAGCTTGCTATTGTTTTACCAGATAATCTCAATTGAATTGATCAACTGAAAACCACTAAGGGTACCTTAGGTACATATAAATCAAGCTTAGGATACAGTAAGTTCTACTGAACTTAGAGTTGTGTGTTAAGGGATAGCACACCCTTTCTACAACTCAAGAGAGTTTAGTAGGCCACACTAGAGTAGGTAGTGCATACACCACACCACACTAGTAATGTCTTCACTGCCAGGAACCAGTGAGCTCCTGCCATCCAGATATGACACCCTCACATTCTTGGAATTGAGGGAGTTGGGCAAAGTTAGGAAGTTGAAGACAGGCAAAAGTGCCAACACCCAACGTCTCCTAGAGATGCTTCTGCTATATGACTTTAGAAGACCCATAAGGTCTGAAAGGGTAGGCAGAGAGGGTGGGGCAGAAGAAGAGGGAGAGTCCAGGAATGAAAATACCCAGGACCCAACCTCTGAAACTGGTCAGGGGGATGACAATGATCCTGACCTGGAAAGTGAAGCTACTCCTGAGGAAGAGGAGGAGGCCCAGACTGACCTCCCCTCTGTCCCCCCAGGAAGAGTTGAGAGTGTGACCAGAAGGACTAGATCTCCTTCTCAGGAGTCTAACCACTCTGACACCTCAGTAGGGACCTCTGTCTCCTCTCATGGAAGGGAATCCTCTCATGAGAGGAGAAAGAGACTGATTCAGTATGAGCTAGCCCAGCTTGAGCTCAGAAAACAGCAGTTGGCTATAGACAGGGAGTCCCTAGATCTCTATAGACAGAGAAAAAGATGGGACTAGAGTCCCATGGTGGCAGCAATTTCCCCAGAGATAGGGAAAGGTCTTATGACCATAGAAACCTGAGCAAGATTGTCCCTCCCTACCAGAGTGGGGATGACATCCACAAAGGGATAACTGCACTGGAGAGGGCCTGTAAAGTACAGAGGGTCCCTCAGGAGCAGTGGGCAGCAATCTTGTGGCTCTCCTTTGCAGACAAAGGTAGAGATAAGCTCCTCACTGTTAGAGAGGAGGATGCTGACAATTACAAAATCTTGAAGAGTGCTCTGATTGATGGGTTTGGCCTAACAACTGAACAATACAGGTTAAAGTTCAGAGATACCCAAAAGCACAGACTCAAGACTGGGTGGACTATGTGGATTGTTCTGCTAAGGCTCTGGAAGGTTGGTTGATGGGCAGTAAGGAATGTGACTTCACAGGATTGTACAATCTTATCATGAGGGAGCAGATTCTTAATAACTGTCAAAATCAGCTGTTGCATCAGTACCTGGTGGACTCTGATCTGACCTCTCCCCAAGAATTGGGAAAGAAGGCAAACAAATGGGTCAGAACCAGGGTGAGGCAGAAGGTACAGAACCAAGGTGGTGACCCTAAGAAGCAAGATTCTAAAACTCTGATAAGGGTGGGGAGAAGGGTAAAGACCAGAAGTCTTCAATAGGCCCCCAAAAATCTTCTTCAGGTGGGGATTCACAGTCTAACAAGGAAAAGGCCAAAAGAAACCATGGTGCAAAGTCTGTAAGCAAAAGACACACTGGACCAGTGATTGCACCAAGTCCAAAGACTCTATTTCAGCCCCCACCAATGCCCCTAAGGCACCTGTTCCCCTAGTGCAGTTACAATTGGTGGTGGGAGTACACAGGCCAAGGGTTTAGTAGGGTTGACCCTGGGTAATGAGATGAGCTCTGGCCTAGTCAGAGATCTCACTCAGGCTGTCCTAGTCTGTGATGGTGGCATGGATGTGACTTCCTCTGTGAGTCCCAGTAATCTGGGCAAGTACAGGCAGCAGCCCTTAATCAATGGAAAAGAGGCTTTGGCATTTAGGGACACAGGGGCAGAGTGTCACCATGGTGACACAAGACCTTGTGGATCCTGGGCAGATTATACTTGGTGAAATGTACCAAGTGACCAATGCTAGCAATGTCAGAACAGACCATACTCTGGCAGTTGTTAACTTCTCCTGGGGAGGGGTAACTGGCCTTAAGAAGGTTGTGGTGAGTGCAAAACTACCAGTGGAATGCTTGCTTGGCAATGATCTTGAAACTTCAGCTTGGGCAGAAGTGGAGCTCAGGACCCATGCAGAAATGCTGGGGATCCCTGCAGATGTGTTTGCTGTGACCAGGTCACAGAGCAAAATGTCTAACACTGAACAGGCCTTGGATCCTGGAACCATGGACCAAGTGCCATCCAAGAGGAGGAGTAGTAGGGTTAAGGCAGTGCCTTCCCCTTGGCTCAGAAGGAAGATCAGTCTCTTGAGGGGGATGATCTCAGTCCTGAGGAAGGAACTGTCCCAGAGGAGCTTGAACCTGACCAGGTTGAGTTCTTGGGGACAGGGGGCCCTTCCAGGGCAGATCTGAGCCAGGAGCAGCAGAGCTGCCCCTCTCTTGAACCCCTCAAACAGCAAAGTGTTGCTGAGGCTGCTGGGAATGCTAGTGGTCTCCATAAAGTATATTGGGATGATGGACTCTTGTACTCAGAGTGTAGAGACCCCAAGCCTGGTGCCACCAGGAGGTTGGTTATACCTCTGAAGTTCAGGGGCTTCCTATTGACCCTAGCCCATGATATTCCCTAGCAGGTCACCTGGGCCAGAACAAGACTTGGGACAGACTTGTCCCTCACTTTCACTGGCCCCACATGTCTGAAGACACCAAGGAGTTTTGTCGCTCCTGTGTAACCTGCCAGGCCAGTGGCAAGGCAGGTAGCACTACAAAGGCCCCCTGATACCACTACCTGTGGTGGGGGTGCCCTTTGAAAGGGTGGGGATTGACATTGTTGGTCCCATGGATCCCCAAACAGCATCTGGGCACAGGTTTATCCTGGTGGTAGTGGATCATGCCACCAGGTACCCAGAGGCTATTCCCCTTAGGACCACTACAGCACCTGTGGTGGCAAGGGCCCTCCTGGGAATTTTCTCAAGAGTGGGCTTCCCTAAGGAGGTTGTATCAGACAGGGATGCACACTTTATGTCTGGATACTTGAAAGCAATGTGGAAGGAGTGTGGAGTGACTTACAAGTTCACCACACCCTATCACCCACAATGCAATGGTTTAGTTGAGAGATTCAACAAAACCTTGAGGGGCATGATTAAAGGGCTCCCAGAGAAGCTTAGGCGAAGATGGGACATACTCTTGCCTTGCCTTTTATTTGCATACAGGGAGGTGCCTCAAAAGGGGGTTGGCTACAGCCCTTTTGAACTTTTGTTTGGTCACCCTGTCAGGGGTCCATTGTGCTTGGTGAAGGAAGGATGGGAGTTACCTCTCAAGCCCCCAAAGCAAGACATAGTGGACTACGTACTTGGTCTCCGCTCCAGGATGGCTGAATACATGAAAAGGCAACTAAAAACCTTGAGGCTAGCCAGGAACTGCAAAAAGCCTGGCATGACTAAAAGGCTGTACTGACTGTTTACCAGCCAGGACAGAAGGTGTGGGTGCTGGAGCCAGTGGCCCCAGCAGCTCTCCAAGACAAGTGCAGTGGACCCCATACCATTGTTGAACAGAAGGGGTGAGGTCACCTATTTAGTAGACCTAGGAACACCCAGGAGTCCCCACAGGGTTCTCCATGTCAACAGATTGAAACCATATGTGGACAGGGCAGACATGGGCTTGCTCATGGCTACTGATGAGGGACAGGAGGATGAGAGTGACCCACTCCCTGACCTGCTCTCTCAGAACCCTGATTATGGGTCAGTGGATGGTGTAGCCTTGGCAGGCAGCCTCACTGCTCAACAGCAAACTGATTGTAGACAAGTGCTCAATCAGTACAGACATATGTTCTCTCTGACTCCAAGTCAGACTACCTGGTGCACTCATGAAGTGGACACTGGGGACAGTCTGCCTATTAAAAATAAGATTGATAGGCAACCTGACCATGTCAGGGACTGTATCAGGACAGAAGTCCAGAAAATGTTGGATTTGGGAGTTTTTGAACCCTCAGATAGCCCTTGGGCTAGTCCAGTGGTCCTTGTGCCAAAACCTCACACCAGTGGTGGGAAAAGAGAAATGAGGTTTTGTGTGGACTACAGGGGTCTCAATGCAGTCACTAGGACTGATGCCCATCCAATACCTAGGGCAGATGAGCTAATAGACACTTTGGCCTCAGCCAAGTATCTAAGCACATTTGACCTGACAGCTGGCTACTGGCAGATCAGACTAGCTGATGAGGCAAAGCCAAAAACAGCATTCTCAACCCCTAGTGGACATTATCAATTTGTGGTAATGCCCTTTGGTCTGAAGAATGCACCTGCCACTTTTCAGAGGTTGGTGAATACAGTCCTTACAGGTCTGGAGGCCTACAGTGCAGCATATCTAGATGATATTGCTGTCTTTAGCTCCACCTGGGAGGATCACCTGGTCCACCTCAGAAATGTTTTAGAGGCCCTGCAAAAGGCAGGCCTCACTATCAAGGCCACCAAGTGCCAGATAGGGCAGAGTCAGGTTGTGTACCTGGGCCACCTTGTGGGTGGAGGCCAGGTTCAACCATTGCAGAGCAAAATCCAGACCATCATGGGCTGGGTTGCTCCCACTACCCAGACTCAGGTGAGAGCCTTCTTAGGCCTGACTGGGTACTATAGGAGATTTGTCAAGGGGTATGGATCAATAGTGACACCCCTGAATGACATAACTTCCAAGAAAATGCCCAAAAAGGTTCAGTGGACAGCTAGCTGTCAAAAGGCATTTGATGACCTGAAGCAGGCCATGTGCACTGCTCCCATTCTCCAGAGTCCTGATTACTCCAAGAAGTTCATTGTCCAAACAGATGCATCTGAATTGGGGGTAGGGGCTGTACTGTCACAATTGAATGATGAAGGTCAGGATCAGCCAGTAGCTTTTATTAGCAGAAGGCTGACCCCTAGAGAGAAACGTTGGTCAGCCATAGAGAGGGAGGCCTTTGCTGTGGTTTGGGCTCTGAAGAAGTTGAGGCCATACTTGTTTGGTACTCACTTCCTTGTTCAAACAGACCACAAGCCCCTCCTATGGCTAAAAAAATGAAGGGTGAAAACCCCAAACTGCTTAGGTGGTCCATTTCCCTACAGGGGATGGACTTCACAGTGGAAAATAGACCTGGGAGTAACCATGCCAATGCAGATGGACTCTCTAGGTACTTCCACTTAGAACATGAAGAATCAACTGGTCAAGGTTAGTTTAATGTCCCTACGTTTGGGGGGGGGGTTGTGTAGGAGAGTAGGATCTGCTTCACATGGGTACCCCCACTTTTGCTGATGCTTCACTGTTTTTCGACTTTAGTCTGGCTGGGGCCCTGCTAATCAGAACCCCAGCCTAGCTGCTTCCTCTCTAAAATGGTTTCCATGTGCCTTAGGCACATCTCTGATTGGAATCTGGAGTGCCCTTATAAGTCCCTAGTATATGGTATACTATGTACCCAGGGCATAGGTACCTCAGAGGCCTACCAGGGGCTGCAGCATGTATTGTGCCACCCCTGGAAGGCCATCCAAAACGACACCACAGGTCTGCTACTGCAGCCTGGGTAAGGTGGTGCATGCACCCCTTACAGTGGTATAGGCTACCTATATCACAACCATTGCACACACATATAAACCTTTAAGTCACTCCTATGGCAGGCCTTACCAATCCTGAAGGCAGAGTGCTTGGTTTTTATGTGAGAGAGTGCCCCTGCATGAGCAGGGCCCCTCTGCAGCGTTCGGAGTCAATCCTCTGATGCTGTTTGTGGTGCAGCCTGACCATATGCTCTTAAGTACATTATATCCTCGCGGTAAATGCTAACTTTGGGATGGCTGCACAGAAACATGTCGTGTTTGATGTCAAACATCTTGGAATACCACCCCCCGCCAATTCTGGTGGCGGGGGTAGCATTCCACCCTTCTAGAGGGAGAGACATGTACACACCGGGCTACCCGGTAACTTCTTTCCAGATCCCTGGCATCACAAAATGGATGCCGCTGCCACAGACACGGGTCTGGCCTCCTGCTGCTGACTGAAACTCCGGCAGGGGAGGCCTGGACAATAGGTTTCCTGTCCCAAGGAGGTGTAACCACCTCCCCAGACAGGATAATGTGTATTGGGGCTGGGCGGGAGCACCCTCTGGTGCTTTGAAGTCCTGCACTGGGGGCACATTTGGTGTCCCTGTGCATATGCCAGTTCAAACCGGTTGCAGGGGCTACCTGCCCCTGCTCTGGCGTGAAACTGGACAAAGGGAATGGGTGTAACCACCCTCTTCCCTGACCCTCCCATAGGTGGGTCCCCAGAGTATGTCCAACCCCTAACTTAGTATAAGTATGGGACCCCAGTCCTTAGGACTTTAGATTACCCTGGACGAAACTCTGAAGCCGAATCCTGGACCTTCGACGCTCTACTACAAGATTAGAGGACTGAAGAATCTCCCTTGGGGTCAAGGAGTGACTCCCCTGCTTGGCAGGCACCAAAGAAGCATTTGTCCAGTATGCATCGCTGAAGCTCCCGCCGGACGCCGAAGTCTTTGCATCACCAGAGGTGGATTTCCAGACTTACCCGAGGCTGCCCTGAGTCCCCAGCAAAGCTGAGGTCCGTAGCTATCGTGGGTAATGTGGAACCGTGACCCCTGGACACCGAGCACATTTGCAAGTGCATCCTCTTTCTGGTCTTCCACGAAGTTGTGCTTTGGGCTCCAAGTAGCCCCCGCCTCCAGCACTAACTGCACCGAAGATCACTGGCCTCCACTCCACGAGTGTCCTGCAAGCCAGCTCCAAGTGCGTCCACTCGAGGCTCCTTCGCGGTCGATAGTCTGTTGGCTAGTGGGCCCTCCCGAAGGCAACTCTTCTTCTGCTTGGACTTCCCTGGTTGCTCCAGACGTGCCCTGACTTACCCTTGCTGGGTGAGTCCCTCAGACCTTGCTGGTCTGTACCACCGTCCTTCTTCTATTTCCACATGACTTGCCGTTGCCAAGGCTTGTTGGGTCCAATTTGGTCGCCGACACCCCTGCAATCGACAGACGTCGTGGGGCAGCTCGAATCCAGCTCCTGGTTGTCGTCGACGCCTCCTGGACCTCGTGGCTGAAGAGTCAAGACGACCGTCAACCTACCTGAAGCACCCAACATCGGTGGGCATCTGCTCATCGCCTTCCTGGTCACTGGCTAGTGACCTAGACTCTGTCCCCTCTGCTTTCAGGTTCTTCAGATCTTCGATCCACCTTTGGATCCACCCGAACACTTTCGACTTGGTCGCCAGCAGCACTTTGCAGCAGATCGCCATTGAAAACGACGACGAAACCCGACCCCGAAAGACACCTATGCACCCGGCTTCCCTGGATGAGGTAACTCGAGTACTCCGGTGCTCCCGTGGGTATAGACTCTAGAACAACCTAGTTCTAAAGGGGTTTGCTCCAAGTCCTCCTCTAAGTGTCCTTTTTCTTTAAACTCCAACCGCAACATTCCCCATAGAAGTCAACGGCGGCTCGCGGCTGTGTTCTCACACTGCACGCGTCCCCCGTGGTTCCCCTGTGTCACTACCTTGGGTGGTTCCTTGAGGGCCAAGCACTTCTACAGGCTCTAGGCCTTGTGTCTAGCTCAGTCGTGGTTCTTATACCACTTTATTGGTATATGGGTTGGTACTCCCCTAGGGCTCAAACGTGTATTTGTGCTATTACTGTTGATATTCGACTTGTAACTTATGTACTTCGAACTCTAGCCTCATAAAGAGACTAGAGGGGTGTGTTTAAAACTAAATACATATATTTTAAATATATACCTGGTGTGGTCCTCTTTCATTTGGTCACTCAAGAGATTATAGACTGGTAAAACAAGCTGCTTTACATTCCTTCAAGACTTAGCCTGAAGGCTGCTCTCCATAGCTACCACTAGGATAGCTTTCAATAAAGGTTGTCTTTAACCTATCTCCAATAAGGGGTTGTTTGGACTGGTGCAAGGTGCCCACTATAATTAGTGGACAGCATATACCAGGCCAACTTCTCACATGCGGGGATATATTTGTACTGACAAACCCTCTCCAGAGTCCTTTATAATTACTATCCCTCATAGGATAAAGGAAAATGCAGACGCGTTTCCAATGCCCATGCAACTTTAGGGATTATCGTCAGTGCTGAACCACGGTGTAATCTGTGAAAGTTAAAAAGAAAAAACAATATATTTAACACCAATGTTGGCGATCTCTTCTATAAAGCTATGGCCTCAAGAGGGGGTTATGGTGTACCTGTTCTTTTGGATGGAGGCGTAAAATCTGTCTGCCAGCACCTTTTGCATCTTCAGCGCAACCTTCGTGCTTCTGACCTTGTGACCTAAATAATCGGAATTATTGGCAAAAATTGTCTGATTTTGAACGCTCCACTTTCAAGTATATTAAAGTTTCTTGTGGACTGAAATAGCTTACTTGTGAACAAGACTATTCCCAGTTTATATCTCGGCAGGTCGTGAAGCGCCGTCGGGGTAAGAATATAACTGCCTGTACATGTATTTCTTCAGCGATGAGGTCGTAGAGTGATTTCTTTGAGCCTGAAATAGCGAGCACGTTTAGGATTTAATTACTTGTTTTGAAACCCAGTACTTGTGTAATTGTTAAAGCCTCATGGTGTATAATGAGTTTTCTTACTTGATCGGTTGTTATTTTCGCCCGGGATTGTCTTTCCCGGATCAGCATGTGCTATTAATTGGAACGATGTGATGCGCCAAGCACCCGTATTCATGCGTTAGATTTATTAGTCCATTTCTGAAAAGGCAAAAGAGTAACAATGTTTCACTATGCTTTTTTGAGATGAGTTGCGCACATTTGGTGTTAGTGACATCCTATGGGGCAGACGTGACTTTCTGAAAAGCATTTGGTTTCTAGTTCGAATTACAAAACTCATACCATTCAGTGCCGATTTTTCCTTCTTGTGTCGGACCAAAAGAGACGTGAGTTACCCGTGATGGTTGTAAGAGTTCTGAATCATTTTCCAGAGTGAAACTAGTGCAACATTGTTACACTGTGTTTTTTTGATAGTGTTGGAAGGGCGCATATTTTGTTAGATACTTCTAAACGCGGTTATGCCGTTCATTGCGCTTTAGCAGAGGCCGACGTGCTTTGATAACACGCTATTGTAATATGGCAGGCGTGAAACCTGCTTAGGATGGCCTTGAAACTGCCACCGACAGGCTGTTGGTGGCGGTCTCACCACCATCGTAATCAGGCCCCTAGTAAGTAAAACTTATATTTAAACTAAAATGTAGTCGTAAATTAATAAAATAAATTAAAATAGCAATTAATCATCAAAACACTTTCTTTACAGGCCCCCCAGATGGACGTAACCCCCTTTGATAACACAGTTAGAGCGGGTGATCCCGCGAGGGTTTTAGCATTTAAGCTAGCTCATCCTTAGCTATTAGATTCACACGCATAGGCCGGGATATAGTCATGTCTATTGAATAATATGGCTGAGAAGGATATACTCTCATTTTCAGAGTCACACATTCAGAATTTAATTTCTACCCCTTCCCCCTTCTCTTCTATATCCTTAAGCACCACAGCTAAACAGCATAATGAGTCTGAGAAACGTATTCGTTTAAACAAAAAACATATTAGGACGGAACTTCACGGACATTTCTTGCTTGAACACTTGAAAGCTGGCACAATCCCTTGGGGTCTTCAGATCAAAAACGTGCCAGTCATCTTTACTGAAGATCCCGAATACAAGAAAGTGTTTCGTTTTATAAGCACCAAATGTAGCCGCAACCTTATGGTCTACACCATTGAAACAGCCCAACGAATCTGCCAAAAAGAAATTGAAGAATTCGACAGTCTGACTCAAACAATCAAAAGTAATCACACTACGTCTGAAGCAAAAGCTTTACTTGAGAAAATTGATAAAGAAATTCAAACGTTTAAAGACAACACCATAAACTTCAAAACCACCAAGTTTGAAAAATACACTAAATCTTTCAACATTGAAACGGTGTACCCCTATCTTAAGGACGATTATTTTACACAAGCAGACTCGCGTAGAGCCTTATTCCAGTACCAAGGGAGATCACAGAACCGATTCACTGCATTCTCAGAATCCTCTTCTTCAGACTCATCAGGAGACGTCAATCCCAGAGAAGGCCCATCCAAAAGACAAAATACTTTTTTAGAACTAGGCAATCCAAGAAACCGAGTACGGTTCAAGCCACAACAGCCACAATGGGAAATGAGGACCCGCAGAAACTTCTACAAGAACTGAGAACAACAACAATAGTGAACCTATCATCGAAACGACTGTCCAAGGTAGAAGAGTCAGTTTTGGAATTGGGTGTCAAATGTGTCCCTACCACAAGCACAGACTACGCCAATTTAAAGATAGAGGCTTTAGAATTCTTCCGTGAAATTCGCATGAAAGCATTTTTTCATGGGAAGGAAAACTGTGGTAACACAGAACCCTCTGGATTATCTAAGAAATCAAATTTTAATCCACCAATACACACCATCCCAACACAAATTTTAGCCTTTGAACAGGCATCCTTGTCCTCCATTTCACAATTGGAAAAGAATAAACCATTTACAAAAATGAACATCACTAAGCAACAACATGAAGCTATCAGGGACCTTCAAAGAGATGACACCGTAATCATAAAGCCTGCAGACAAGGGCGGAGCCCTAGTTTTATGGTCCAAAGAAATGTGTGTGGCCGAGGCAAAAAGTCAAATACTAAACACAGAATGGTATCGTCAGCTAAATGTAGACCCCACACGACAAATAGAAGGGGAGATTATCAACAAATTCAAATGGGGATTAGAGCAAGGGATTTTAGGTCCAAAGGAATTTGAGTTCCTAAATAAATCACATCCAAGGATCCCTGTAATTTATTTTCTCCCCAAAATTCACAAAATTCACAAAAATTTGAGACAGCCCCCCAGAAGACCAATTGTATCTGGCTGCGAATCTGTGCTGGAGCCAATTGCGAAGTACGTGGACGTCTTCCTCAAACCATTCATGGACCAGGTGCCGTCTTATATAAGGGACACCACTGATCTCATCAATAAGATTGAAGGACAACCATTTGACCCCCTGAACCAATGGCTAGTCTCGTTTGATGTAACTTCGCTATACACTCAAATCCCACAGGAGGAAGCACTAGAAACCATGGAATATTACTTGGAGACACGTGCAAAGCCCCATAGAGTCCCTACTGATTTCATATTGGATCTAGCTAGAATTGCCCTCAAGAAGAAATATTTCAAATTTGAGGATACATTCTTCATGCAAGTCAAGGGGACCGCGATGGGATGTCCCTTCGCCCCTGAGATGGCCGTATTGTTTATGGCGTTGTTCGAAGACAAGTTCATCATCAACAATAATCCATTCAGTGAATATATTTCGCAATGGTACAGGTACATAGATGATGTCTGGTGTCTGTGGAGTGGCACAGAAGAACATCTGGAACAATTTCATGAATGGTTGAACATGAGACAGCAAGACATCAAATTCACCATCACGAACAGCAGGACTCTCCTTACGTTTCTTGATGTGGACGTATTTGTGCATGACCACAAACTGACAACAACTTTACACCGAAAACCTACAGACAGAAACACAATACTCCACTACCAAAGTTTCCACCCGCGGAGTTTAAAGGACAACCTCCCTTATGGGCAACTATTAAGGATTCGAAGGAATTGCGCACAAAAGGAAGATTTCATGATAAACGCCGAAGCATTTTGTGATCAACTCAAAGAAAGGGGTTACCCAAGAAAAATTCTTAAACATGCTATCAAGAGGGCATGGTATACACCGCGAGAGGTATTGCTTTCCAAGAAAGAGAAAAGACCTATGGAGAAACTAGTGTGTGTGTCCACGTTTGGCCCACACACCAACAAATTCTGTCAGATTGTCTTAAAAAATTGGCATCTTTTAACCCAACTGGATTGCCCTATGGAGAGACCCTTGTTTGCAATGAAAAGGAACAAAAGCATCGGTCAAAGAATCATCAGAGCAGATTCCGCTCATACCACCAAGAAGACAGACCTAAGGGCCCAATGGAACATGCAACTTATCGAAGGACACCACAAATGTGGCAATTGTTCTGCATGCAGCACTACCATCGAAGGTCACGAGTTCATATATGACTCCATTAAATGGACTCATAAAGAATTCACTAATTGTAAAACCAAGAACACTGTTTACACCATTCAGTGCCCGTGTCCAAAACTGTACATTGGAAAGACAAATCAGCAAATCAATCAAATCAATCAAAGAATAGTACAACATCGTTCTCGAATTAAAAAGCAAGTGCTAACTGCACCAATGGTGTCACATTTCGTGGAAAAGAACCATTCAGAGAAAGTTTTTGTATGGACAGTGCTATCAGTAATAAAGCAACCCCCACGTGGAGGTAATGTTGAAAATCTATTATTGAAAAGGGAAGCTTATTTAATTCTGAAATTCAACTGTATTCAAAAAGGTCTCAATGAGATGTCCAAATTAAATCAAGCAATGAATTAATATCCGTGAGTGAGACATTTTCAACACATTCTCTAACTCTCACAAGTCTGATTTTACCACCCATAACGAATGGAAATGTTAACAACATTCATGCGACTTTACAAATGAACCAAAGACTACAATTCCCAGAAGTTGACAAACAATAAAAACACATAAGCCATAAATATGCCAAGAGAAATCTCGAAGACTACAATTCCCACAAATCCGTTAATACCTCCGAGAGACTTTCTGTTTCCAGAAATTAAAAATTGGAAGCGTCAGCACAAGCGCAATTGATGGAAGAGTCACCCGACTGAGCCAGTAGTGGAAGAAGAAAAAAGTGAGTGTTAACAGAATTTATCGTCAAGTTGTTATTTTTTACATCAGAAATAATCAAAAGCACGCCGGCCTCTGCTAAAGCGCAATGAACGGCATAACCGCGTTTAGAAGTAGCTAACAAAATATGCGTGCTTCCTGCACTATCAAAAATACACGGTGTAACAATGTTGCACTAGTTTCACTCTGGAAAAAGATTCAGAACTCTTACGACCATCACGGGTAACTCACGTCTCATTTGGTCTGACACAAGAAGGAAAAATCGGCACTGAATGGTATGAGTTTTGTAATTCGAACTAGAAACCAAATGCTTTTCAGAAAGTCACGTCTGCCCCACAGGATGTCACTAACACCAAATGTGCGCGACTCATCTAAAAAAAGCATAGTAAAACATTGTTACTCTTTTGCCTTTTTAGAAATGGACTAATAAATCTAACGCATGAATACGGCTGCATGGCGCCTCACATCGTTCCAATTAATAGCACATGCTGATCCGGGAAAGACAACCCCGGGCAAAAATAACAACTGATCAAGTAAGCAAATTCATTATACACCATGAGGCTTTAACAATTACACAAGTACTGGGTTTCAAAACAAGTAATTAAATCCTAAACGTGCTCGCTATTTCAAGCTCAAAGAAATCACTCTGCGACCTCATCGCTGAAGAAATACATGTACAGGCAGTTATATTCTTAACCTGACGGCGCTTCACGACCTGCCGAGATATAAACTGGGAATAGTCTTGTTCACAAGTAAGCTATTTCAGTCCACAAGAAACTTTAATATACCTGAAAGAGGAGCGTTTAAAATCAGACAATTTTTACCATTAATTCCGAATATTTAGGTCAGAAGGTCAGAAGCACGAAGGTTGCGCTGAAGAGGCAAAAGGTGCAGGCAGACAGATTTTACGCCTCCATCCAAAAGAACAGGTACACCATAACCCCCTCTTGAGGCTATAGCTTTATAGAAGAGAAGGCCAACATTGGTGTTAAATATATTGTTTTTTCTTTTTAACTTTCACAGATTACACCGTGGTTCAGCCCTGACGATAATCCCTAAAGTTGCATGGGGATTGGAAACGCGTCGGCATTTTCCTTTATCCTATGAAGGATAGTAATTATAAAGGACTCTGGAGAGGGTTTGTCAGTACAAATATATCCCCGCAGAGACTCACAAATTCCTTTTTTTCCCCATAGGCAGCTTGTCTCTAAATAGAAGCCAAGTGCAAGGCCCTTTGAGAGAGCTTATGTTCAACCAATATAGACTGGTGTAATTGTTTTCAATGCTATAAATGTAATTTTCACATTTCTTTTTGAATTTCACATTTTCTTTAGGATTGTTCACTTGTATGTTTAAAATGTTGTCTGTAAAATGATGATTGTATCTTTTGAATGCCCCAGTGAATATTGAAATGGTTGTATAACATGTTTTAAATAATACCATTTATTGAAGTAGGGTACAGTGACTAGATGCATTGTTCCTCAGTCTGCTGAAATAAATAGCAGCCTCGAAAACTGGTGGCCAGGTATCCCCCTTTTTTTAATAAATATTACAATAGCCGGCATTTTGTTGGCGGTTGGAAAGACCGACCATCACGTTTCCAATGGGCTCAAGGAGCCGGACGGACCGTCGGAGGGGAATCATATCCCCACAACGGTGGCGGTGCCTAAAGGCAGGCGGAAAGGGAGTTAGGTTACCCATGGTGGGCCCCCCTTACCCCCTGGTCCTCCGATATGGGCATTGGGGGGGCACCAACAGTGCCCCCCTATATATCCGTACACCATGTGACAGGCACTGCATCGTGCCTGCCACATAGTGCAGGGGTATGTCAGGTGTCCCTATTTTGCACTGCGAAATATAGGCATTGCAACTGACGTAGTGGGGTCTCATTGCAATGCCTCTAACAGGACTGCATTTCCGATACGGTGGCAGGCAGACCTAAGTCCGCCCACCATCGAAATCAGCCCCTAAGTTAGGTAGTTGTTGAGCTGTAAATATTTTGTTTTTAAGGGAATGGTTAGAGAATTTGTCAGAGTTTCTTCGTCTTGCAGTGTTTGTATTTTGAGAAGTATATTGTTAGTAAAATGATGGTGCCTTACCGGGGTCATTGGCAAATGCCATGAGCAAAAATCAGCGTTCTCCAAATGAACCAACTCCTCGTTTTGACACCAGCCGGCACCACCACCCGGCCGCGCCACAAACTCTGTCTCCAAGATGATCCTTTGCAAAACCCTAGAGACTGTCGGTGCTTTTAGAACAGGAACCGCGAAGTCGGCCGCTCGACTCCCGCTGCTCCAGAAGCCGATCCTCATTTATAAACAGTCGAATATTCCGAATTGGCCTAGATAAGCTCGCACATTTTTTAAATGTAAGCAGCAAATATAGAATATATTCCCTGAATATTTATGTCTCCTATGATAGATGTAGATAGGACAGGAAAAGAGAAAAGCATGAAAATAATGTCATGGAACGTAAATGGCCTCAGGGTTCCTTCTAGAAGAAAGAAAATTCTAGAATACTTAAGACTCTCAGATAGCAATGTGTTTGTTATACAAGAAACACATTTGCTTAAAGAGGAATGGATATCGATTTTAAAAAGTCAAAAATGGATAGAACATTGTATCTGTACAACGCAGACATGCACAGTAAAAGGGGTTGCTCTTTTGTTAAAAAAAACTGCCCAAGCTATGCTTGGGGATTGCACGGTCGACCCTTTAGGTAGGTGGGCAGTCGCCAGGGCCAAAATTAACAGTTCCTGGCTGACTTACGTGGGGTATTACGGACCAAACCTGGATGACCCGGCTTCACTATATACTATACTCCTCCAATTAATCAATACAAATGATCCTATTATATTTGGGGGAGATTTTAATTTGTGTTTGGATCTCAGTCGAGATTCAACCTCAAATAGAGCAGGGGTAAAAACACAAAACATGAGAGTAGCCCTGAGGCAGTTAATGTTAGATATAGGGTTAGTAGATATTTGGAGAGAGATGAGTTATAAGACAAGGATATCCGGAGGTAATTTTACTTTTCACAACAAGAAGTGTGCTCATCGTTCCAGAATTGACTTTTTTCTAGTCGATGTTGCTACATGTAAAAAGACCATTAAGGTTAGCCACGTCCCGGAACACATGTCAGACCATTCTGCGGTTGTCCTAGAGATTGCTATGGTTAAAAGCCCGTCTCCTCGTATATGGACTCTAAATCGTACATTACTTTCAGAAAATACAGTAATTGATAAATTAAAAATAGCAATCAAAGAATTTTTTGAATTCAATCTTAACTCAGCTCCCCTTCATGTGGTATGGGACTCGTACAAGGCATTTTTTAGAGGGATTTTAACAACTCTCTTCATTTCCCAATCTGAGAGAGTGAGGGAGGAAATTAGAAATTTAGAAGCAGACATTCACATATACCAGGAAGAGTTAGGCAAAGCTCCTGGGAATCCGAATATTATAAGAAATTTAACGGCGGCGAAACATAAGCTTACAGATTACCTAGAAGTAATAATTAAAAGAAAATGGGAAGCTAGCAGACTATCTCACCACAAATATGGGGAGCGGTGTGGCAAACTCCTCGCGTGGAAAACTAAAGCTGATCAATTTAGAAATTGGATAAAGGAACTTCGCTGTTTAAACACTGGCAATATTATTAGTGATGATTCTGGGATCGAGGATGCCTTTGTCCAATTTTATGAAAATTTATATACAGAAGAAATGGTATTAGAAAAAGATTATATAGATAGCTTTCTCTCTGAGATAGATCTTCCCCTTCTTCAAGGCGATGAACAAATGTATTTAAACCGTTCCATAACTTTGGAGGAGGTTGTTCAAACTATTAGCGCATTAAAAAAGGGGAAAGCTGCTGGCCCTGATTCTATTCCAAATGAGATTTACGCTATTTTAAGGGAAGAGCTTTCCCCTTTTCTTCTTCAGCTTTTTAATGCAGCTTTCATAGAGGGTCAGGTCCTCCCCGTATCATGGGATGAAGCTACCATAACTATTTTACTAAAACCTAATAAAAACCTGAGATCCTGTGAATCCTACAGGCCTATTTCACTCTTAAATAGTGATCACAAATTATACACTTAGATCATAACTAAGCGCCTGGATAAGGTAATAGGACCACTAATACATTCAGGATTTATGAAAGGGAGGCAGCTCTGTGAACTAACGCAAGACTTAATTGGGGCAATAGACATGGCGCAAACATATAAGACTCCACTAGCCATAATGACCATCGATGCTGCTAAAGCATTCGATCGAGTCAGTTGGTCATTTCTATTTAAAATGATTCAACGTCTCAATTTAGGGGAAACTTTCTTAACAGCAATAAAAGCTATATATAAAAATCCATCAGCTAAAATTCTCATCAATGGTAATCTTACAAGACCAATAAAAATAGGTCGGGGAACCAGACAGGGCTGTCCCCTTTCCCCTCTTCTTTTTAATATATATATTGAACCCCTTGCATGTAAATTAAGAGCCTGCCAGAGCATTATTCCTTTCAAATGTAATGGATGGGAAAAGAAAATCGGACTTTATGCCGACGACTTTATAATCCTCACAGGTGACCTAGAGCAATCACTTCCTGCAATATGGGAGGAACTGGAGTGTTTTGGGAGGGCGTCAGGATATCTGATTAATCAACAAAAAACAGAGTTGATGAAATGAAACAGCAACTTTAGGAGTGATCTTACAAAGAAAGAAATCAGATATCTCGGCGTTCAAATAGTCCATAACATCGACAAGATAGCCCAGGTCAATTTTGAAAAAGTTACAAAAACGGTTAAATTACAACTACAATCTTCGGGTGCTCTCTCACTCTCTTTCTTGGGTAAATCGAACCTTCTAAAGATGTCAATCCTTCCAAAATATACCTTTTTGTTTAATACTATTCCGCTAGAATTCCCAAAGGCCTGTTTCAAGAAGGTAGAAGGGGTCTTTTCTAGTTTCATATGGGGAAACAAAAGTCCAAGAATAGCTTTAAAAAAATTCAGAAGAAAGAAAGCCCATGGAGGTATTGCTACCCCGGACCTATATTTGTATTATTGCGCTTTTCAGTTAAAGAATTTTCGACAATTGTCGATGGAAAGCTCAGTTTTATCGCCGTTATTTAAAGCCCTCAGGGCTAGTTTTTCTCATCAAGCAGGGTATTTCCTCCTAAAATTTGGCCACCCAAAATACTTTAAGAAGGTGAGACTGAAGATTTTGGTGGCAGCAATTAAGCTTTGGTCTCAGGTGAGACGACTCTTAAATATTCCATATTACAATGACGCAGCACCGATTTGGGACTCTCCTGGCACTCCGGCCTGCTTGGAGGACGTCCTCGCTGTTCCCCTTCGATCATGTGGTATCCGTACATGGGGGCAACTCATTGTGGATGCAGAATTAATCTCATGGCCACACTTCTCTGTGATCTGCGAGCATTTGGTCTCGAAATTCAAGTACTACCAATTGTTAAGTTGGGTAAAATCTCTAAGAAATTAGTTAGACGGGAAAACGGATCTGGCGTTAAAAATCTGTACGCGCCAAAAAATTCCGAAAGAAGTTGCAGAGTGGTATTGGCTGCTGGTTCAAGGCGGAGAAGACACACAATCCTCATTTACAACGATATGGAAGAAGGACCTGCCGGATGACGATCTTGAAAAATTAGGGGAAGTATCTATGTCACTTCTATGGTCTTGCGTGAATTCTGCACCTTTAAAAAAGAACCATCTCTTCACAGTACATAAAGCATACTGGACACCACAGAAGTTATCAAGAATGGGGAGTTGAGGGATCAAGAAATGCCTGAAATGTGGAGAAGATAGAGCGAATGAGGTGCATATGTTTTGGTGCTGCTCGGCAATACATTCCTTCTGGCAGAAAGTGGGTAAGACCATATCAGGTATTATGGGCCAAGAGATAAAATTAACTATACCGTCAATAATTTTTGGGGTAATACCAGGGGACATAGATGGCCGAATTTTAACAAAAAATCATAAAGCTCTTTTCTTCACACTTATTTTGCTAGCCCGGAGAGAACTCTGATTTAAATGGATTTTACCCTGCTCCCCTATGGAAGAAGAATGGATTTATTCCATTCAGAGGGTATCTGCATTAGATCGATCTAGTAAACAGGTCAAGAAAACTAGATTTTGGGGAATTTGGGATGAATGAGTCGAGAAGTCAGCTCAAATTGTACCGCACTGAGTATAACATAAAAAAAAAAAGCATATTTAATTCACTTTAACTTTTGTTACCCATACATGTTTAGAATGCTTTGCCTTTTCCATTCCTTCTATATCTTCTACATTTTTGTTTTTATGGTCCAATGATTAAGAATATGCTAAAGAGGCTGCTGGGTGGCAGGGCCACCGGAATTTCAAAAGGAAAAGCACCTGTTTAAAAGAAATACCAAGATTAGGTGTTATCTCCCTACCAAGAAGCTAAATTTGTTGACCCGGAGATAAAAACTATCTCTCTCTCCTTACGGAGTGACCGGGAATAAATAACATCTTGCTAGCTTGGCTTGGTTGATATACTCCTTTCTTGAATTTAAAGCATATTGTTTATAAATGAGGGCTTTAAAAAAAAAAAAAAAAATGACGGTGCCTTTTATATTGTTGATTTAATTCTTTATCTGATTTTTTAGGTTAATATTGTTTATAGATTGATTTTATTGGTTAGTTTAGTTTACATTTTCTTTTTATTAGTTATGATCTTCTATGGTTAATTCTAATTTAGGTGTTATTTATAGCCCCTAGCATTGATAAAACAGTGATTTAGCCCATAGCATAGATAAAACTGTGAGCTCTTATTTATCCTTTGTTACGAACCGCCAACATAGATATGTTTTACTGAGGTTTCGATTTAAATATATTACACTTATGCTAGGTTATCCATATAACATCTATTCGACCGATGCACTTCCTGTCTGTCTGTGTGATGCACGATCTCCACAATGCGACCTTCATTTTATATTTTTCTATAAGTTGTATATTGAGGAAAGGAAAAGGTACATTCTACCACTTGCGCGGGGACTTAATTTTAAACAAAATCAAACAGCTCTTAATTATCTTCAATCGTCTCCTGACCCTTTTATATGTTTTATATGGCCTTGTTTCAGTGGGCTGCTATCAAAAAGAGGAGAATTTGTCTGTAGTTTTTAATATAAGGAAGTAAAAGGGTACTGGGTCTAATTGAGCATGTAAACATCTATTTCTGAACACCCCCCTTTTTTTCCTTAGAGTTTATGTATTTTACTATTTTTAAACTTTTTTCTGTATTTGATTATGAATTTTATACAATCATGTACATTTAATTGATAATGATTTTTTATGGATGATGATTATTTGTATAGAATACTTTCTTATGCCGTCTACGTTTTGGCGAAATAAAGTTTTGTTTGATTGATTGGTTTTATGTGTATATATATATATACATATATATATATATATATATATATATATCCACAAGAAAAGACGCTCCCAAGTTGAGGTGCCACACCGACGTGTAGATTACCCTTTTATTGATAGGTCTCCAAGGATTCAGCAGAGTCCTTACAACAACAATTCAGCATGCCTTTTACAATTCTTTTTCACCAAACATGTTTCGGGCTTCCCTCGCCCTTGATCACTGGCTTCTGGCATCAGGGTAACAGTAGCAATTTCCAGCACACCTGCACTGTTTTAAATGTTCAGCCCCAGCGGGCGTATACCACACGGCATTCTGGTAGACTGAGTTCTCCAGTTCATAACATCCACAATGGGAGTCACCGAACCCCGAACAACTGCTGTTTAAAATCATAGTGACTTGCTGCAAGATACACGGCTGACATCCTTGCCTTTTCAGAGTCCCCTCAACAGGTCACGTCGTTCTTTTGCGACTCGTTTCCCTGGCGCTCAGAATCTGCTCGTATGCAGCGGGGCACCTCGCGATCCGAGCAGGACTGCTATAAATCCACAAGAAAAGACACTCCCAAGTTGAGGTGCCACACCGACGTGTAGATTACCCTTTTATTGATAGGTCTCCAAGGATTCAGCAGACTCCTTACAACAACAATTCAGCATGTCTTTTACAATTCTTTTTCGCCAAACATGTTTCGGGCTTTCCTCGCGTTGATCACTGGCTTCTGGCATCAGGGTAACAGTAGCAATTTCCAGCACACATGCACTGTTTTAAATGTTCAGCCCCAGTGGGCGTATACCACACAGCATTCTGGTAGACTGAGTTCTCCAGTTCATAACATCCACAATGGGAGTCACCGAACCCCGAACAACTGCTGTTTAAAATCATAGTGACTTGCTGCAAGATACACGGCTGACATCCTTGCCTTTTCAGAGTCCCTTCAACAGGTCACGTCGTTCTTTTGCGCCTCGTTTCCCTGGCGCTCAGAATCTGCTCGTATGCAGCGGGGCACCTCGCGATCCGAGCAGGACCGCTATAAATCCACAAGAAAAGATGGTCCCAAGTTGAGGTGCCACATCGACGTGTAGGTGATGCTGGTAATCCCTGCAATCCTGCCATTAAAAAAGGTTTGAAACACGAGCGTGTGTGGTGCCTCAACAGTTGGGCTTCTTTCTTTTGGATATATGGCGGCCCTGCTCGGGTCGCGAGGTGCCCCGCTGCGGAAGTGCAGCTCCAGGACGCGGCGAATCTTGCAACGTCCATGGAACGCCGTGACCGTGGTGGTTGGTTACTAGCAGGGACCCAATGTGTTATTTCGCACAGCCACCTACTAAAGGATTGTACTTGAATTGAGAGGCCCACCTACAATCCACTTTGGGTTTTATTTTGCACACCATCAAGTGCATTACGAAGACCACAATGCTGTTGCGGTACACGCCCACTGGGCGGAACTGTATTTCATCGCCGCGAGTGCAGCGCAACATTCCCTGCAGCTGTGCCTCTCTGGACACCAGTGATCAAGGGCTAGTCAGCCCGAAACATGTTTGGACATTAATTTTGACTGTGGAGGTGATGCTGTTAATCCCTGCAATCCTGCCATTAAAAAGGTTTGAAACACGAGCGTGTGTGGCGCCTCAATGGTTCGGCTTCTTTCTTTTGGATATATGGCGGCCCTGCTCGGGTCGCGAGGTGCCCCGCTGCGGAAGTGCAGCTCCAGGATGCGGCGAAGCTTGCAACATCCATGGAACGCCGTGACCGTGGTGGTTGGTGTACTAGCAGGGACCCAGTGTTACTTCGCACAGCCACCTACTAAAGGATTGTACTTGAATTGAGAGGCCCACCTGCAATCCACTTTGGGTTTTATTTTGCACAACATCAAGCGCATTACGAATACCACAATGCTGTTGTGGGACACGCCCACTGGGCGGAACTGTATTTCATCGCCGCCAGTGCGGCACAACATTCCCTCCAGCTGTGCCTCTCTGGACACCAGTGATCAAGGGCTAGTCAGCCCGAAACATGTTTGGACATTAATTTTGACTGTGGAGGTGATGCTGTTAATCCCTGCAATCCTGCCATTAAAAAAGGTTTGAAACACGAGCGTGTGTGGCGCCTCAACGGTTGGGCTTCTTTCTTTTAGATATATATATATATATATATATATTTATATATATATATATATATATACATATATATATATATATATACATATATATATATATATATATATATATATTATTATATATAGTAGCTAGTTATAGTTAGGACCTATTATCCATGGGAAATTCGTAACATTCTTTTCCCAATAACTTCGGCACCGGATGACGAATCTTCGCGAAATTTTCAAAACTAGTGGGGCGCTCCGGTCCGCTCCTATCTTGAAAGTTTTGGGGTGATTTGGCAAGCAGGGGCTGAGAAAAAAGGGGGGTCCCAAAACGTGTTTTCTCCAAGTTAATTCCCATAGAAAATTTTAGCCACGGCTACAGCCCGAACTGCTGAACGGAATTACACCAAATTTGGGAAAAAGGTAGTGCTTGGTTCAGAAAGCTCCCTTTTTTTAAATGGTGTATATCCGTTCAGTAGTTGCGAGAAAATCAAAAAATAGAGGTCAAAAAATCAATTTCCCATAGGAAACTTTAGACACGGTTACAGCCAAAACTGCTGAACGGAATTACACCAAATTTGGCAAAAGGTAGTGCTTGGTTCAGAAAGCCCCCTTTTTTAAATGGTGTAAATCCGTTCAGTAGTTGCTGAGAAAATCAAAAAATAAAGTTTCGATATCTATGGCCGCGGTGGATCCGCGCACCCTCCCGACCACGAGCTGCATGCTAATTGGCTGTCAACACTCCAAACCAGGAAGTGTTGGCAGCAATCTTATGCCTCGGTAGAACCGAGGCACAAGAAAAGAGAAAAACTAAGGTGCAAAACAAGAAAAGGGGGCAGGGTAGAAACACCCTGACCCCCTAGGCCTGCTCAGGGGGTCCCACAATCGGCAAAATGCGTGCCGGATCCGCGGATCCGGCCGCAAAACAAAAAAAAACAAAGTGCGGGCTCCCACGCTTCGTTACTAATTAGCCCCCGGGTGGGCCAAGTCCCGGGGGCAGTGAAAAAAAAGTGTGGGGGGGCCCCAAACCCCCCCACACTGCCCTGGGAACCGCCACCTCCCCGGGGCTTGAATAATGAGTTGCGGGGGGCACGCAGCCCCCCCGCAGCCCCGGGGACCGCCACCCACCGGGGCTTGTTTTTTTAAAGTTTGGGGGGCCTCTAAGGCCCCCCCAAGCCCCGGGGACCGCCACCCCCGGGGCTTTCATTGTTTATAATAGCGGGGGCACACTGCCCCCTGCAGCCCCGGGGACCGCCACCCCGGGCTTCATTTTTTAAAACAATATACCTGTGTGGGGGCTCGAGCCCCACACGCCCGAGGACTGCTTCCTCCCCGGGGCACTAATATTTAAATTTGGGGGTCCGTAACGGACCCCCGAGCCCCGGGGACCACCACCTCCCTGGGGCTTTGGAATTGTTGGGAGGGGGTCCGCGCGGCCCCCCTCCTGGAGCCCTTGATGGCCCTGGGGACCGCCACCCCCAGGGCCGGCTCCTGCAGTGTCCCGGGTGCTCACCCCGGGACACTGCTGTTTGCAATGACAGGGCAGGAGCCTCGCGGCTCCCGTCCTGTCATTGCAAACTCTGCTTGCTTCATTGAAGCGAGAGCAGGAAACCTGCTCTCGCTTCAGTGAAGCTAAGCAGATTGCCTTTCCACATGGAGAGCTGCATGTCAGCAGCTCCGATGTGGAAAAGCAATGCCGGCTCCAGCAGGACGCGGGAGCCGGCGGGACCGTGAGGGGATTGGGGACCCCCACGGTCCCCAACGAGAGGCCAGGCCCCGGGGGATGGGGTCCACGGGGCTGGAAGTGGCCAGGGAGGGGGGCCACGTGGGCCCCCTCCCCTGAGTATTAAAAAAAAAAAAAGGAGAGGCCAGGCCCCGGGGGATGGGGTCCCCCGGGCCATATTTGGCCTGAGTAGGGCGGCCACGCGGCCCCCCTCACAAAACAAAAAAAAAAAGGATGGCCAGGCCCCGGGGGATGGGGTCCCCGGGGCCAGAAGTGGCCCGGGAGGGGGCCACGCGGCCCCCTCCCCCAAAAAAATTAAATAAAGGTGGGCCCCGGGGATGGGGTCCCCGGGGCCAATAGAGGCCTTAGGAGGGGGCCATGCAGCCCCCTTCCTATAAAAATAATATGTGTGGCCATGCCCCGGGGATGGGGTCCCCAGGGCCGGAATTAGCCACAGGAGGGAGCCCACGCGGCCCCCCTCCCATTAACATTTTTTTTTTTTTAAAGAGGGGCAGGCCCTGGGGGATGGGGTCCCCAGGGCACAAAAAAAGGCAAGAGAACGGGGGCCGCACAGCCCCCCTTCTTAAAAAAAAAAAAAAAAAGTCCGGCATTGCGGCTAGGCCCTGCCCCCTCCCTGCAACACTCAGCAAACGCCCCCCCTGACACTTTTAAAGTTGGGGAACTAATTCCCCTTGAATACTGGGGGTCCCTGGGGGCCAACTAGCCCACCAGGTACCTCCAGTATGCGCCAGGGAGCTGCGTTGCAGAGAGGTGTTCAGAGAGCCACGCCCCTTCACACCTCTCTGCAACGCAGCTCTGTGGCGCTTACTGGAGGTACCTGGTGGGCTAGTTGGACCCCAGGGACCCTCGGGATTCAAGGGGACTTTATCCCCAACCTAAAACGCGCAGCTGGGCGCGTTTGCACAGTGGTGAAGGGAGGGGCGGGGCCTGAGTTGACATGTGTGCAAACACACCCTGTGGTGTGTTTAAAGTTGGGGAATTAATTCCCCTTGAATACTGAGGGTCCCTGAGGGCCAACTAGTCCACCAGGTACCGCCAGTAAGCGCCACAGGGCTGCGTTGCAGAGAGGTGTAAAAAGGGGTGTGGCCTCAGACCACCTCTCTGCAACGCAGCCCTGTGGCGCTAACTGGAGGTACCTGGTGGGCTAGTTGGACCCCAGGGACCCTCAGTATTTAAGGGGACTTAATCCCCCAACTTAAAACGCGCCAAGGGGGCGCGTTTGCACAGTGGTGAAGGGAGGGGGCGGGGCCAGAGGTGACATGTGTGCAAACACGCCCTGTGGTGCATTTAAAGTTGGGGAATTAATTCCCTTTCAATCCTGAGGGCCCCTGGGGGCCAACTAGCCCACCAGGTGTTTCCAGTAAGCGCCACTGCGCTGCGTTGCAGAGAGGTGGTCCAGGCCATGCCCCTTTTTACACCTCTCTGCAACGCAGCTCTGTGGCGCTTACTGGAGGTACCTGGTGGGCTAGTTGGACCCCAGGAACCCTCAGGATTTAAGGGGACTTAATCCCCCAACTTAAAATGCGCCATGGGGCGCGTTTGATAGTGGTGAAGGGAGGGGGCGGGGCCTGTGGTGACATGTGTGCAAACACGCCCTGTGGCGCGTTTTAAGTTGGGGGATAAATTCCTCTTCAATCCTGAGGGTCCCTGGGGTCCAACTAGCCCACCACGTACCTCCAGTAAGCGCCACAGAGCTGCCTTGCAGAGTGGTGTGAAAAGGGCGTGGCCTGGGCCACCTCTCTGCAACACAGCCCTGTGGCGCTTACTGGAGGTACGTGGTGGGCTAGTTGGACCCTAGGGACCCTCAGGATTGAAGAGAATTTATTCCCCAAATTAAAGGGAGCCACAGGGCGTGTTTGCACACATGTCACATCAGGCCCCTCTCCCTTCACCACTGTGCAAACGCCCCTGGCGCTTTTAAAGTTGGGGAACTAATTCCCCTTGAATCCTGGGGTCCCTGGGGCTAACTAGCCACCAGGTACCTCCAGTATGCGCCAGGGAGCTGCGTTGCAGAGAGGTGTTCAGAGGCCACGCCCCTTTACACCTCTCTGCAACGCAGCTCTGTGGCGCTTACTGGAGGTACCTGGTGGGCTAGTTGGACCCCAGGGACCCTCAGGATTCAAGGGGACTTTATCCCCCAACTTAAAATGCGCAACGGGGCGCGTTTGCACAGTGGTGAAGGGAGGGGGCGGGGTCTGAGTTGACATGTGTGCAAACACACCCTGTGGCGTGTTTAAAGTTGGGGAATTAATTCCCCTTGAATACTGAGGGTCCCTGAGGGCCAACTAGTCCACCAGGTACTGCCAGTAAGCGCCACAGGGCTGCGTTGCAGAGAGGTGTAAAAAGGGGTGTGGCCTCAGACCACCTCTCTGCAACGCAGCCCTGTGGCGCTAACTGGAGGTACCTGGTGGGCTAGTTGGACCCCAGGGACCCTCAGTATTTAAGGGGACTTAATCCCCAACTTAAAACGCGCCAAGAGGGCGCGTTTGCACAGTGGTGAAGGGAGGGGCGGGGCCAGAGGTGACATGTGTGCAAACACGCCCTGTGGCGCATTTAAAGTTGGGGAATTAATTCCCTTTCAATCCTGAGGGCCCCTGGGGGCCAACTAGCCCACCAGGTGTTTCCAGTAAGCGCCACTGCGCTGCGTTGCAGAGAGGTGGTCCAGGCCATGCCCCTTTTTACACCTCTCTGCAACGCAGCTCTGTGGCGCTTACTGGAGGTACCTGGTGGGCTAGTTGGACCCCAGGAACCCTCAGGATTCATGGGGACTTAATCCCCCAACTTAAAATGCGCCATGGGGCGCGTTTGATAGTGGTGAAGGGAGGGGGCGGGCCTGTGGTGACATGTGTGCAAACACGCCCTGTGGCGCGTTTTAAGTTGGGGGATAAATTCCTCTTCAATCCTGAGGGTCCCTGAGGTCCAACTAGCCCACCACGTACCTCCAGTAAGCGCCACAGAGCTGCCTTGCAGAGTGGTGTGAAAAGGGGCGTGGCCTGGGCCACCTCTCTGCAACACAGCCCTGTGGCGCTTACTGGAGGTACGTGGTGGGCTAGTTGGACCCCAGGGACCCTCAGGATTGAAGAGGAATTTATTCCCCAAATTAAAAGGAGCCACAGGGCGTGTTTGCACACATGTCACATCAGGCCCCCCCTCCCTTCACCACTGTGCAAACGCCCCCCTGGCGCTTTTAAAGTTGGGGAACTAATTTCCCTTGAATCCTGGGGGTCCCTGGGGGCCAACTAGCCCACCAATCAATCAATCAATCAATCAATCATGTCACTTATAAAGCGCACTACATACCCGCGAGGGTCTCAAGGCACTGGGGGAAGAGGGGGGTGGTGCTGCTACTGATCGAAGAGCCAGGTCTTGAGGAGTCTTCTGAAGGCCAGTAGGTCTTGGGTCTGTCGGAGGTTGGTGGGGAGGGTGTTCCAGGTCTTGGCGGCGAGGTGGGAGAAGGATCTGCCGCTGGCGGTCGTTTTCCGGATGCGGGGGACTGTGGCGAGGGCGAGGCTGGTCGAGCGGAGCTGGCGGGTGGGGGTGTAGAAGCTGAGTCGTCTGTTGAGGTAGGCTGGTCCGGAGTTGTGGAGTGCTTTGTGTGCGTGGGTGAGGAGCTTGAAGGTTATCCTCTTGTTGACAGGGAGCCAGTGCAGGTCTCTCAGGTGGGGTGTGATGTGGCTGTGTCGGGGGATGTCGAGGATAAGACGTGCAGAGGCGTTCTGGATGCGTTGCAGCCGTCTCAGGAGCTTAGCCATCGTTCCTGCGTAGAGGGCGTTTCCGTAGTCCAGCCTGCTGGTGACGAGGGCCTGGGGGACTGTTTTTCTTGTTTCGGTGGGGATCCACTTGAAGATCCTGCGGAGCATTCAGAGGATGTTGAAGCAGGATGAGGAAACGGCATTGACCTGCTTAGTCATGGAGAGGGTGGGGTCGAGGATGACCCCTAGGTTGCGTACGTGGTCGGTGGGTGGCGGGGCTGTTCCCAGTGATGTTGGCCACCAGGAGTCGTCCCAGGCTGAAGGGTTGGAACCAAGGATGAGGACCTCCGTCTTGTCCGAGTTCAGCTTCAGGCGGCTGGTCCTCATCCATTCGGCGACGGCCTTCATTCCTTCGTGGAGGTGGGCTTTGGCGGTGTGAGGGTCTTTGGTGAGGGAGAGGATCAGCTGGGTGTCGTCGGCGTAGGAGATGATGTTGAGGTTGTGCTGTCGGGCGACGTGGGCGAGGGGTGCCATGTAGATGTTGAACAGCGTTGGGCTGAGGGAGGAGCCTTGGGGTGCGCCGCAGATGATCTTGGTGGCCTTGGATCGGAAGGGGGCGAGGCGGACGCTTTGTGTTCTGCCGGAAAGGAAGGATGTGGTCCAGTCCAGGGCCTTCTCTTGGATCCCGGCGTCGTGAAGGCGTGTTCGTAGTGTGTGGTTGCAGACCGTGTCGAAGGCGGCTGATAGGTCCAGGAGGATGAGGGCTGCTGTTTCTCCGTTGTCTAGCAGGGTCCTGATGTCATCGGTGGTGGCGATGAGGGCGGTTTCGGTGCTGTGGTTGCTGCGGAAGCCGGACTGGGAAGGGTCCAGGATGTTGTTCTCCTCGAGGTAGCGGGTCAGTTGTTTGTTGACTATTTTCTCGGTGACCTTCGCGGGGAACGGGAGCAGAGAGATGGGTCGGAAGTTCTTGAGGTCCTTGGGGTCTGCCTTGGGTTTCTTGAGTAAGGCGGTGATCTCGGCGTGCTTCCAGCTTTCCGGGAAGGTTGCTGTCTCGAAGGAGATGTTGATTATTTTCCGGAGATGGGGCGCGATGGCTGTACTGGCTTTGTTGAAGATGTGGTGAGGGCACGGGTCTAGCGGTGAACCGGAGTGGATGGTGTTCATGATCTCGCTGGTGTCCTCGTCGTTGATGTTGGTCCAGGAGAGCAGGCGGTTGGTGGTTGTGGGGGCAGTGGTCTCGGTGGTTGCCGTGGCGGTCGTGGTGTTGAAGCTGTCGTGGATGTCGGCGATTTTGCGGTGGAAGAAGGTGGCCAGTGAGTCACACAGGTCTCGCGACGGCTGGATGTCGTTGGTGTTGGAGCTGGGGTTGGAGAGTTCCTTCACGATGTTGAAGAGCTCTTTGCTGTTGTGTGCGTTGTTGTCTAGGCGGTCTTTGAGTGAGGCCCTTTTGGCGGATCTGATGAGGTGATGGTGACTGCGGGTGGCGCTCTTGTGGGCGGCGTAGCTGTCCGCTGTCCGGTCGTGGAGCCAGATCTTCTCCAGTTTTCGGCATGTTCGTTTGGAGGCCTGGAGGTCTTCGGTGAACCAGGTGGCTTTCTTGCTGGTGTGGCTGTTGGGCGGATTCTTGAGCGGGGCGAGGGTGTTGGCGCAGTCGTCGATCCACTGTCTGAGGTTGCGGGCAGCGGTGTCGGGGTCGGAGGGTTCGGCGGGTGGGCTCAGGGCGAGGGTTGTGGTTAGCTGGTCTTCCGTGACTCTGCTCCAGCAGCGGCGAGGCATTTGTTCGGTGCGGTGGTGCGTGGTGGGCTTCCTGTAGGTGAAGTGGATGCAGTGGTGGTCAGTCCAGTGGGGTTCGGAGGTGTGGTTGAAGGAGACGTGTGGGCTTGCGGAAAAGATGGAGTCTAGCGTGTGGCCGGCGGCGTGGGTGGGTGTAGTCACGAGCTGTCTGAGTCCGAGGGTGGCGAGGTTGTCGATCAGGGTGGTGGAGTTGGTGTCCTTGTTGTTCTCGAGGTGGAAGTTCAGGTCCCGAGGAGGATGTAGTCCGTGGAGGCGATGGCGTGTGTGCTGACGAAGTCAGCGATGGAATCGCTGAACTGTGTTCGGGGTCCGGGGGTCTGTAGATGAGGGTTCCTCTGAGGGTGGTGTTGGGATCGGTGTGGATCTGGAAGTGCATGTGTTCGGCGGTGCTGAGGGTGTCGTCGGTGTTGGTTGAGACTCTGAGGGTGTTCCTGTGGACGATGGCGATGCCTCCTCCGACTCCGTTGGTGCGGTCCCTGCAGGTGATCTTGTATCCGTCCGGGATGGCAATGGCGATGTCGGGGGCTGAAGCGGGATTCAGCCAGGTCTCCGTCAGGAATGCGACGTCTGGGGAGGTTGAGTCGAGAAGGTCCCAGAGTTCGATGGCGTGTTTGCGGGCGGAGCGGGTGTTGAGGAGGATGCATCTGAGGTAGTTGGGTTCTTTCCTGGGCGGTGGTTTGGCGGGGCGGGTGCTGGCGAAGCTGCAGTTCCGGCAGGTGAAGGGCCCTTGGGTGCGCTTCGGGGTGGCCTGGTAGCAGGCGTGATCTTTTCCGGGGTTGAGTGCGTGGAGGGTGCTGGCGTCGTATCGGCGTCTGTTGATGTGGCGGGCGCGGGGGATGCCCGGACCAGGGGGTCTGGCGCTGGGCGCGGTCACGGCGCGGACCGGCGCAGACGGGCTTGCCTCAGGCGCGCCTTCGGCGCGCCAGCGGCGTGGCCGCACAGCGGCCGCCATAAATGGGGAGGTGGGGGGGAGGAGCAGGGAATGGGGCAGCGAATGGGCAGTGAGGGGGCGGGGCCGCAGGGGCGCAGCAGCGGGAAACAGGCACAGAAGGGAAAACAAGCACAATCAGGGCATCAAGGGGGAACAGAAAGGAAAACGAGCACAATCAGGGGCAGCAAGGGGGCACAGAAAGGAAAAAAAACGAGCACAATCAGGGGCAGCAAGGGGGTACAGAAAGGAAAAACGAGCACAATCAGGGGCAGCAAGGGGGTACAGAAAGGAAAAACGAGCACAATCAGGGGCAGCAAGGGGGCACAGAAAGGAAAAAACGAGCACAATCAGGGGCAGCAAGGGGGTACAGAAAGGAAAACGAGCACAATCAGGGGCAGCAAGGGGGCACAGAAAGGAAAGAAAACGAGCACAATCAGGGGCAGCAAGGGGGCACAGAAAGGAAAACGAGCACAATCAGGGGCAGCAAGGGGGCACAGAAAGGAAAAACGAGCACAATCAGGGGCAGCAAGGGGGCACAGAAAGGAAAAACGAGCACAATCAGGGCCAGCAAGGGGGCACAGAAAGGAAAAAAACGAGCACAATCAGGGGCAGCAGCAGGGCACACAGACGGAGCTGTGTGGTGGGGGAGCGACCTACCAGTCAAGGTCAGGAGTCGCTCTCTTCACCACGCAGCGGCCGCCATAAATGGGGAGGTGGGAGGGAGGAGCAGGGAATGGGGCAGCGAATGGGCAGTGAGGGGGCGGGGCCGCAGGCGCAGCGGCGGGAAACAGGCACAGAAGGGAAAACGAGCACAATCAGGGCATCAAGGGGGCACAGAAAGGAAAAAAAACTAGCACAATCAGGGGCAGCAAGGGGGTACAGAAAGGAAAAACGAGCACAATCAGGGGCAGCAAGGGGGTACAGAAAGGAAAAAAAACGAGCACAATCAGGGGCAGCAAGGGGGTACAGAAAGGAAAAACGAGCACAATCAGGGGCAGCAAGGGGGCACAGAAAGGAAAAACGAGCACAATCAGGGCCAGCAAGGGGGCACAGAAAGGAAAAAAAACGAGCACAATCAGGGGCAGCAAGGGGGCACAGAAAGGAAAGAAAACGAGCACAATCAGGGGCAGCAAGGGGGCACAGAAAGGAAAACGAGCACAATCAGGGGCAGCAAGGGGGCACAGAAAGGAAAAAAACGAGCACAATCAGTGGCAGCAAGGGGGCACAGAAAGGAAAAACGAGCACAATCAGGGGCAGCAAGGGGGCACAGAAAGGAAAAAAACGAGCACAATCAGTGGCAGCAAGGGGGCACAGAAAGGAAAAACGAGCACAATCAGGGCCAGCAAGGGGGCACAGAAAGGAAAAAAACGAGCACAATCAGGGGCAGCAGCAGGGCACACAGACGGAGCTGTATGGTGGGGGAGCGACCTACCAGTCAAGGTCAGGGGTCGCTCCAGGTCACCAGGTACCTCCAGTATGCGCCAGGGATCTGCGTTGCAGAGAGGTGTTCAGAGGCCACGCCCCTTTTTACACCTCTCTGCAACGCAGCTCTGTGGCGCTTACTGGAGGTACCTGGTGGGCTAGTTGGACCCCAGGGACCCTCAGGATTCAAGGGGACTTTATCCCCCAACTTAAAATGCGCAACGGGACGCGTTTGCACAGTGGTGAAGGGAGGGGGCGGGGCCTGAGTTGACATGTGTGGAAACACACCCTGTGGCATGTTTAAAGTTGGGGAATTAATTCCCCTTGAATACTGAGGGTCCCTGAGGCCCAACTAGTCCACCAGGTACCGCCAGTAAGCGCCACAGGGCTGCATTGCAGAGAGGTGTAAAAAGGGGTGTGGCCTCAGACCACCTCTCTGCAACGCAGCCCTGTGGCGCTAACTGGAGGTACCTGGTGGGCTAGTTGGACCCCAGGGACCCTCAGTATTTAAGGGGACTTAATCCCCCAACTTAAAACGCGCCAAGGGGGCGCGTTTGCACAGTGGTGAAGGGAGGGGGCGGGGCCAGAGGTGACATGTGTGCAAACACGCCCTGTGGCGCATTTAAAGTTGGGGAATTAATTCCCTTTCAATCCTGAGGGCCCCTGGGGGCCAACTAGCCCACCAGGTGTTTCCAGTAAGCGCCACTGCGCTGCGTTGCAGAGAGGTGGTCCAGGCCATGCCCCTTTTTACACCTCTCTGCAACGCAGCTCTGTGGCACTTACTGGAGGTACCTGGTGGGCTAGTTGGACCCCAGGAACCCTCAGGATTCAAGGGGACTTAATCCCCCAACTTAAAATGCGCCATGGGGTGCGTTTTTATAGTGGTGAAGGGAGGGGGCGGGGCCTGTGGTGACATGTGTGCAAACACGCCCTGTGGCGCGTTTTAAGTTGGGGGATAAATTCCTCTTCAATCCTGAGGGTCCCTGGGGTCCAACTAGCCCACCACGTACCTCCAGTAAGCGCCACAGAGCTGCCTTGCAGAGTGGTGTGAAAAGGGGCGTGGCCTGGGCCACCTCTCTGCAACACAGCCCTGTGGCGCTTACTGGAGGTACGTGGTGGGCTAGTTGGACCCCCAGGATTGAAGAGGAATTTATTCCCCAAACACGTTATAGTTAGAAATTAGCATTTAAAAAACCTTTGAAATTCACTGAAAAAAACATAGGTTTCAGGCACGTTATAGTTAGAAATTAGCATTTAAAAAACCTTAGAAATTCACTGAAAAAAACATAGGTTTTAGGGACAGTTATAGATAGTTGGACATTTCACTCGTACAAAACCCGTGAAATTCCCCCGTTATAGTTAGTTCAGCTAACTATAACTCGCGCCCCGCAATGCACTGCTGATGACGTCACATATTACATCACTCATGACATGGTCAGTGACATCACTGATGCCATCACTGATGACATCTCAAATGACATCACTGATGACATCATCCTTGTGATAATTTCATGCATCTTCTCACACCCTAATATAACTTTTGATACACCCACTCTAAATTACAGACTGCCATTCTCAAAACCATAGGCACTCCAACACCAATAACTACATACACACTCACTGATTCTTAGGTCTACACCCACATCCACTCACTCACCCGTACAGTCACTCATACTTACGGTCACTCAGTACAGGACTATCATATGCACTCATACACCTATATAGACACTCACACACCGCCACTCATCCATAGAGGTACTACACACCTAGTCAGTCATGCTAATAATTAATCACACTGCCATTTACTCACCTATACAGTTATACACACACCAGCTCTCTTACTCATACAAATACTAGCACATTCTTACGCTCTTATACAATCACTGATACAAGTACACACTCATCCATACAGCCACTCTCACAATCACACACTCTCACTTATTGCCATTTATATACTCCAACACACATATATACTGCCTTTCACATATGTAGTTACTCACACATGTACCACTGAGATATACATTCACTCACTAACACACCTATACACACACTCACACACCCATACAGTCCATCACAGATGCACTCTTGAAACCATGCACCCAGTGAATCACCCACTCACACATCTATGCACAGAGTCACACACACCCCACCCACACAAACACTCAGGCACCCATACAGATACTCAGACAACCAATCAATCACCAATGTAGACACTCATGTAGCTATTCGCAAACCCATGCAGCCGCTTACACACCAACAGACAGACGGATACAGACATTCACACAGTTTACTCACTAACCAATGCATTCAGTAAGATACATTTAATCACTCACTTAAACACCCACTCATTCTTCAATACGCCTTTCCCTATATATATTAAACATATTTAAACTTTACAGAAACACACAGTCACTGGATGATGTCATCAGTGATGTCATCAGTGATGTCATTTGAGATGTCATCAGTGATGTCATCAGTGATGTCACTGACCATGTCATGAGTGATGTAATATGTGACGTCATCAGCAGTGCATTGCGGGGGCGCGAGTTATAGTTAGCTGAACTATAACTATAACGGGGGAATTTCACGGGTTTTGTATGAGAGAAATGTCCAACTAACTATAACTGTCCCTAAAACCTATGGTTTTTTCAGTGAATTTCTAAGGTTTTTTAAATGCTAATTTCTAACTATAACGTGCCTGAAACTATGTTTTTTTCAGTGAATTTCAAAGGTTTTTTAAATGCTAATTTTTAACTATAACGTGTCTGAAACCTATGGTTTTTTCAGTGAATATATATATATCATGTGATCAAGGCCGCTTGGACGGCAGAAACGCGTCATGGCTGACATCTGTGTTTGCTGATAATAAAATTGCACTGCAGCACAAATTTGGGTCCACGCCCGTAATTCTTGGAGAAGAAACTGCGGGTGATTGATATATGTATATATATATATATATATATATATATATATATATATATATATATATATATATATATATATATATATATATATATATATATATATATATATATATATATATATATATATATATATATTACCTACTGGCGGTCGCCAGTAGGTAGTTATAGTTAGGACCTCGTTTCTATTCAAATAGCGTTTTTTCTTTTGCCAATATCTTTGGCGCCGGGTGACGAATCTTCGCGAAATTTTCAAAACTAATGGCCCACTCCGGTCAGCTCCTGGCTTGAAAGTTTCGGGGTGATTCGTCAAGCGGGGGCCGAGAAAAAAGGGGGGTCCCAAAACACGTTTTCACCATGTTAATTTCCATAGGAATTTTGAAACAGGTTACAGCCCGAACTGCAGAACGGAATTACACCAAATTTGGCAAAACGGTAGCCCTTAGTTCAGAAAGAGACCTTTTTTTTAAATGGTGTAAATCCGTTCAGTAGTTCCTGAGAAATAAAAAAGAAAAATATCGATATCTGAGCACCGAGGAGGGTTCGCGAACCCTCCCGGGCACGAGCTTCACTCTGATTGGCTGCCAACACTCCAAACCAGGAAGTTTTGGCAGCCATCTTGTGACTCGGTAACCGAGTCACAGGAAAAGAGTGGAAAAAAGGTTGAAAAACAAGAAAAGGGGCAGGGTAGAAACACCCTGACCCCCTAGGCCTGCTCAGGGGGTCCCACAAGGACCCCCAGGCCAAAGAAAAGCATTTTTTGTTAATAATTTTGGCCAAATTCGCGTAAGGTCTGCGAATCTGGATGACATTATAAAAAAAAAAAAAAGCACGGGCTCCCGCGCTTTGTTAGTAAAAAAGCCCCCGGGTGGGCCAGGTCCCGGGGGCAATATAAAATAATGGTGTGGGGGCCCGCGGGGGCCCCCTGCAGCCCTGGGGACCACCACCTCTCGGGGGCTTCTTTGAATACTGAGGGGGGACCTCACGGGCCCCCCCAAGCCCCGGGGACCACCACCTCCCCGGGGCTTCTTTGAATACTGAGGGGGGCATCGCGGGCCCCCCCAAGCCCCAGGGACCACCAACTCCCTGGGTCTTCTTTAAATAATGAGGGGGGCCTCACGAGCCCCCCAAGCCCCGGGGACCACCACCTCCCCGGGGCTTTGAAACTGAAGGAGGGGGCCGCGTGGCCCCCCTCCAGGAGCCCTTAATGGCCCTGGGGACCGCCACCCCCCAGGGCCGGCTCCTGCAATGTCCTGGGGTGCCCACCCCCGGGACATTGCTGTTTGCTATGACAGGGCGGCAGCACGGCTCCCGCCCTGCCATAGCAAACTCTGCTTTGCTTCATTGAAGCAAGAGCAGGAAAACCTGCTCCCGCTTCAATCAAGCAAAGCAGGATTGCTTTTGAGCAAGGGGTGCTGCATGTCAGCAGCTCCCCTTGCTCAATAGCAATGCCGGCTCCCGTAGGAGGCGGGGAGCTGGCGGGACCGTGGGGGCATTGGTGCTCCCCTCATGGTCCCAATCACAGAGGCCAGGCCCGAGGGATGGGGTCCCCAGGTCCAGAAGTGGCCCGGGAGGGGGGCCATGTGGCCCCCCTCCCCTGTAATTAATTAAAAGAAAACAGAAAGGCCGGCCTCGGGGGATGGTGTCCCCGGGGCCATAATTGGCCTAAGGAGGGGGGCCCCCTCCTAAAAAAAAACACAGGCTGGCCAGGCCCCGGGGGATGGGGTCCCCGGTGCCAGTAGTGGCCAAGGGAAGGGGGGCCATGCGGCACCCCTCCCATACTCTTTTATTTAAAAACAAAACAACGAGGCAATGCCCTGGGGGATGGGGTCCCCGGGGCCATTATAGGCCTCAGGAAGGGGGCCACGTGGCCTCCCTCCAAATTTTTTTTATAAAAAATGCTGGCCAGGCCCCGGGCAATGGGGTCCCCGGGGCCAATAGCGGCCCAGGGAAGGGAGGCCACGTGGCCCCCTTCCTGTTTTTCCTTTTTTTTTTAAATGCTCAGGCCCTGGGGGATGGGGTCCCCTGTGCCCAAAAATTGTAAAAGAAGGGGGGGCCACACAGCCCCCCTTCTACAAATATTTCAAACGAAGAAAAGCCGGCATCTCGCCAGAGGCCCCGCCCCCTCCCTGCACCACTCTGAAAACGCGCCCCCTGGCGCGTTCTAAGTTGGGGGATTAAGTCCGCTTGAATCCTGAGGGTCCCTGGTGGCCAACTAGCCCACCAGGTACCTCCAGTAAGCGCCACACAGCTGGATTGCAGAGAGGTGGTCCGAGGCCACGCCCCCTTTTTACACCACTCTGCAAACGCGCCGCCCTTCTTCCTTGTTCTGCACTTATCCTGCCTCTGTAGGCATAGTTAGAAATTAGCAATTAAAAAACCTTTGAAATTCACTGAAAAAACCAAAGGTTTCCGGGATGTTATAGTTAGAAATTAGCATTTAAAAAACCTTTGAAATTCACTGAAAAACCATAGGTTTCAGGGACGTTACAGTTAGTTGGACATTGCAATCATACAAAACCAGTGAAATTCGGCCGTTATAGTTAGTTCAGCTAACTATAACTCGCGCCCCCGCAATGCACTGCTGATGACGTCACATATTACATCATTCATGACATGGTCAGTGACATCACTGATGACATCTCAAATGACATAACTGATGACATCACTGATGACATCATCCACGTGGTAATCTGATGCACCTCCTCACACCCTAATATAACCTTTGATACACCTACTCTAAAATACAGACTACCATTTTCGAAACCATAGACACACCAATACCAGTTACTACATACCCACTCACTGATTCCTAAGTCTACACACACATCCACTCATTCACCCATACAGTCACTCATACTTGCGGTCACTCATCAGTACAGCACTATCATATTCACTCATACACGTATACAGACACTCACACACCGCCACTCATCCATAGCGTTACTCACACACCTAATCAGTCATGCAAAAAATCAATCACACTTCCTTTTACTCACCTATACAGTTATACAAACACCACCTCACTTATTTATACAGATACTAACACATACTTACTCTCTTATACAATCACTGATACAACCAACACACCCATACACACACTCACCCACCCATACAGCCCTTCACAGATGCACTCTTGAACCCATACTACCAGTGAATCACCCACTCACACATCTATGCACAGAGTCACACACCTCCCACTTACCCACACAGATACTCATGCACCCATAGAGATGCTCAGACAACCAATCAATAACCCATATAGACACTCATGTAGCTACTCACCAACCCATGCAGCCGCTTACACACCAACTGACAGACTGATACAGACATTCACACAGTTTAGTCACTAACCAATACAATCAGTAACACATGTTTAATCACGCACTTATACAGTCAGTCACGCACCTACTAAATCATCCATTCAGACACTTATACACCCACTCATTCTTCAATACACCTTGGCATATATATATATAAAACATATTTAAACTTTACAGAAACACACAGTCACTGGATGATGTCATCAGTTATGTCATTTGAGATGTCATCAGTGATGTTATTGACCATGTCATGAATGATGTAATATGTGATGTCATCAGCAGTGCATTGCGGGGGCGTGAGTTATAGTTAGCTGAACTAACTATAATGGCCGAATTTCACTGGTTTTGTACGACTGCAATGTCCAACTAACTATAACGTCCCTGAAACCTCTGTTTTTTTCAGTGAATTTCAAAGGTTTTTTAAATGCTAGTTTCTAACTATAACGTCCCTGAAACCTGTGGTTTTTTCAGTGAATATATATATATATATATGTATATTAAAGCCATTTTCAATATCATTTATAGTGTACCTTTAAGAACAAATGTTCATTTACTCATATGATATATAGATAAACAAATAATGATAAATTAAGAATTTTAACAGTACTAATGATAAAAACATTGAAAATGTCGCACATCATTGAATAAATAGATGAATAAATAAATAAATATTCATTATAAAACATTAAGTGTATTGGTTGTGTGTGAAACATCTCTGCTTAATGCATTTTTGTCCCCTACTGTACTGTTGACACACTTATACCTGCTCCAGGTTTGGAGTACCCGTTATTTGTACTCCCCCACATTTAGTCTATTCCTACTGTCTAACTCCCGTATTTTTAAAGTGCTCGTGCAAATTTAATCAGTGCTCCACTGGTCTTCAAAACTGTGGCGACCCGTAAATTACCTAAAAGTGCATATGTGCTTAAATAAAATTAAAGTTAAAAAAAACACTACTTTCATGTTTCAGGTCGGTTTGGCAGCCTCCTTCTTTCATGGTATATATATGTATATATATATATATATATATATATAGATATATATTCACTGAAAAAACCATGTCATCAGTGATGTCATCAGTGATGTCATCAGCAGTGCATTGCGGGGGCGCAAGTTATAGTTATCTCAACTAACTATAACAGCCGAATTTCTCTGGTTTTGTATGAGTGAAATGTCCGACTAACTATAACGTCCCTAAAACCTGTGTTTTTTTCAGTGAATTTCTAAGGTTTTTTAAATGTGATGTCACTGACCATGTCATGAGTGATGTAATATGTGGCGTCATCAGCAGTGCATTGCGGGGGCGCAAGTTATAGTTATCTCAACTAACTATAACAGCCGAATTTCTCTGGTTTTGTACGAGTGAAATGTCCGACTAACTATAACGTCCCTGAAACCTGTGGTTTTTTCAGTGAATTTCTAAGGTTTTTTAAATGCTGATTCCTAACTATAACGTCCCTGAAACCATTGGTTTTTTCAGTGAATATATATATATATATATATATATATATATATATATATATATATATATATATATATACATATTGATTTGAAGTAGACTGGCCATTGCATTGTTTCGTATTTTACACCATTTGAAAATGGCCCCCATGTTTGTCAGAGACTACCACAGATCTTGTATGTGAAGTCCTTCTTTTATGTTTACACTTGGCTATGTAATGCACCGTCACTCTATACTCACTGTGTGATCAAGACAGCTTCGCTGTCGAAACGCGTTACCTGTGACCATTAAACCTGGTATTGGCAATTCCCGAGTGTGCGCCTCATTTGAATTCTTTGTGTGGCAGATTACAGCCGGCTGGCTCCGCCGGCATTGCACACCACCTGCCCACGGGCCATGGACCCTCATAGGAGCACTTTTGTGTTTTGGATTTACTCGAGGATTCAAGGGCCGGCCGCCCCTCTCACCCGAAGGAACAGAGGACGAAGAGACAGAGGACGAAGAGGATCGGAGCAAGACACAGCCGAGTGCATCTCAGAGGTAGGTCTCTTCCCCCGTCTGGGGGGTAAGACCCAGGGGGGCTGGGTCGTGTATCATAGGACGCGCATCCGGTCCCCTTGGTGATTCACCTCCAGGAGACCCCTGCATCTCTGGTTGGCACTCGCATGTATTACCTGTACAGACCCCGGTACACGGGGCACTTGTGGCACTTGTGGACGTTCTGTGCCATAACCACCCTTTCCAACTGGTGGATCATTCAGCACCCGAGCACAGTAGTGCGCCCACACGCAGAGTCCCAGCTGGTTTTCCCGCTACCCTTCGAGCTTTGTTATCACTTTTTCTATGTATTTGTGGCGGCAGCAGGAACCACCAATTCTGTGAGGGGGATTGTGCCTATACCAGGCTATCAGTGGGAGTTTTTGTACGAAAACGGTCTTTTCAGACCATCATTATCAACATCCGAATAGCATAGAAGAGGAGACAGAGAGACGTGCGGCAGCCCAGACTCTGCTCGCCCGCGCACCTGGGAAGGGAGTGAGCCCGGACATGAATCAAAAACAGGATACCTCTCTGAATGCGAAATTGAAATGCTTTGAAAAACTTAAAAAATCAGAGACTGCCAAGTGGTGGGAAGTGATCTCACTTCAAGAATATATAGATAAAAACATGGTGCCACGTGGACTCCGCATATATATTACGCCATCCTATGAGTCACCCAACCCACTCATGCTGGAGGACTGGGCGGAAAATTCCGCGAAAAGATCAAGAAACATACTTAGCATTCTCGTTAAATACGCTTGGGAAGACAGGGACACAATCCTCCTTGAATTAACATCATTAGAAGAATACTTCAACAATAGTAGCAAACAGGAAATCATCAAAAAATGTAAGGAAGATTTGAAAACAAGATTGAAACAACACGAAGAGGACATAAAGGTACGTAAACAAAGGAAGCTCCACAGAGACTGTGTAGACTACGAGAGTGGCCGTATACTCACATACAGCCACAAATACGGTCATCTCTATGAGGACCAACCACTTGCAAGTGCAGCCAGAACTACCATACAGGACAGGACGGAACCATCATCTATAGAAATCAGTGATTCGGACACATATAAATAAGCTACCACTGCCAGCTCGATCTCTGAAAAAGCAGTCATAGCTAAACCGGCTACTTTTTTAGATGAATACCGGCTCCTGCGGAGGGGCCGGCAAACAGTAAGAACAACCCCAGCACCAGCAACCCAAGGGAGGGGAAGAGGACAACGGGGCAGGGGAAGAGGAAGAGGAAAAAGCAGGGGAGGAGCAAACAAAGGAGAAAACGACGAAAGCAAAAAGAACAAACACGACAGAGCAAAGGAGCACATGGGAAACAGCTGGAAGCTCCAAGGGGAAGCAATAATGGATAATGACACGGTAAACAGAACCATTGTCAATCTAACTGAACGTCCGCTTTCCTTTTTTGAAAAGAAAACTCTCTGTCTAGGACTGACCTTCTGTCCCACTGAGCTATTCAATTACTCTGAAACCTGTATTGATATATACAAGTTTATCAGAAAATTTAAACTTAAAAATGGCATCATCTGAAAAGTCCTAAAAGTATTACGGATGCCAGCTCTTTACATAACACCAATCCCTACCCCAACCTCACAGTCGGAGACACAGACACACTCCTCCTCATGCATGAATTAGAATTGGCATCTGATTCCACACCCAGGTCTCCTGTCAATCTCAATGATTTGGATATCCCCACTGATCTGGCAGCCTCTACTAAATTCAAACCCAGCTCCATTTTTTACCCCAATCTCCCCCACAATAACATTGACGTTCCACGAAGGAGTTACCAAAGCTCTCTTGAAACTTAAACATCGTGATTGGACCAAAACCCCTCACACTCACAATCTATCCACAAAACAAAGAGAATTCATTAAATCCTTAGCCGAAGACACTAGCATTATCATTAGACCTGCAGACAAGGGTGGCAACATTGTTCTTATGAGCAGAGAGATGTACACCAAAGAAGCCCTTAGACAATTGAATGACCTTCGTTTTTATCTCAAAATTAACATTGAAACATAGAACCAAAGCATATTTGAAGCATGGAACAAACTGACCGAATGGGAACGCAATGGGATTATCAGCTGGGAATAATACTGCTTCCTTAAGAGAGACTATCCCAAACCACCCATCATGTATCTCTTGCCGAAAATTCATAAAGATCTAGAAATTCCACCAGGCAGACCGATTGTTTCATCTATAGGCAGTGTACTGGAATATGTGTCTAAATACGTCAATCACTTTCTTCGTGATCATGTTGTTTCTCTTCTCTCACATGTCAGAGACACTAAGGATTTTCTCTCCAAAATCGAAGGCATGCCCTGGGAAGAGAGTTTTTTGATGATTACCCTTGACGTCAATTCTTTATACACTATAATTGACCACACGCAAGGCATAAAAGCATGTTTCCATTTTCTCAAAAACAAACCTATAGGATATTTAGACCACACCAACATGCTACTTGACATGATGAGCCAGTGCCTCCATAATAACATCTTTATGTTTGATGGCACCATATACAAACAGATACTTGGTACAGCAATGGGGACATGCTTTGCTCCCAGCTTTGCCAATCTGTTCCTAGGGCTCTGGGAGGAGGATATTCGGGGGGACACCACGATGAGCTCGGATTTTTCCACAGTGAAATTATGGTTACGCTACATTGACGATCTCTTCATAATTTGGAACGGCACTGAAGATGAGGCCACCAAATTCATCAACAAACTGAATAGCAACAACTATAACATCAAACTTAACCAAAACATAAGTAGAGAGTACATCGAATTCCTAGATGTTAAGGTTACAGCACATCAGGGAACATTGGAAAACAGCCTTTTCCGTAAAACAACTGCAGGGAACACTCTTCTTCATGCCCTCAGCAGCCACCCGGATAATCTCAAATGAAGTATTCCCTACAGTGAACTGCTGAGGGCAAGAAGAAATTGCAGTACAGAAGCTGCATTCATTGCTGAGCGTGACAATATGATAAACAGATTCCTGATCAGGGGTTACCCCAAGGGGGTACTAGAACGAGCTCTTGAAAAAATCAGTAAGGTCAGTAAATCACAAACCCTCGAGATTCCTACCACTGAAATCCACAATATCGATACTACTGACACACAAGACACAGGAGTGATTATGACATACAACAGTAACTCACAACAGATACAGAGGATCCTAACGCACAACTGGGACATCCTCACCAGTGACCCTATTATAGGTCATACATTCCAGAATAGGCCCAAAATCACATACAAGAAAGGCCGTAGTCTAAGAGACATCATGGTACATAATGACATAACTCCAATACATCGTCAAGGGGATCACAACCTTAAAGGTTTCTTCCCCTGCAAGGCATGCCGCAATAGTCATATGACCAAAGAATTCTCCATACCTGGGAGAAACAAAACCAAACACATAACACAGTTTCTAACATGCAGTACGCCTTTTGTTATATACATATCCTGGAATGCCCATGTACACTCAGATATGTGGGGAGTACAAACTTAATGGCCAAAAAGAGGTTGCTGGAGCACATGTGCGCTATAAATAACAAGGACAGTAACTAGCCTGTGGCTCATCATTTCCAAGAGTACCACCTTCCCAATAGCTCCCTCCTGAGTTTCTGTGCAATTGAACAAGTACACACAGGTCCCAGAGGGGTTATCAGAGTCCTGAAGCTCCACAAGCGCGAGTCTAAATGGATATTAGAACTCGAGACTAAGTATCCTTGGAGATACAACCTGGACGAAGAACTTAGTACACATCTTCACGAGGGCTAATGTCTTACACATGCCCTGTCTGCCTAGTTCAGGCTTTTCCCTCAGAGTTTTTATTTATGTATTTTTTATTTGCAGAGTTTTATATAGCGCTGGCTAGACCCGGAGTTATCAGAGCACTTTACATGAGGATCAGCGAGTTACAAGTTACAAAATTACAACAATTTCAGGAGCCAAGTATAACATAGGGAAAACAAACAGTGTTACACAATAACATGAGTTACTAGCGCATAGCATAACCAAGACACAGGTCCAAGGGGCAAAGAAGGAAGAGGGGGGGAGGTACAAAGGGGTAGGGATTGCAGATCGGGTCAGGTAGACCGGCAAGGAGGAAAGAACTTCAGGGGGTGGATTCGTCGGAGGGGAGGAAAGGAGACACAGCGGAGAGACGAGGGGAACCATGTCCAATGTCCGGCTGGGTAGGTGATGGCCGAGTGGGTGAACCAGAGCCTAATCTCCTCTATAGCTGATAAAACAGCTCCACCGGGCAGCGGCCATGTTTGATCGGGCTCCAAGGTCAACAAAATACACGGTTCATCAGAAGATCACGAACCAAAATCACGGGAATTAGAGAGTTGAAGGGCCACCATCACATATAACTTCAGGTGAGTCCAAAGGTTCAAGGAGGGGGTAGAACTCAGGGAATTAGAGCCGGAAAGGTAATCGGTGGTCTTTTAGACATGATTTTTAAATGACGGTTGCAACGGATAATAAAGTTTCCTTTGTGGCGACTGAAGGGTGTTTTCTCATTTTTAACATACAAGTATCTGTCGCCTAGTGGCTGTTAGCCATTTGCATGCCAGACCTGCATGCACATGCTTCCTTCATACGCACTTCTTGAAAACCGAAGTAATTGGCCAATGGCTGAGGGGGTCTATGGAAGATATGGATAATATGAAAAAACCTGGCTACCACATTATTCAGCATAGATGGGAGGGGGCAATCAGGAGTAATGTATTGTAGTCCCAACCACTTCCTCTCAAATACAAGGTATCACTATGTTATTATCTGTTGGCGAATTGTTGAGTACTGAGGCGGGCCCACAAGCCTACCTCCCCCGAGAAACCTGTGCCTGCTTGCGCCACCTACCCTGAGAAAAACGGTTGTACTTGGCCCAGGACTGTATGTGGTTGAGCAAGTTTCTAGTCTGCATCACCATGCTACTAGGCAACGGCTTCTATATAAAGATTTAAACAGACATGTGGTACATGGAGCCAGGGTGTAAGCCGTGCCCGCCCCATGGGCTATTCAAACCGGTTGTTTTAATCTGCGCTTGCTTACCGTTTGAATCTCGAAAATGTGTTTGGACAATAAGGCAGGCTCCATGGCATCGTGGGGCTATGATCTACATGGGCGCCCACTCGAGCTTACCTGGGGAGAGAATCGAGTACCAATCGCTCTCTAGAGTCCGTATGCTTTGACGTCTCCTCAATTGCCTGAAAATAGCTTCCGGTGACGGCCCACAATAAGAAAAACCCTCAAATAGGAACTTGCTGAAAACTTCAGAAATCTAGTGGGACTATCACGCTTGCATACTGAACTCATTATCTCTTTTGGGCCAGTAGGATCATCATCCAGGGACGTATGGTAAAAAAATCATAACTAATGTCTCAGAAGCAATACAATTTTCACTATGCCAGTTCAGCTCATGTCCTACTAGCCGACTGTTGGTCGTTGTAATCAAGTTCAGCAGTACCAACTCGAGTTTAGCTGCAGGATAAATGCAACGAGGGAGAGGGGACAAAAAAGCAAACCAAGGAAACCGACATGTCCGAGTCAAACAGCATCCAAGTTTTATTAATTGATACTTTCTCAAACAGTCATGGCAATTGAGGCGAGACATGGGCTACATTACAACTCAGCACCCCACCGTCCTGTCCCCAGTGGAACTGCAAACAAATTTACTATAAAACCAATAAAAATAAAGTCTTTTACAACAGGGAAAGATTAGAGTGAGGGTGGACACTTCACATTTATGTTGTTCTTAACAACAGTTTACAAGCCTACCCTAAGGAACGTTTAAAACTGCAGAATTGAGCCAGAAGATAAAATTCATGTTGCCTCCTGGTTACAAACACGTTTGAGCCTTGATGCAGTCGTGCCCACTCTTACCCAGAAACCTCAACTAATGCCTAGTAGACAATTTAACATGTTTTTCTTAAATAGCTACCCAAGTTTTTCTCTCTAGCTATGCATTGCTATGTTTCGCTCCATGATGTTCTCTATTTTTTCTAGCTTTTCTAGCCTTTTTAATTTATAGGATACTATGTATGCAATCCATGTATGCTATCCACTGTTTGTATCCTGGAACTTTCCGTATTTTAACCTCCATTTCTTTTTCTCGTTTGTATTTTCACAGGAGGAAAGGAAAGGACCCTCCGCCTTTGGACGGACACTGCACAGGCTCCCTACCCTTTTCTTCCCCGGTTCCGGGCATGCACATCTTGAAGATAAGACACTTTTTCATTGATCTGTTTACTGTTACCATTCTAACAGAGTTAGTTTTCTTTTATGCGCTTTGTTCCCTGGAGGTGCACTTTACTACACGTGTCTTTATGTCATTTTGGGCATGACTTTATTATTTATAATTTACTTTTCATGTATTGCATAACTCAGTATGTTTAGACTACTTGCATTACTTTGAGTTGTTGAGCATAATTTATTAACTCATGGCTTATTATTAATTCTGCTGTCTCAGGTGCCTTTAACCACTGTGGTCTTTACAAATACACATATTACAAGGTCACCGTTTGAGTAGTATTGTTTACCACTAGAGTTATCACACATAACTACCAACTTAATACTGCCTAGACTCCCCACACAGCAGATCTTGTCCACAGTTTGGACCCACAAGCCTTTTTCCGTGTGTACATTCTTACCTGGACCTCCAGTAGCCACTTGGCACTTATCTGTTTATATATATGCACACTCAACACAATGTATCTCTTATTATTTTTTTTCATTGCATATAATTGATTTCGACTTTCCTGACACCATGCCATCCAGAGTTATGCGTTTGAATTCATTGTTGCTATCATGTGTCAAAGTATTGGAAACAATGTCACAATATGGCTTTCATTTGATGGATCTCTCTTTATTGCAGATCAAGAGATTTTCTCTTTGAGTAATTGTTTTGAACTATTCCTCTGACCATTTGGCAATGTAGCATTACACCACATGGTGCTCTGAGGTATTTTGCTCTGGCGAGTATATTATTTATGTTTGCATTTCCTATTGATTTGAAGTAGACTGGCCATTGTATTGTTTCGTTTTTTACACTATTTAAAAACGGCCCCCATGTTTGTCAGAGACTACCACAGATCTTGTATGTGGAGTCCTTCTTTTATGTTTACACATGGCTATGTAATGCACTGTCACTCTATAATCACTGTGTGATCAAGACAGCTTCAGCTGTTGAAACGCGTTACCTGTGATCATTAAACCTGGTATTGGCAATCCCCGAGTGTACACATCATTTGAATTCTTTGTGTGGCATATATATATATATATATACACGCTTTGTGAAAAATTGCGTGGAAATAAAAGAGCGACTCAACAACGTTAGAAAAACATATAATTGAAAATTAAAGAAACAATGCAACCGGTGCAGAGAAAAGAAGCAGTACACAGAAACCCCTCATATAGAGAAAGAAAAAATCATGGCAGAAAGAAATAGAGCCCAGCGGGCCAATGAATTATTAGATGATAACATGGCAGTTATTGGGAATTCCAACCCCAAAGACACCCAAGTTGAAGGGAAAAGGAGAACAGTCCAGACTATTATCAGAGAGTTACAACAAACCAGGATCATTGAAGTCAATAAATGGTGGGAGAAAACAACTCTGGAAAAATATATTGAATTCAAAAGAGTGCCAAGAGGCCTAAGAATTTCAATAATGCCAACACTAAATGATTTGGACCTGGACTTAATCAAACAATGGCAATCTGATACAAATGACTGCTCCTTCAGATTAATGAGAACTCTGATCATACATGCGGAAAGGAAATTAGAGGCCACACTCCTAAAAATGAAACAACTAGAAGAGGAATTGGAAACATACACGGAAAATGAGGAAAAGAAAGAATTACTGGAATCCATGGAGAAGAAAGTAAGCAAACATGAAGCGGATGTAGAGAAGAGGAAAGCCAATAAGTTCAATTGTGATCGAATCGACTATGCCAACGGTCGAATATATACATTCGCCAGAAAATATGACCCACTTAGGAATAGAGCAGTAATGGACAAATGTGCAGGATACGATACCACTGGCACAGTGGACAGCTCGGACATCAGCTCAGCTGATGAAGAAGCAAGCACATCAAATTTGGATTTTTGTGGGGAAAGGAGGCTTGTGCAAATGGTGACGCGACAAAGAGGAAGAGGAAGAGGGACAACATGGGGAAGAGGACAGAGCAAACCTCAACCCAAAGAAGCAGAAAGCGGAGCAAAGCAAAAAAGAGGAAGAGAAAAGAAAAAGCAAAATTAATGAAAAATCCAATCAAAAAAGACTTAGTCATAAACATCTCTAGCAAAACTCTGAGTCTTGATCAAATAAGCTTGCTCAAGAAAGGATTGACTTTCTGCCCCAATCCCGATATGGACATACCAAACCTTCGTATTGATATGTACAAATTTTGTCGTAAACTAAAACTCAAGAAATATTTCGAGGACAAGCCATCAAAACCACAAAAGCCACAAAATCATAACCAAACATCTTTGCCCAAGACTGATATCTCTATATTAAATCAAAGAGACCTTCCATCTTTGAGAACTTTAAGAACATTAGGAGATAATCCTGATAACACTAATCCAGCAATGATTCACAGGCGGAAGATGACTTACAGTTATGCCAAAATATGGGTATTACAACATGGAAGGGTGGAGAGAGTGAATTAAGGACTCAATCAACATTTTGCCCACAACTCCCACCAGGGAACAAAATAGATCTATTCCATGAAATTGTGGTGGAAGATGTCAACAAACTATCAAAATCCACAAAGAATAAAAGTAAATCATGGAACCTAACACCAGGGGAACATAAAGCCCTGAAAGAACTAAGAGACGATCCAAAAATTATTGTGAAAGCCTCAGACAAAGGCGGAAATATTGTCATACAAGATCTTGAGCAAAATAAATAAAGCTAACAAACAGTTACAGAATAAATACCACTATGAAAAACTGGATAAGAATCCGATGGAAGCATGGACTAGGGAATATCATCTGAAACTGCAAACATGGAAGGATCGGGGGTTGATTGACTTTGAGGAGTACATGTATCCAAAGGTTGATTTTCCCATCATAGCAACCATATACTTTCTACCTAAGATACATAAGTCAATCATCAACCCACCACAAAGACCCATTGTGAGCTCGATTGGATCCCTCCTCGAAAAAACATCACACTTCATTGATATCTTCCTAATGGATTACGTAACATCTTTACCGTCGTACCTGAAAGACATGACTGATTTCCTCAATAAAATCCGAGATATTCAATGGAATGACCACCTCATCATGGCAACAATAGATGTAACTTCTCTGTATACGTCAATTCTCCATTCAGATGGAATAATGGCTGTCAGACAATTCTTAAAAACAAGATCATTGAGCTATCTAGAACACTCTGATATGCTCATTGAAATGCTACAATATTGCCTAACTCATAACATCTTCATTTTCAAAGGGAAACTGTTTCTCCAAAAACAGGGGACGGCAATGGGTACATCTTTTGCCCCCACATACGCAAATCTGCTCATGGCAGTATGGGAAGCCGATGTATTGAACACCAAGTACAAATCCAACATCAAAATCTGGACAAGATTTATTGATGATCTTTTTGTGGTCTGGGAAGGAGAGCAATCAGACCTCGAAAACTTCATCCAAACATTAAATAAGAACTACTATAATTTGTCCTTCACATCTACATTCAGTAAAAATCATGTCATATTTTTAGATGTAGAAGTGTTCATTAAAGACCAGAAGATGTGCACTAAGATACATCGGAAGGTAACCGCCTGTAATAGTATATTCCATGCCAACAGTGGGCATTCAAAACATCTAAAGTAGAGTATACCATACGGAGAAATGCTCCGTGCAAAGAGAAATTGTTCAGAAACATTTGACATCGAACAAACTCTTGACGAAATGAGCTCACGATTCCTGGAGAGAGGCTACCCATTGGAAGTTATAAAAACAGCCAGAACAAAAGTCAATCGTAAACCAAGAATAGACTTATTAAAAGAAAACCTGAAAGAAGATCAAGAAAAAGATGACATTACACGGCTGATTGTGGACTTCAATAATGAAAACAAAGAACTGAAAGACATTATAAAGAAAAACTGGGGCATTCTAATGCTAGATGAGACATTGAAAAAAAAGCTACCACCAAACCCAAGAATAACATACAGAAAAACAGCCTCCTTTGGAGACACTTTGACACACAGCCACCTTGAGATCAAGGAACCTGAGAGGTCCACCTGGCTAAATACACCTGGATTTTGGAAGTGTTCAAAATTTAGGGCCTGCGAACATGGTCAGAACACTCTATCATATCGACTCCAAAATGGGAAAACAGAATACATCATTGATCATATCACCTGTGAATCGAAATATGTGGTATACATCTTGGAATGCCCCTGTAAAAAGCAATATGTGGGGAGTACGATTAATAAACTAAAGCTAAGAATACTCCAACACCTAAGAGCTATCAAAAACAAAGATTTTTCATATCCAATGGCGAAACACTTCTCTGAACACCACTCAAGCAATAGCCAACTATTAAAATACTTTGGCCTAAAGATCGTGAGGCAGAAAGAAGGAGGAGGTGACAGAACTTTGGACTTAAGGAAAACAGAATCTCGATATATTCTATCCATTGGAACTGAGAGTCCATTTGGCCACAATCTGGATGCAGAATTGCATATACACCTGCAATAACCTTATATACAAGAACTCGTTGATATTCACATACCTACATCCAGATTTGAAATGAACATTCTCCATTAAAGGCCATAGAATATATTGTACAGGGGCTAACCAAGAGAAACCACTATTTGGAAGAAAATCTGCCATGAATAAATCTATTATAAGAAATTCGGAAAAGATAAAAGAAAAAAGAGGAATAAAAGGAAAAAATAAAAATATAAAACAGAATGCAAAAAGGCAGAAATTTGGGTTATAAAAAACTGTACAATATGTGCCTTATGAAATGCAATGGGACTGAATGCCAATGAACTTTTTTCTATGTCTCAGGTGTTTTAATGTTGAAACCTAAGGACTGTTTTCCTCTTGAAATTTATACTTTATAGATATTTCTACAAAACAGTCTGCAAAATGGGAAAATTATCAACTGCACTAAGCACTTTTATGTGACATATAGATTATATTTTCTCCCCTTACTTTAACTCTTGTGAGAGAAGAGAAGGATAAGGAAAAGGGAATGATGGTACTGATCAATCCCTATGAATTTGCCCACTGGTATTTGGTTCCTATTATTATTCTTTTAGAAATAATTGAATATGACATTTTAGCTAATGATTATATGTCGAATAACAGTTTGATTAACTTATTTAGTACTTTACTGTGATTGCCCTCTTTTTGTACTCAAACTGAGCAGAACGTTTATTTATCATTATTGGCACATTTGCACATTTTGTCTTAAATTGCGTATTTTGCACAAATGTTTTAATTATCATAAACTGCACAAAAATGTAAATTATCCTTATCCGAATAGAAATGAAATTATTTACTTGCACTTTACTGCCATGATAATAACTGTTAAATGTACTTTACAAATAGCAACACCAGTAAAAAATGGCAGACAGTTGTTGCCATTGTTTTAATATGAGGGTTAGTAGTCTAGCAATTGCACAATAGTAGAAATAGACAAAGGGATCTAAATGCACTTGTTCACTTTAAATTGGCGATCTAGACAATGGGACTCTATGGTCCAGTTGAAGGCGGAGAGCCGAAACGCGTAGACCGTCCATGCTCTGCACGATGGTGTATTGAATAAACACTTTTTGGTTTTATAAGCAACTCACTTGTGGATCTTGCTCTTTTGGTGCCGTGGAAATTCTCGCCGTGTGGAGGTGTGAATATATATATATATATATATATATATATATATATATATATATATATATATATATATATATATATATATATAGAGAGAGAGAGAGAGATAGATAGATAGATAGATAGATAGATAGATGGATAGATAGATAGAGATATATATAGATATTGGTTGCTGGAGGATAGAACCTACCACAGGACTGTGGTCATCATAGATATATATATATATAGTTTGATAGCTTGGAATATAATGTTATTTAAATAAATGTATTCATATTTAAGTCGATGTATAAATGTTTGTAGTTAACGGCAATATATTTTTTTGCTATATTGTTAGTTTAGTTATATATTTTATGGGGTGTATTGTAAATAATTTGGAGATATAATATGTTTATTTTTAATTTAAACATGTATGAAATGTTTTATGTTTAATTTAAATGTTTTACTTAAAAGTGTTGTATTTAATGTTTAATAATGATATTGTAATTTGTTTGTCAATAATATTGTGCTCAATCAATTAATAATCTTTATTTGATTTTAAAGATAAAATCATAAAAGTCAAGTCATTAAAAATAGTACATAAATTATCTTTGCCATACTCATACTTATTTTAAAACCCCCATAAGAAAACATACAAGAGAAAAACAGACTGTAAAAGAATTTAACAGCTGTAAATACAGCAGGGCAGGCCTGACTTGTGTAAAATTCAATGGTTTTAAAATAGGACGTAAACATTTTTGTCGTAAATTATTATATTTTGGACAAAGTATAAAAACATGCAGTGTGTCATTAATTGATGTGTTATCGCAGTTGCAAAGGGGCAGGTCCAAGTTCAGTAAAACAACCATGATTAAAAGGAACTAGACAGGGAAATAGATTCAACCTGAAATAAGTCAGCAGGCGACGTTGAGGACGTGTCATATTCCACGTCACGTAAGGTTCTATGCTGCTGACAGTTTCAACTAGAATCTCATGTCTCATCGAATGTTTCGTTAATGCAAAATCCTCAACTTGCCCCTAAAAGCAGCTTCAACCCTTTTGCCCTCAGAGCATGTTAAACTAGAAGAATTATCATACAGGTCGGGTCTCTCTAGGTTCCACATATTATGCGCAATGTAGGCCAGCCACGGGATCAAGGAGAATTTATCCAATTTTAGACAATCCTGCAAAATTAATCTGCTGAAACAAAGTTCCTCTTTTACCCAAATTGAATGTCAGAGTTTTAGGGGGCTAAGATGGAGCTGGTCAATTATATAGTCTAAACCTAGTTTTTCATGGACAATTTTGTGAGGTACACTTTGTGGAACACCCAGAAGGCCCCTTAAGAATTTATTATCGGCTACTTGGATTGGGCCAACCCAGCCATACCCCCATATTCCACTGCCATAACTCACTATTGGGGTGCACTTAGCCCTATAGATTTCCAGGATCGATTGTATATGAGTGCACCCGAGCCTGCGGGAAAAATCACCTATACTAAATATCGCTCTATTAAAAGACAAAATGTTCTGGGTAATAAGTGTGTGCCAATTTAACCCGTAATCCGATTGGACCCCCAGGTATCTAAACTTGTCTACCTGGCTAATGTGATGGACATCCAGTACGTATTTCATGGATTTCGTGCTCTGTGGACCAAACTTCAAGACTTTTGACTTTGAAAGATTCGTCGTCAGGTCAAGGCTACTCATGAAACTTATAAAAAGGGTAAGAACTTTTTGTAAACCTTTAACTGTGCCGGCAATTAAAACTGTATCATCTGCATAGAGCAGAGCAGGTATACATCGGTCTCCTACTTCAGGGAAATTCGTGCCTGAAACTATCAGGGCTTGCTCTATGTGATTGATATACAAAAATTAATAAAAAAGGTGCTAAAATACAGCCTTCTCGAACTCCACACCACAGTTTAAAGTGCTCAGTGCATTCCCCGTTAGGGCCAAACCTGACACTAGCTGAAAGATCTTTGTGCAAATCACTCAAAAAGTTTATTAGGACTGAGTCAATATCCATCTGCGCCATCATTGACCAAGGTTTGGATCGGTTAACTCTATCAAAGGCAGAGCTAAAGTCCATGAAGGCCAGATGGATTGCCCCCCTCTTGGCCTTAGTATATTTACAAGTTAGCAAATATAGGTTCAAGGTTTGCTCTATAGTGCCCCGGCCGAGGCGAAACCCATACTGTAGGTTGGATAAAAAGCCTCTCTCCTCAGCCCAATCTGAGAGGCGATTTAATAAAATCCGGCCAATGATTTTTAACACTGAGTCTATAAGGGAGATAGGCCTAAAACATGCGGGGTTTGACCTGCTGCCCTTTTTAAAAACAGGGACTATTATTGACTGTGACCAGGTTAGTGGGAATGGACCGGGAGCTGCGGAGTTTAACTGTAGTGTCAGCAAAGGGGCCCAAAGATCTATACAGGTTTCAAAGAGGTCCCCAGGCACCCCGTCTGGCCCAGGTGCTTCATTTGATGGTAACTGAGAGATGGCAGTTCTGACCTCAGATAGGTGAAAGACTATGTGCTGGTTGGGCCTAAAATCCTTCAGTGCCTCTGGCCCCTCATCTTGGCTATAGATGGCCTTAAAGTGATCAATCCAGGAATGGGCTGGAATAGTACAGGCCTGGTTAGAGAGGTGGTCATTGCTAAAGAGAGGCTAGTTAACAACGCTCCAAAAAGCAGAGCTGTCGCGCTGCTGACTAGCAGTTAGTAGCTTTTCCCAAGACTCCTCTTTAAGTTGGGCTTTGCGTTCCTTACAGGCCAATCTAAAAGTGGCCCTGGCCCTTTTCACCTTCTCTTGACAACGGTGCCTCTCATGCAGAAAGTTCCATAGGTCTTTATGGGTTTAAGAACACCGTCCATCAAACCATCTTTCTGCATTTATCACGGGGAGTGAGGCAATTTTACAGAGCACTGATTTAATAAACCTACTAATGTTAGAAAATTACGACAAGATTCTCTGTGATGACTCTTCTTCAGACAAACAGGAGAGAAAATCAGATTGGCAAGTGATGATCATATTTTGTACACAAACTGAAGGAACAATGGTGGCCCACCTCACTCTACAGCCCTGATTAGTCAAGGTGATGGGCTCCTTATAAAGGGGTACTGCTCCCTTGGATTTTTTATCCCAATGAAATAAGGCTGTTAGCGGATTATGGTAGCTCAGGAAGCGTCTTAAAACCTTAAATTCTAGGAGCGCAGAAAAGAAACAACAGGAAACAAAGATATAATCAATAACAGTGCAATGCCCCCCCCTTAAATGTAGGAATTCTCTCACTCAGGTTATCCTGATTAATAGCCATTAAATTAATCAAATTAAACTCGGAAATAAGGCTATTCGCAACATCACCTTGGCGAGTGTGTTTAAATGCGCTGAGTTGTCAGATAAAGGCTCAGGATCTGAATCTCTATACATTGTGCAGAAGTAACAGGAGGGCAAATTAAAGTCTCCAGCTATCATGATTACGGTAAAAGTGGGTTCAGATTGGTAAAAATCATCAATAAATACTTTAAGACTGGCAACAACATCTGGCTCATTTTTCCGCGTGACTGCGTTATAAAAATTGATAAGAAGCATTCTGCACTTGTTAGGAAATTATAAAAGGGTACCCAAAATGGTCTTTAAATTCGACTTCAGAACCTCTACTTTACAATTATGATCTAATTTTACTAAAGTGGTGAGGCCACCACTAGCGCGTCCACTAGCAGAACGGGTTGCTGGAACTGAATACGAAGAGAAGCCATCTAAATAAAAACCACCCTCTATGTTCCACATTTCCTGTAGGCAAATACAGTCAAAGTTTTTCAACATACACAGCCAACAAGCATCTGAGAGCTTGCTCTGTACCCCAGCGATATTCCAACTAAGAACCACAATGTTGTCTTTACTCCTGGTCTCGAGATCCTGGTTCAAAGTGTCAGTTCTAAGAATATGGCCCAGTCAATCAGGGTCTTCCAACTCACTAAGGGGTAAAAAACGATTGCTTAGTTGTAGAGTAGTGGTGTCCATTGGAGCAGGAGGATTGATTAACTCATGGCGTGACTTTTTCTGAATCAAGTGCCAGCCTCTCCTGTCTGGAGATTCAGAGTTTAATGGCGGGTAGAAAAAGCCTAAAGGAAGAGCAGATATGCGGTCCATTGATGCTCCTTTTTCCCCCAGGGCTTGAAAAATGAAACCAGCTTGTACAGGGTACTTAAATTTCACTATTATGCAGTCACCCAAAGATGTTTTATGGGTCTGGCCTATCCAGCCCACCCTTCGGACCATTATTATTTCTTCTGCCAAGATCTGAATGGGAGGCTGAACAGCATTCACCCTGGTTGACAACCAGTGGACTGCTTTATTCTTGAGTTGGGCGTAATGTTCCTGTGTGTCCTTCCTCAAGGGGGGTACATCCATCAATACAACAATGTAAGGGGTGACTGCCGGAGGCAGTTGGAGGGTAACATTAGAGGAGTAATGCACAAAAGGAACATTTTGGGGTGTGCTAAGAGCAGCCGACACCGAGTTGGAACAATCTCTGGGGCATATTCACAAGGACTTATCGCCGAGTTATCGGCACTTTAGCGCCGCAAAAGTGGCGATAGACTTAGCGCCCCATTCGGAAGCTGGTGATAACTGCCTACATCGCCACATAACCCGCGATAGCTGTCGCAAAAAACATTGCCACGGTTGACACCGCCAACTAACGCTATGGAGATGCAGAATAGGCGTGTCCGTGCAAAAACACACGAAAAGACAACACCGCGCGATTCTCAATGGACAGACAGATCTGCGATGCAAGTCAAAAACAGGCGATAAGCCGCGGTAGCAGCAGGGATTTAACACCTGCCTTTTGCTGGTGCTAAGCAGGACGACTACCTGCAGTATGAAAGGGAGCCCAGACCAGAGCCACACCTGAAGACCAACAGACGCCATGGAGCTACTGATCATGCAGCTCGGAGACCCAAGAGGGCCACAACACCCACCGCCACCACCCCAGGCCCGCCACCACCCCCAGGACCCGCCCACCCCCCCAGACTACCACAGAGGCAGCGCAGACAAAGACAGCGGACCTACTGTAAACGCACCAGCCTCACAGACTTAACGCCAGAGGAGGTCATTGCCCACTACAGGCTCAAAAGGACAACCATCCTCCGCATCCTGACCCACATCGCCCACAGGCTGACGGTACCAACACAGCGGAGAACCAACATCCCTCTGCAGACAAAGCTCCTGGCTGTGCTGCACTTCTTGGCCTCTGGTACCTTCCAACCCACAACTGCCAGAGTCGGAGGAGTCTCACAGCCAGCACTATCCAAGTTCATCACACCTGTCCTGGATGCCATCATCAGCCTGGTACCCCAGCACCTTCACTTCCCCCACACTGCGCAGGAGCAGCTGGAGACCAAGCAAGGCTTCTACACCACAGCTGGATTCCCTCACGTGTTGGGGGCTATTGACTATTGACATGTCCTACTTGTGCCCCCTGCCGACACTGCACACAACTACCGCAACAGAAAGCACAAGCATTCCATCAATGTGCAGGCAATAGTGGACCACCGGGGACTCTTCACCAATGTTGTGGCCAACTACCCAGGCAGTGTGCATGATTCATTCATCTTCCGACAGTCCATCATCAACCAGCGCTTCCAGGATGGCACCTATGGAAATGCATTGCTCGTTGGTAAGTACCAAATGAACACAGCACACACCTCAACTCCACAGTCATGCAACTCACGACTCTGGGAATGGGCACGCAGCAAAACTACATGCAACATGCCACACAACATGCCCACTGACCAGATACGACAACACAACTCAATTGGGAACCAGGGCTTGCCATGTACACAACCCAGCTATGGCATGGCACCACAGCCACACAATAGCAGAATGTGTGGAGAGGTTGGAAGCAGGCATGTGCAAAGGCGGCAAGTGACTAATGAATGAGAGCCTACCCAATTACAAGTGTGGCGTGGATGTGCTGGACAGACTTGAGTATGCAAACCACGGAAATGTCCATGTGGACATTAACCGCTGGTGCATGGAGTTTAGTGGCCAGTGGATGCTACCATGTCACCACAGGCTGTGAGGTAAAACGTGGAAATGTCGCTCGTTATGTCCCCCCCTGTAGGCGTGGGCAGAGTGGATTGGCCCGGCGTACGCCAGGCCTGCTTAGGGGTGTGAATAAAAAGGCCGTCGCTCTGGGCGTGGTTCTCTTCTGGAATGGCCAACGTGTCTGCCAGGGCGGTGCCTCTCAGCCCGACACGAGGCTGACGCCGTGAGCGGCGGGGCCTGTGACCCTGTGCGCCTGCTTCACCCCAGGCCGCTGGTCCCCAGACCTGTCTTGCCTGCCCCAGAGCACCAAGGCCGCTCCGCTCAACTGCCGACACCGGCGTGTGTCAAAGAGTGCCCACCACGTGCCGGTGCAAGCTCCAGGCCCCAGGTCCGCGACCTTGGCAGCCTCCTCAGACCATCGCTGGCCTCCACGATGCAGGCCCACAGCACTCCTTTCTCATTGACATACCCCACCGGCATACACTTCGGCCCAGTTGGTGGCACATTTGGAACTGAGTCTTGAGTTTTGAATGGCAGTGACCAAATGTTTATGGCAGCGTTTATATCACTAAACTCCCTTCGATCTGTGTCCCAAACTCTGCATCGCAAGCACACGACACGTGTCTGTGGGCCCGTGCTGACCGCTGCCCCCGGCCTACACTGCGGTCCAGTAGGTCCCACATCCAGCACTTAGTCGTGATTCATGAATGGCAGAGTCCATACCAGTGAATGCACAGAGAGGAGTAAGAGGAAGATGCGGTTCAGTCCGGATGAAAGCCGGATCCTCTTTACGGAGGTGACCGAACACTAGCAACAACTGACCTGGTACCTCTAGCCCTGTTCAACGCAAGCCAGCGACACGTGGTGCCACTAACCCTGTTCAACGCAAGCCAGCGACATGTGGTGCCACTAACCCTGTTCAACGCAAGCTGGCGACACGTGGTGCCACTAACCCTGTTCAACGCAAGCCGGCGACACGTGGTGCCACTAACCCTGTTCAACGCAAGCCGGCGACACATGTTTGTGGGCCCCTGCAGACTACTGGCTTCAGCATGCTCTGCGGGCCAGCCGGCCTCACACCAATCACATCAAGGCGGGACCAGCCAGGGCACGGCATCGTCGCAGGCTGCACACATGCTCAGCTCTGGTGCCTCAGCCTCCATGAGCCACACGTCATCGCCACATGACATTCCAACGCCGTGTGTGGGAGTTCCAGGAGGAGCTGGCTGAACTGCGGTTGGCCCATGCACATCGCTGCCACCGGCCGACACTGCGGTCAAGTAGGTCCCACATTTGTGACTGGGTCTTGATTTCTGAATGGCTGAGTTTACACCAATGTACACACCTCATCGCAGACTGCATCCCCTTGCAGCCCTGGTGCCACTGACTCCGTGCGCCATGAGTCATGGTCACTCTCTGGTTGAACTTTGGTGGCGTCTGAGTCTGTGGCCTGGGGGTTGTCGTCATCATCATCTGGCAGGTACGGACTTGGTGTTTGGCATGAGTCTGTGGCATTCATATCCCCCATGTTGCCTGTTGCTGCTTGGTTCTGCCCTCTGCATCATGCCCTGGGGGAACACCTTCCACTGTCCCACGATACACTCAGCGACAGTCACCTTAGACATCTATTAGGACCCGCTCAGCTCTCATGGGCCTAACCCAGTGCATCGCAAGTCACTGTCCTGTGGCGGTGTGCCCGTGCCAGCCGCTGTGCATCCGGGGCCACTAACTCTGTGCACCTCGAGTCATGGTCCCTTACTGTTTGTACTTTGAACTTCTGATTGAGTGATGACTGTTGTAGTTGTTGCCAGCACCAAACACTCCCTGGGGGCTGTCTTACACTCACCCCATGCACAGCCAGCACAGGTGGCACTGGACTAGTGTGCCTGCCAACACATCATGCCGAACCACCTATTGACTCATCTCTCTCTGCACTGTCACAGGTGATCAGGGTTATGCACTCTGCCCTTGGATGATGACACCCCTCCCAGACCCGAACACACATGCCCAGAGGCAGTACAATGCATCCCACATACGCACCAGGGGCATCGTGGAATGCACATTTGGCGTGTTGAAGTCACATTTCAGGTGCCTGGACATCACAGGCGGAAGGCTCCTGTACAGGCAAGACATCGTGTACAAGATGATCGTTGCATGTTGTGTTTTGCACAACATCTGTGTACGCTCCAATGTTCCATGGATCCCAGTGCCAGATGCACCGGACGATGATGAGGACGATGTGGCTGGTGGCCCACACCCCACTGCAGCTGCAGCAGGAATAGCCCTTAGGAACACCCTCATTGCCAATTTCTTCACCTGAGCACGTCACTTTGTGTCCATCCTGTACAATCATGAGACAGTACAAAATGTCCACTGGCACTGCATGTGTAAATAAAACTATTACAGGTTACAGGCTGTACTCATCCATTGTCATGTCACAGATTCCTGCAATGCCAGATGTGATTGGCCATTTAGTGCACGCATGCGGCACCAGTTGTGTCCTGTGTTCTGTTGTGAAAGTGTTGCAGTATGTACCACATTGTTGACAATATTGGGGTGCTCTTATTCTTATGTGTGTATGCTGCACTGTGGCTGAGTCGCCCCTGCAGCTCTGAATTGGCTGCCACTCATCCCTTTCAGGCGGTGTGCCTTTCACTTCTGTGCGTCTACAGTGCTGAGATGTTGCTGACTTGAGTGAATTGTGCCCTTCGTCGTGTTGTGACTTGTGGTCATGGTCTGTCGGCGGATGTGTAGTTGACGTCAGGGGTTTTTTGTGCACGTGGATGTGTGCGAGTGTGACCTGCACCTTTGCGGATCTGGCCCACACTCAGCCGCCTCAGTGTCGTGGCCTGCACATTGACATGATAGTTGGACTGCAGCCATGCTACTCGTCATGTAGTGTCTCTTGCATTGTCAGTGTGGCTGACGGATACGCATCTTCGCTGGGTTTCGCACGTGTGCATGTGTTGGTTGTGTGATTGATGATGTGTTGGGTGGGGCCCCTTTGGGCACATGGTGGAGGTGGGACTACTTGGTGTTTGTGTGTGTGCTGCAGTGTTCCAGGGGGATCAGGGACATGATCCAGACTCATTGTGGGTGTGCAGTGTGCTCTGCTTAATTGTGCATGTGTGCCATTGTACCCATCTCCCCACGTCCCCCCACTCCCTGGTCGGTACTCACCCTATTGATGTTGTGTCAGGTCATGTTGAGCAGTGTCCGGGTCCTCAGATCCTGTCACCGTCTCCCGACTGATGACTGTGGCCACCATTTTCTCCATTTCATCCAGCTCCTGGTGTTCTGCTGGCCCCCCACCTCCAATGTGCGTTGCTGCTTTCATGTTGGCAGCGACTTCCTTCTTGGGTTTGCCCTTCGCATCATTCCAGCACCTCTTGTCCTCTTTCATTGTCCTCCTCGGCGCGGCAACGGCATTCACATGGTCCAAGATGGTCTGCCATCTCAGCGTCTTTGTTGCCAATGACACGTTGGAGGCAACGTACAGTTGGTGGTGGTGTTCTATCTCATCCGTGACGTGGATCCGGGTTTCCTGCAGACTGTACCCCGTCTTCCTCTCCATCTTCTCATTGCCCTTCCACAACATCTGGCTTCCTGGCTGGGCCTCCGTGGGTCTTGTGGGTTTCACGTTGTCCTCTGCACTCGGTCCAGGTGCATCCTTGGTGCTCCGCAGTTCATCTTGTTTTTGGTGTGATCTTTTTGGGTGCTTTTCTTGTGCTTTTCCCCGCATGACACGTGGGACTTGCTGGCCTCTCGCTAGTTATCACACAGATTTTATCGCGGTTGGGCCCATCGCACCTTTTTTCGCGTTGGGGTTTGCATTTTTATCGCCGTCGCGGTAGATGTTTCGCGGACATTTGCTGCGTTATCGTACGGTATCGCCGTGTTGAGAATGCCATGTTAACACGGCGTTATTTTCCTGCGATGGACTGCAATGTGAGAAGTTGCGGTAAGCTATTTTGGCGATGTTTATCGCACGTTCTTGTGAATATACCCCTCCGTGAGTAACAAACCAGGCTACCACTGAGGCCAGTCGACCAAGACTGTCCTTGGCTGTGCAAGACGGTGCAATTTGATGATGAATACAGACAATCGGAGACAATTGTAGTGAGGCTCTTGATGGAGCCTGAGCCTGGGCCTGAGAGGATACTCTGGCTCTTAGGTTGTCAGCGACACCGTTTGAAAGAGTTCTGGTACCTATGTTTGACATAATTCTAGAGAAGTAATTGAGCCGGCTGCTAATACTTGAATGTCGGTTATCTACTGACCCTTTTAAAGATCCCACTGTCTGCTCCAGCGCAGTTATCTGGGTATCAAAGACGTTTAAAGCTGCGAAGATCTTGTTTTCCAGGTTTTTAAAAAGTGTCATGAGGGAGCACTCTGTTAAATTCAGCCCACCAGCTGTAACGATGTCGGGTGCAGATGTAATTGGGGTCTTCCTAGGGCCAGTTGTAGCCTTCCTGACTGATTTGACGGGATAAGACTGACCGGTAACAGATGTTTTACATCGGGCACCCGTTTTACGAAGATTATTACAGCATTTCAGTGTACTATCACTGGGTGTGGGCTGTATGGCCTGGATGCTGGAGAGGGCAGTCAAAGGGGCTTCGGTAGTAACGGAGGGCGTAGCGAATGCGCTGGTAATGATATTAACCAAATCAGCACCCCCCCTCTGTTTGGACATCTGTGTCTTGTGTTATAGCAAGATGGTTAACCGCTAGCTCTATCTCAGCGCTGGTGATCTCATCTGATATCACCCCCACGGCCTGATTTAAAAAGGACAGTATAGTTTTGCTGGCTCTTGGCCTTTTATCTGACCCATTTGAGGATTCTGCCTTTTTTTTCCCCATGCTCCAAAGTTTGATTTCCACAAGATTACAGGCCGGGCTATCAAATTACATAGAAAAGTACAATTTCCAAGGAGCTGAGGGGCCACAAGTTCAAAGAATATACCACAGCAATGTGCCCACTCACTGTCAACAAGGTCGGGGGTCCAGAAGTAAGAGGGGGGGCCAGCCCAGCCTCCTCTGGACTTTGATGGGCTGAGACGGGCCCATCTTAGCCCAGTCTTGACCCGGGCCAAGCTTGGGCCCGTCCTGCATGCGTCCCACGCTGAGGGATGCCTCGCTGATATTTATGGTGCTCTGGCACCTGCTGAGAGCATTGTGGCCCCTCCTCAGGGTCGGTCAAGTACACACCGTCAGTTCCTGATCATTGCGTCTATCTGTAACCAATGTGTTTTATAATTGAGAATGTATATTTCATTTATGTATTATTTATGAAATTGTCCTATATGTTTACTCACTGAATGTCTTTTTTCCCCAAAAATCCTTTTTGTCAAAATTATTAAGTCTTATAACAAGTGAATACTTAAAAGTGAAATAATAACAAAAAAACATATATTTGTATGGTGAAAAAAGTTTTTTATATGTCTATTTACTAAATAAATATCTACTTTTTAATATAATATGTGAAGAGTGACAGTTAATGGCTTAGTCACATTGAAATTGTGTTGCCCGTAACTATTGTAATCAACCTTGCCCAGGTTTTCTTTTTTCATGTTTCCCTCCTCAGGGTCGGCAAGGCAGGGCAGGCAAGTTGCGGTGATGAAAGAGGATCCCGCACTGCGGGGTGCCTCGCTGATATTTATGGCACTCCGGTACCTGCTGAGAGCATCGTGGTCCCTCCTCAGGGAAAGCAAGTGATCCAGCGCTAACAATAAAAATAATTTCTCCTATTATGCTTTGGTCATCCAGGTGCAATTATTTCTCTAACACACACACTATATCCATATGACGGTGGGGCCCATAACACCGCATATACATTCACTTACTCATTTGTTCCCTGGATTTCCTCCGTCATGAAACCTAGGAGAAAAACGATTCGCTGGAAGGAGACGGGATACCTCTTTTACAATGACACAATAATTCTCATTTTGCTTTTAAGGTATTCCGCTCATTGGTCGATGGACCAACTAGTAGGAATCAGTTGATGGTGATTAAGACCAGCTCAATCACAATGAACTCTTTTACCATTTCATTATTAGTCATTATACTAAAGAAAATCACTGAGTCATTTGTTTAAATAATAATAAAGTTTATATAAAGTTTTGAATGCAGGAAATTTGAGATTAATCTTATTATTCAGATCATTGCATTTATCATCAATATAAGAATAGTTTGAAATTGCATGGCACTTTTATTAGACGGAAAAATGAGGTTATCATACTAAGAACTCTATAGATCAACCTATCTATCTCTCTGGGAAATCCTAATAATTCTAATAAAAATCTATCAAATAAAAGTTCTCCTAAAGCAGCATCTTATACTCAACTGGAAAAGGAAAATAACAGCAGCAGCATCAGCTCGTCCGCATCAGCAACCGCAAACTCTCCCATCTACAGCATCTAACTTCTTCAGCATCTCCCGCAGCATCCCGCAGCATCCCGCAGCATCTACTCCAGCATTCCAACCCCTCCCACCAAGAGTAGGTCTTCTTATACCCTAATTCTAGCTTACAGCATAAAATGTTTCTTCTTACATGGCGCGATTCATTCTCATTGGTCAAAAACTCAGGTCCCTATACATTTTAATCAAACTTCCTGGTCTTAACCAGTTCCGTGTGGAATGTCCATGCAAGCATCGTTTCCCACAGTTCATGCACTTGCTCATCCGTTTCGATCAGTCCAAATTGTATCTTTTTCTGCTACATTTTGTATAACACAGTTCCTTCTATTGATTCAACCAGGATTCTCACGCTTCTTGCTGATCATCTTGGCACACATCTGCTCAGAAGGGTCACAGCAGCCTTGACCATACTTTCATCTTAGCCTCTCGGCATCAGCACGTGATCATCCCTTTTCCACAGCCTCTCTCCTCTATCACATGGTCTCATCCGCTCATGCGCACTCTAGTAACTCGCGGCCATTTTATATTGCTGCTCGGCAGGCCTAAGCGCACTATTTTCAAAGAAAACAAAATGTTATTAAAACAAAGAAATATAAACCCTTTCGTTTCCCTCCCGTCTTTCTACGTACCCCAATTAGGTATTACCTAGCAGAAGCAACATATAAAGCTGTCCCTTACTTACCATCGCTTTATTTTGCAACCACATGTTTTATTTTAAAGCACAAATCATGCATTTATTATTAAATTAGTACGCAAATAATATGCTATGTTAGAAACGTAAACAATTATAAGTCAATTAATTTGCACACTGAATTGCGTGTTACCATTAACCCTTTACATACATTGTTGGTTATTTACTTAAACGAACATGTTTATTAATATTGTACGAAAATATTAGGAGGTTAAAATTTTTACATTTACCCTGCTCCATCAACTCCCCCTTTGGTGATTTTTAATATCACCACAAAAACCTAAGTTATACAATTTTCTCAGACAGCATATATCTTTTATCCATTTGCTTTTGTTAGTTTATACTTCTGTATCCCTTTCAACTTGTTTCTTCGTTTTCTTGTACATGTTCTCTTTTATTTCTTCTAACTCTATTTCACCTATTTCTCTCTCTCTTTCCTTATTTATCATATTTTCTTTTTCTATCTTGTTCTGCCTTCTTCTTCTCTTTATACAGGTTACTGCAAGCTTCAGTATTAATATTATTATTATTATCATGGTTGCTATTATTATAACTTTCCCTATTATTAATCCACTCATTCTTGTTAACCAATTTGTTACAGAAGAAAACCCTTTACCAAGTTTTCCCCAAACACTTTCAACCTCCAGTGGAACAAGTTCTTTGTGCAAATTTGTAATATTTGTTATATACTTCTGTATATTTCCGCTTTTATCTGGAATGTAAGTGCAACAATGTTGGACTTTCAGCATTCCACAGACTCCGCCCTCTTTTGCCAAAAGAATGTCAAGGGCAAGACGATTTTGCATCACCATAGCTCTCATGGCAACCATCTCGGTATTTACCATTAAGAACCCTCCAGCAGTATCTGTAGATAAACGATCTACCACTGTGGATAATTTCCGAATTCTAAATGCATTCAAAGATATTCCCACTGCTGGTATCAATGCACCAAAATATCACCTACTATCTCTGAAAAACTTTCCCTTTTTCTACATGTAAAGGTATTTATCATTTTGTGTGTTCCTTTTTCTTTTCTATCCACATGAAAAATCTTTGGAAAGACCAGGCCTAAGTAACATGACCCATACCAAGGGTCCGGCAACCTATAATAAGCCCTATTCCCGCAAACATAATAAATCCCTGGAAATATTGGGTCTTTTCCCCCTTTGAATCCCCATCCACCTAGAATTTGGTAATTGTCATGGCAATTGCTGGAAACCACAAAATAATTGTCATATCTTGTCTTATTTCTTCTAATGCACAATCTTCCCTGTTGGGGCCAATCCAGAGTCATAGCTGCATTTGTCTTTTTCTTGTCATGATGGTCTTCCTCAAACGCCCAAAGAGGTGTTTTTGTCTCCTCTATTACTTTTCTTTGAAATTTCACTCTTCTTTCTTCAACCATTTCTAAAAATACCTTTTCTTCCTTCTTTAACTCACAGGTAAGGTTGTACCTAAATATATTATCTGATGTTAAAATCTTATCTTCTAAGAAATATTCACCAAACGTCTTTCCCTCTTTTATTTTGTTAAGCTCGGGAACTACAGAAACCTTTGCAAAAATCTTATCTATATCAGTGTAATAATATTCTAATCTACCTGTTTTATAAAATAAGCTTGCTAATACACTACATGTTATTCCATATGTCAAGGGAGGTGATGATAAGTCACACCCTCTGCTACAGATGCAGGCAATTGCATACAAACATAGCAATCTCTTACATCCATTGTTTCTACATACTCATACAGTAATTTAGTAAAAACATTCTTTGAAAAATCTGTTATTGATTTGTCCTTATGTAATTCTGCACTACTCTTTAAAATAACTGGCTCTTGAGTGTTAGCTCCTTTTTCTTTCTCAGTGTTATTAGACCTTTCCACTACAGCTAAACTAATTGGAATAGTTATTTCTAAAACCACCCATACTGTTATTAATAAACCTGTACAAAAACAGCACATCTTGCACCATCTACTTAAAAACTCACATCTACACTTTCTATCTCTAATATTCTCCATTGTGTCTTTTAACCTTATTTACTTGTTTTCTAGAAAATTGTGTCACTACACCTCAGAAATGACTTGCTTGCCACTCTGTACTTCCAATATTTTGTCGATTGCTTGGTACTTTCTTTTAATTCTTTTTCAGAATTCTTTCTCTGTCACATCCGGTAAATTCGTCAGTTCAGGGTTTTGTCAAATCCGGTAAACTATCTAAACTTCTTCAGGTTTGTTGCTTCAGGTTTGTTGCACTTCACTTTCTCCCATCAAGTTTCTTTGTTCTGGGTTTTCGTGAGTGTTCAATTCTTCTTTGTGACTAGTCAAAGCACGATACAACCATTCAGGCGATCTATACTTTTGATTTACTTTCTTTATTCTTTTCGTTTTCTGCAAATGTTTTCCACCTTGTTTTTCTTGCTCCTTTTGACTTGTTATTTCATTCACTTGTTCAGCATTTTTCCCATCCAATTTTATGATTTTGTATCTTAATTTTCTTACTTCGTTGGGCCAATTGTCTCCTTTTCTAGGCCTTTTTGCTTCACTTCCTTTTTCCTCTCTTTCTGTTTTCCAATTTCTTTTTCTTGTCTCTAGTTTTTCATTTCTTTCTTCTCCACTTTCTTCTGATTCTGTTTCAATCTTTTCGTTATTTCCTCTTATTTTGAAGCTTATAATTTCGCTTTCATCTACTTGTGGTCCTTTTCTTATTTTCCTTCGTTCACCTATTTCTGTCCCTCCTCGAGGTTCTTCCGATTTTGTGTCAGTTTCTCTATCTGCTTCTAAATTTCCCTGTTCTTGTTTTTGACTATCTGTCCCTACTGCTCCTCGGGGTTTTTCCAATTTTTCTAACTTTTGGTTTGAAACTCTCCCTTCTTCATCTATTAGTATTATCTTCGAAGGAATTTTACCACTACTTGTACTTGGTTGCTCACTGTCACTATCTTCTGGCTCAGTTTCTTCTCTTATGCTTTCAAAATTCCACTTTCTTTTTGTAATTTCTTCTCCTTCTGAATGTTCTGTATCAGATTCTGAACTGGTGTCAGATATTTCCAGATGTCGACTTACAGGTCAATCTTCAAATTCTGGAACCTCAGCTATTTCTTCTATTTCCTCTTCTTCTTCTATCGTTTCACTTGTAGTTGGGTCTTCCAGATGTCGACTTACAGGTCGATCTTCAGGTTCTGGCACCCTGTTTGTCTCCTCTTCTCTTTCTGATGCTGAACTGTTATCTGATATTTCCAGATGCCGACTCACATGTCGATCTTTAGGTTCTGGAACTCTGATGGTGTGGCTGGCATGTACCCAGTGTTTCACTCCTGCACACTTGACTGCAGTGGTCGTCACTAGGATCACTTGTCGTGGTTCGTCCCAGCGAGGAACCAAACAGTTTCTTCTCCGGTGGACTTTTATTCGAACCCAATCTCCTGGATTCAAGTCGTGAGCTAGTTTTCTTTCAAGAGTGGTCGCATCCGGTCCAACCTGATGAAACACAGAACGCACCACATCAGCCAATCCTTTGCAATAATCCAGTACCAGATCATCAGTTATAGTCAGTAGCTTGTTGACAGGTACTTGTGCTTGTCTCATTGCTCGTCCCATGATTATTTCATGTGGACTGAGTCCAGTCTTCCTTTCCGGAATACTTCTGATTGTCATCAGAACCAATGGCAAAGCATCTGGCCATTTGAGTCCTGTAGCTTGACACATTTTTCCTAACCTGTTCTTGATCGTTCCATTCACTTGCTCTACTATTCCAGAAGCCTCTGGTCTGTATGCACAATGCAGTTTCTGTTTAATACTAAGTGCTTCACAAATCAGTTTAACTAATTCATTTTGGAAATGTGTTCCTCTATCTGTTTCAATCGTGACTGGAAAACCATACCTTGGAATGAATTCTCGCAGCAAAAGTTTTGCTACTGTGATACTGTCATTCCTTCTTGTTGGATATGCCTCCACCCAACGAGAAAACAAACAGACGACCACTAGAACATACCTCAATCTGCTGCAAGGTGGCATTTCAATAAAATCCATTTGCATTCTAGTGAAAGGACCCCCTCCTCATCCTATTCTTCCTAGACTCACTACTGTCTTCCTTCCTGGATTTAACTGTTGACAAATAAGACATCTCTGACAAAGACTCTCAGCTATGGCTCTGAATTTTGGATTGTACCATGTTTGTCTAAAAAGTCTAATCTTTGAATCTCTCCCAATATGGGCTTGTCCATGGTACATCCGTGCCATGTCAGAAATCATGCTATCAGGCATAACTGGTCTCTCATCCCTGTAAACCCATACATCAGTTTCTTCATGTTTTCTACATCCTGCTTGTAGCCAAGTATCTTTCTCTTCGTCTTCTGCAGCTTCTTGTAACTGTCTCACCTCATCCCATGTTTCAATAGAGTTAGTAAAAGCAAAGGACAAGAAATATGCTCTCTTTCGCAACATTTATTCAAAGAAACCACATTCTTTGCACAGTACTGTGCCATTTCGTCAGCATATTTGTTGCCAACAGTAATGTAGTCTTCCCCATTTTTATGTGCATTGCACTTCACGACAGCGATCTGTTTAGGCAGCTGTATCGCCTCAAGCAACTTTTTCACAAAATCTCCATTTCTGATGGGCGTCCCTACAGACGTCAAGAAACCCCTTTGTGACCAAATCTGACCAAAATCATGCACGACCCCAAAGCCGTACTCGTAACCCGTACATTTCTTCCCAACTTACATGCTTGAATCAGAGCTACTAATTCTGCAACTTGGGCAGACCGTACATCTTTCAGACAAGATGCTTCCAATACAGTTGCTACTGTGCAAACTGCATATGCTGCACTTAGAACTCCATCACTCGTTCTCAAACATGAGCCATCCACAAACAGAATATAATCAGATTCTTTCAAAGGCTCATCTCGGATGTCAGCTCTTGGTTTTGTACAGTATTTGAGCACATTCAGACAATCGTGATCTACTTCATCCATTTCAATCACATTCTCTTCATCTGGCAATGATGTTGAAGGATTCACATTCATACATCTGTCAATGGTCACATTATCTGCACTCAAAATTACCTTTTCATACCTAGTCAGCCGACTATGTGTCATGTATTGGGTTTTCGTTCTTGTCAAAAGAATTTCCACAGAATGGGGAACATACACTCTCAATGGATACCCCATCACTATGCCTTCACTCTGTTCCAGACTCACACAAGTAGCAGCAACTGCTTTCAAACATCCAGGCAACGCTTTCAGCTACGGGGTCTAAAACAGCTGAAAAATATGCAATTGGTCTTTTCATAGTTCCATGTCTCTGTACCAAAACCGAAAATGCACATCCATCTCTTTCACTGCAATACAGCTCAAAATCTTTCTCATAGTCAGGCATTCCCAATGCTGGAGCCTCACATAATTTCTTTTTCAGCTCTCTGAATGCTTTCATTTCTTCATCATTCATTTCAAAAGGATCTTTAACATCCTTCTTTGTCAATTTCTGCAATGGTTTAGCAATTAGTGAAAAACCGCTTATCCATTGTCGACAATATCCAACCATTCCCAAAAACATTCTTACCTCTCTTTGTGTCATTGGAGCGCTCATTCCTTGAATCATTTTTATTCTCTCTGTCGTTACCTTTCGTACTCCTTTCTCAATTTTATGCCCTAAATACTGGACTTCTTGTTGACAAAACTGCAATTTTGAAGGGGACACTTTATGTCCTCTTTTTGCTAAATGATTCAGCAAAGCAATTGTATCATTGACACATGCTTCTTTCGTTTTTGATGCCACCAGTAGGTCATCAATATACTGAACCATTACTGACTTTTCTGGCATTCTTAAATCTTCCAATGATTTCTTTAGGATCTGATTAAAGATTGAGGGACTTTCTGTGTACCCTTGAGGAATTCGGCACCATGCCAAAATACGCTCTCCAAACCTAAACGCAAATATTGGCTGGCTATCTGGATGCAATGGAATAGAGAAAAATGCATATAAATCAATTACTGTGTACCATTCTGCCTCGCGTGGAATCTGGTATAGAATCAATGCAGGGTGCGGTACTATTGGGCAACAAGGCACAACAATTTTGTTTACCTTTCTTAAATCCTGTACGATTCTATGTGTTCCATTTGGCTTTTTCAGTCCCATTATTGGCGAATTACATGGACTGCTCATGATTTCTTTTAGAATCCCTTGTTCAATCATTTTATTTATTACTGGCGTTATTCCTTCAATTATTTCTGGAGTCAATTTATACTGGGCGTATTTGGGTAACTCGTTCCTTCTTTTACTGTAATTTTTACGGGATCTACTCCTTTCATTAATCCTACATCTTCTCCTGTCAAGTCCCACACTTCTTCTTTCACTGTCCTTTTCAACTCATTTGGGATTTTCTCTGCATCAAATACAGGAAACAAGCCATTTACTTCTGGTTCTAAATTTACCATTGTCATTTTATACAGCACATCCTCATCTGGGGTCTGAAATGCAATTCCGTCTGAGTACAATAAATTGTGCAATTCATTTTGCACAATAAATCGCGTCCTAAAAGGTTCACAGGACTACAATCACACACCACAAATCGGTGCATTTCACTAAATGGACCAATTCTTACCTTTACTAATCTAGTAAGAGGTGTTTCAATTTGCTGATTGGAAACTCCAACCACTTGTATATGTTCACCTGAGAGAGGAAGATTTGGAATTTCCACTGACCTAACAGTAGAACGGGTAGCTCCAGAGTCAACAAGGAATGTTACATTTGCACCATTCACTTCTCCATCCACAAATGGACCTGACTGATCTACCTCTAGAGTTGCGCCAAGCACGCACTCTTCCCTCTCTTTTAGACACCGTCATGAACTTTCATACGACTCATCTTCATTCTGTCGTAACCAATATTGTGAAATTTCAGCTGCACTTGACAACTGTTTTACCTGTTCTCCTCCATAGAATCCTGTTTCTGCACTGTATTTCTGTTGGTTAGCATTCTTGGGAAGTGGTGGTTGTGGCACCTGACCTTGTTGAGTAACTACCTCACTCTGCACCTGTGAATATAATGATTGATTTTCCACATTAGGTTTTGGAGGAAATTTAAACTCGTTTCTCCAATGCCCTAGCTTTCAGCAGTTGTGGCATGGCCACTTTTCTTCGCCTCATCTATGCTCATTTGTCCTTTTCCTTTACCTATATTAGGTCGGGATTTAAACTGTCCTGTTTCACTGCTAGTATTATTCAATTCAGCTTCTTGCTTCTCTGCAACTTTCACCTGTGCCCACATGGCTTTCTCTTTCAATTTACGCTGTTTACTCTCAATTTCATCACTGCAATACTTAGCATATCTCAAAACTTCATCCACTGTGCTATTCTGCCATCCTATCAAGTGCTGCTTAATCCTTTCACTTATCTCTGGTGTTAATCCATACACAAACCTATATACAAAATGACTCATATCCTTCTCACTTAGTGTCTCATAACCACTATACTGTTTGAAAACCAACAACAATCTCTCATAGTCTGCGTGCACCGATTCTTTGCTTTCCTGTGTTGTTCTGTCTATTTTTACCCAATCTGTTTCTTTTGGTGGAATTTTATTCTTCAAAAAGGTAACTACTTGATCATACTTCCTCATCACTTCTGGACCTGCCGCTCCTGTTTTGGCATCCCTTGGATATTCTACAGTTGGCCAATCAATTGTAATCTTACATTCTGTCCATAAATCAGCAGGTACTACTATATCAAACAATCCATCTAGATCTATCCACAGCACTTTTGACACCTTAACAAATCTCTCCACTTGTCTGTACCATTCTACTGGTTTCTCTCTCAATTTTGGGAAGTCATTTGTAAATGACAGTATATCCTGTCTGGTCCACGGAACATGAACATAACTACCACCTGGTGTTTCTCTCATCGGGTATTCCCTAGCAACTGGTTCCCTATCTGTCACTGCAAAAGCCAAAGATGCTTTATCTGTTGTTTTCTCATTCCTCTTTGTCCATCTATTTCTCCATCTATCCACATCACCCCATTTTCTCAATAAAACAATCAGCTCTTTTATTTGGGTCAGTCTTCCTGATGTGTTCAAATTCGCTATGTCTTTTTCACAAAAATCTACTCTGTACGGTTTCTGCAACGTCCTCACTTTCACAAATTCCACTCCTAGTTCACCTGCAATCTCTTCCAATTTGTCATGTAAATTTCTAGCTCTCCAAGTAAGACTCTTGCACAAAAACATAATCTCGTCATCCTGATAATTTTTTAGTTTTTCTGTTCCAATAGTTCCCAAAATCAACTCTTTCATGTCTATTTTTAACCTAATTACATCTAATGGTTTTACTTCTGGTTCTTTTGCTTTTAGCGCTTTCATCCATTCATTTAACTCTTCTGGAGTCGGACCTACAGGCGTACTATTTAATTCTATCCAATCACTGCTTCTTTCTGGTGTTCCTGATGCGGACTCTGTCACCATAGGCATTCTCCTAATCTCACTCTCATTTATCGTCAAATTTGTAGGTGGACTTGGTCCACACGTACTAGCCGAATTGTGTGCACCTTCATTATTCAGTTCCATCCCTTCTCTTTTTCTTTGCAAATGTGAATTCGTGGAAATCACCAAAGAATGTTCATTTATTTTCTGATTCTCAAAAATTGGCATTACTGGACCTATCGTTACTGGTACAGTTACAGCTTCCATATTCTTTGTCAATTCTCTTATTTTCTCAGTCAATTCTTTTGTCGTTTTTGCTAGTTCAATTGCATTGTCACTTTCTGTCTCTTCATTTTGTGAAATTTTAAATGTTTCTTGTGACCTATTTATTTCATTTCTTCGTTCGGGTTTTTATTCCTCCCAGTTTCCATTTTCGGTGCATTAGGTGTCACCACCACAGAAGTCTGTTGGTATGGAGGTGGGTTTCTGTTTAAAATATCTTCCAGCAATTCATCATCTGTTTCACTACCCCCATACACATACTTTTCTACCACTACATGTTTCTTTTTCTCTGTACACTTTCTCTTTGCTTCTTCCTCAACCGCAAAAGCTGGAAACAAACCTCCTGCCATGTTAGCGTATCTCCAACGCTTTACTCTGTCCTCATGATTTATTCCCCACAACCTTCCGGGTATAAACTCATGATTTTTTAATCCTCTGGATCTCTCTCTCTCATACATCTCATCTTCCCATTCCGCTAAAGCTTCAAACTGTGTCGGTCTAGGTCGAGGTTCTAACATTACCATCTTTTCTCTCAAGTTCCGTAACACAGCTACATTAAATGAACCATTCTCAGGAAAAGCCAATGCTCCATCGTTCTTGGTGTATTTTGTCCAATTTTCTAACCATATGCATGTATGATATCCATATTTCAGCATCATATGTGAAGCTGGTGATTTCGGCGGAGGAATTATTTGTCCCTCTCTAGTCACTACCTTTTTGTCCTTCTTAAAGAAGTTCTTAACTTTCGACATCCAAGACGTTTTCTCTTTTCCATACTCATAGTACGACATGTTTCACAACCTTTTTCTCCTTAAACAATCCGCAATTCAATACTGTTCCCTATGCGTTATTTCAACCAATACTAGCGCGACTCACACCAACACTCCAATCACAGCGATTTCTGTCTACGGCGCACTGTCCAATCCCAGCGCGGCTTTTGTCTACGTCACTTTGCTCTTGACCCCTCCTTTACAAAATTTATCGGCAATTTCTTTTCAACAATTCTTGTTAGTTACAACATTTTATCCACATTTCCATTGTCTGATTCGCTAAACCGAAAAGATAGCTTTGACCATTCACACAAGAATTCTGTATTTTCCAGTAGGCAGCGCTTACCTCTACCCTACCACAGAACTTTCAGTTTCGTCGATAAAGTAGCACTTCCCTCTACCTTACCCTTCTTTCAAGCAAGCGGTAAACCCGTTTCTCTGACGATAAAACACATGTGGAGACTATACTGCTCCTGAGAATTAAGGCCAGAGTTTCACAAGAAAACCGATCACTATTTCACTTACACATCTTTTATACGCAAAAATGTCCCTAATATAACACAACCTGTGTTATTACCAAAAATGAACTCAGACAGTGTAAAATTCCATGCGACTTCTCTTGCCACACGTGTTCCACTTCCTACTTCCCGGAAGCGTGAAAACTTACATATAACATAACGCGACTCAACAAAAAGTGTTAGACATAAACTTATCAATAACCTATAATCAAAAATCAATAATCACCAAACTAATCTATAGTAACCATAACTCTGCTACCAAGAAATCTGATCCAGCGCTAACAATAAAAATAATTTCTCCTATTATGCTTTGGTCATCCAGGTGCAATTATTTCTCTAACACACACACTATATCCATATGACGGTGGGGCCCATAACACCGCATATACATTCACTTACTCATTTGTTCCCTGGATTTCCTCCGTCATGAAACCTAGGAGAAAACGATTCGCTGGAAGGAGACGGGATACCTCTTTTACAATGACACAATAATTCTCATTTTGCTTTTAAGGTATTCCGCTCATTGGTCGATGGACCAACTAGTAGGAATCAGTTGATGGTGATTAAGACCAGCTCAATCACAATGAACTCTTTTACCATTTCATTATTAGTCATTATACTAAAGAAAATCACTGAGTCATTTGTTTAAATAATAATAAAGTTTATATAAAGTTTTGAATGCAGGAAATTTGAGATTAATCTTATTATTCAGATCATTGCATTTATCATCAATATAAGAATAGTTTGAAATTGCATGGCACTTTTATTAGACGGAAAAATGAGGTTATCATACTAAGAACTCTATAGATCAACCTATCTATCTCTCTGGGAAATCCTAATAATTCTAATAAAAATCTATCAAATAAAAGTTCTCCTAAAGCAGCATCTTATACTCAACTGGAAAAGGAAAATAACAGCAGCAGCATCAGCTCGTCAGCATCAGCAACCGCAAACTCTCCCATCTACAGCATCTAACTTCTTCAGCATCTCCCGCAGCATCCCGCAGCATCTACTCCAGCATTCCAACCCCTCCCACCAAGAGTAGGTCTTCTTATACCCTAATTCTAGCTTACAGCATAAAATGTTTCTGCTTACATGGCGCGATTCATTCTCATTGGTCAAAAACTCAGGTCCCTATACATTTTAATCAAAGTTCCTGGTCTTAATCAGTTCCGTGTGGAATGTCCATGCAAGCATCGTTTCCCACAGTTCATGCACTTGCTCATCCGTTTCGATCAGTCCAAATTGTATCTTTTTCTGCTACATTTTGTATAACACAGTTCCTTCTATTGATTCAACCAGGCTTCTCACGCTTCTTGCTGATCATCTTGGCACACATCTGCTCAGAAGGGTCACAGCAGCCTTGACCATACTTTCATCTTAGCCTCTCGGCATCAGCACGTGATCATCCCTTTTCCACAGCCTCTCTCCTCTATCACATGGTCTCATCCGCTCATGCGCACTCTAGTAACTCACGGCCATTTTATATTGCTGCTCGGCAGGCCTAAGCGCACTATTTTCAAAGAAAACAAAATGTTATTAAAACAAAGAAATATAAACCCTTTCGTTTCCCTCCCGTCTTTCTACGTACCCCAATTAGGTATTACCTAGCAGAAGCAACATATAAAGCTGTCCCTTACTTACCATCGCTTTATTTTGCAACCACATGTTTTATTTAAAAGCACAAATCATGCATTTATTATTAAATTAGTACGCAAATAATATGCTATGTTAGAAACGTAAACAATTATAAGTCAATTAATTTGCACACTGAATTGCGTGTTACCATTAACCCTTTACATACATTGTTGGTTATTTACTTAAACGAACATGTTTATTAATATTGTACGAAAATATTAGGAGGTTAAAATTTTTACATTTACCCTGCTCCATCACAAGCATGGCAGGCAAGTTGCAGTGATGAAAGAGGCTTCTGCATTGCGGGGCGCCTCGCTGATATTTATGGCGCTCCGGCGCCTGCTGAGAGCATCGTGGTCCCTCCTCAGGGCAGGCAAGCAGGACAGGCAAGTTGTGGCAATGAAAGAGGCTCAATATTGTGTGAATCAATATTTTTACCATATATGTTTATTTAGAAACAATTGTTGGGGATGTTAGTGTTTTTGATATAATTAGACATCAATAGTTTCAGCAACTATATTTGTTTTCTCCATTTTTGTGTTTTTATTAGTTAAGTATATGAAGGTGATATTTATGTAAATGATATGAATTTTCTGATGTTGTTCTGTTTCGATATTATTAGCATTGATATTATGTCAGTGATCCACAGTAAAATGTGTCCCAAGAAGGGGCTATCCTCTGTTATTGATTATATCTTTGCCCCAGGAATTTTTGTCAATGGTTTACCAAAGGCACCATTCTTGAGGTTCAGTGGAGGGATCATAACCCGTTGTGCTTAGAAGGGGCCTTCCCGATGGGCAGGCACAATACTGACCTGTGGCTGGTATTGTAATTAACCATCACTCTAGCAACAGGCTAAGACTAGTCTTGTCACTGAAGGACTCTAAGTCCACGTTAAATTCTCTACCTAAAAAAAACTTGTCTATATTCATGGGGTGTCTAACCGAAAACTCAGGTAAAGTTCTATATGCAGTCTTCAAGAACTATGCTTATGCATTAGGAATTATTTGCTAAAACCCCTTCTCTTTGACTCAGGCTGTCCCCACTGGTTTGACAGTTCATGTTCTGCGGCAAACCATTGTTTGAGGAAGGCCCTTTCTGAATGTCCAAGAGACATTGAGGAGGTGTGGGAGGCTAGACAGGCTTACTACAGAGCAACTAAAGATAGGTAGAATTTTTTTAATGTAGGGAACAATTAGAGTTGGCAGACTCTAAAGTATTCAGGACATTGTTAACAGGCTGCAACAAAGGGATGTTCTGCCCTGCAATTGGTTAGCTTGTAATATCCCTGGTGTAGAGTGGGTTAAGCACTTTTCCTCAATCTATCAGCTAACAGAGGACAAGACCAAAACTGACCTTTTACGGGCTCATTTGGAAAACTCTCCTCCCTTTCAGGTTTCCCTCGAAAGAGTAGAGTTAGCCATCAGACAGAGCTCCGAAGGTAAAGCTCCAGGGCCAAATGGAATACCCATGGACCTTTTTATAGCTAATGTTAAGCTATGGGTCCCTTTGCTCATTAATTTGTTTAATAACCCCTTATGCACCAAGGTACCGAATTCCTGGGCCCAATCAATCATAGTAACCATCTTAAAGAAAGGTGATTGTGGATCTCCCAAGTGTTTTTGCCCCATTTCATTGATCAATTGCACAGTAAAATTGTAGAGAGGGTGTTTTTAATTTATTGTGGACCTGGACCAATCTCAATAACATTCTATCTCCCTGCCTGTACAGTTTTCGTCCAGATCTGGGTATAGTTGAACAGTGCCTAAATTTACATTGGATTATCAAAATATCAAAATAAATGTATCCGTGCACTCCAACTTAATCAAGAATAAATCTAAGGGTGAATCAGTTGGGTACTGATGGGGCCTCACTTACTGATCCTAAGAGTCCTCAAAAATTGTCAAATGTGCACCGTGCCTGAACTGGTGCAGTGTCTCCCCTCGTGGTACTCACAATGATAATTAGGTTCAAAACAGTTTGTTAAATAAACTCTGACATTTGATGTGGAGTACACACACAGTGATGTGACTTGTGGAAGATCAAGATTCAAGGTTAAAATTTGTAAACTTACTTTTATTATATGAACATCATTTTTCTTTCGTTCCTTAGCATACAGTGACTCCTGATGAAGGACCAATGGTCTGAAATGCATTGAGGATTATCACCTTTTTGTTATAAATTAACATTTATGGATTTGAATTACCATTACCCTTGACCTCAAAAAAGAAATGAAAAATAAACAACCTTATTTGTGGATAAGCATTTTGTTATTTTGAAAAAGGGATTAAGGGGCTCATTACGACTTTGGCGGTGCAGGAACAGGGCGGCATGCCAACACCCCAAACCCGAACCACCAAACTTGACCGCCAGCCGCCTGCCAGATTAATAGTTTTTTTCCTGGTCTGGCGGGCGGTCCTTTGGCGTTCCCACGGCAGTGGCTTTGAAAAAGGCACCGTAATGGGAACGCCAAAGCAAGTTACTGAATGGCATGGACTCTTTAGTCCATGCCGTGCAGGAACTGGGCATACACACAGGGAGGTACACCGTGTACCCCCCTGCATGCATCCCAATGTACAGGGGCAACAGGGGGCCCTGTAGGGCCCCTTTCCTTCCCCACACCACCCTTTTCAAGGCTAGAGGTGGGGAAACTCAGAATATGCTTTATGGTGCCGCAGTGGCACCCCCAAGCATATTGCTGCCCCAGACTGCTGGACCACTGCCAGGGAGCATGGCTCCCTGACGGTTGCGGCGGTCCCAAAACAGTCCGACTGCCATAGATGTAATATGGCAGTCGGACCACTGGTGAGGCGGTCCCTGACGTCACCGCACCTCCACCACGGGTTCGACCATCCGGTGGACGTCCGAACTCGTAATCAGGCCCTAGGATTGAAACAGAATCAAATTTATTGTAATAATAAAACATAAGTAGAATCCTTATTTGGAACTCAAAGGAGTGTGAGGGGAGACACTGCAACAGTGAATATTTGACAATATTGTTAAGTATGTCATCGCAAGGCACTGCCCAATGTACCTTGCCTTTATGGACCTAGTGTAAGCATGACTAAAATATGGAGACCCTTTTAGATCAGTCTTCAGTCTCCCAAGAGCTTAGGGGTTAGGGTTAGATATGGTCGTACTGGGGAAACCTCTGATATATTTCCTTTAGGCAGGGGGGTGCGGCAGCAGTGTATATTGGCTCCTCTACTTTTTATTATTATATACATCAATGGGTTAAGTGTTCATCTGAAGACAGCCACTAGTGAATTACCGAAGATAGCCAAAGTATCAGTCCCAGCGTTACAAATATGCCGATGATGCCGTCCTAATGTCCCGCACTCCCAACGCCTTGCGCATTTTGGTTGAATCCTTCATTGGATTTATGGGGAACCTGAATCTGACAACCAACTTTGGGAAATTTCACATAATGGTTTGCAGCCCAGGAAAGAGAAGTTTGAGGTCCCTGCGGGTATTAGATCAGCCCTTGAGTTCTGCTCAAAACTTTAATTACATGGGTGTCATTTTTTACTCCACAGGCTCTTGGCAGGCCCAGGTTAATGCTGCTTGTCTCAGGTTGAGTAGAGCTGCTGGGTCTCTGTTTAACCTTTTTCAAAAGGAAGGTAGAGGTAACATTTCTCCTTACATCAAAATGTATAACTTGCAGTGTGTCCCTACAGCGCCTTACGAGACAGGGGTGTGAAGATCCTACAGTGTTTCTCCTATACAAATCAGATATGCATGCAACTCCTAAATCTCCCCCAACTAGCTCCAATTTTACCTCACACTCTGAGCTCAAAGAACATTATATTTCCGACGTAGTCAAACTGACGCCACTATTGTTGTGCTTGAAAGTATGGTCCAGCCCATAGGGAGGTCGTTTTGGACTGTCTCAGTCTTGATAAGGGCCTATCTATACCCTGGTTAAAATACATTAACAAGGTTTTTATGGATATTGGGCATCATGTTTACAGCCCCGACAAATCGAAAAAGGGTTGATAAATGGATAGTTAAGCATCACCATGCTGAGTTCGTCTGTAGCTCTCTAAGATTGGAGACTGATTTATTAAATGCCATACATGTCATTATTATATTTTTTGGGCTTCGGGGGAGATGGCATTTTATCTACCCTGGATCTGTGTAAATGGGAAAGGCCGCTCCTTTATAGATTTAGGGCTGGCACAGTTTGGCACCTTTTGTGTTTTCCTGATAACACAAAGCCCTGGTTGAGCCGTTTGCCGGTCTGTCCCTTGATAGTTCGGCCAAGCAGGCCTTAATGGATTTTATGTATTTTTGCAAAGTTTATAGATGTTTTTCCTAAGTTGTCTTAAGCATATTTTCAAGCCACTTGCTTTCTACAAATGTATCGATGCCCTTTTATATGCTCAGCTGCTAGATAACCCGTCTGTTTACTATAGTGTTAGTTGTTTTTTTAAACTGTCAGTCAAAAATAGGAAATTTATGGAGGGTTAAGACGTATTATCTGAGTTGCTGTGTAGACCATGGTTTGAAATCAGTGGATGGGGATATTTTTCTTTGCTTCCCAAAGTCCATACTCATGTCACTGACCTGCCTGGTAGAACTATTATTTCTTCAAATAATAGCCTGCTATTTATCTTGACTTTTTTCTTTGTCCCTATGTCTTGAATTTGCCTGCGTACTGCAGGGATAGCAGGGATTGTATTAATAAGATCCAAGACATTCCCTGGCAACCCAACTATATCTTGGTCATGTTGACATTGTATTATTGTATACGTGTATCAATCATGATTTTGGTGTACAGGCATGCGGATACTTCTTCAGGGATAAATGCCTTTTGTTGTACGATTATTCAGTGATGCTACTGAATATATTACGATTCTGTTTAGAGCACAATTTATTTTAGTTTGGTGACCTATGGTTCAAACAATTGACTGTAACCGCGATGGGAAACTGTTTTGTGCCAAGTTATGCCCGAATCTTCATGGGGTGGTGGGAGGCCCAACACATTTAACAGATGAGAATGCAGGGTGGGCAAAACATCTGATATTTTGGACCCACTATATAGAGGATGATTTTGGCATCTGGGACGGTCCACCAAAAACTCTGGATGCCTTCTTATTATGGTTCAATGATAATTAATTGAATCTAAGATTTACTTACAAAACCCATAAAACCAACATGGAATTTTTGGACTTTTTGCTAATGTCCAAAATGGTACTCTCCATACCAATCTTTCCAGGAAGGCAACTGGTGGCAACAGTATTTTTCATACCCGTAGCCAACATCCGTCCAATTTAAAACGGAGTATCCTGTATGGTGAGCTGATCAGGGGTAAGCATAATAGTCTCAACGCTGAGACATTTAAGGAGGAACAGAACCATATGATCACCAGATTTAAGGCTATCAGCTATCCTGCCAAAGTCATTAAAACAGCATGTGACAAGGTATCTGGAGTCAGTAGGGACACCCTGTTGGTTCCCAAAAAGGAGAAGGTAACTCCAAATGAAGTCAGATTCATTCCCACCTATAATCAGGAGTCAGGTGCCATTAGTAGAGTTCTGAGATAACATTGGGGTCTGGTAAAGATGGACCAGACAACTGGCAAACTGGACAGTTCATTCCACTGTATTACATACAGGAAGAGCAGATCATTGAGGGATTTACTGGTACATAGTTATCCAACTCGAAACCTGGGTTCCGCGGTATCATGACTTAGTGAACAACAGGGCTTTTTCAAATGTGGGAGGTGCAAGGCCTGCTGACAGAGATCTAATAAGAAACTCTGCACTCTACCTATGGATGGGAAAAGCAAAATCAGAAGATTTATCACCTGTACTACTGAGTTTGTTGTGTATATTTTGGTTTGCCCTTGGGGGCTCCAATATGTAGGGAGTACCAGCTTCCCAGTGAAGAGAAGATGTTTAGAACACATGCGTGTCATAAAGAACAATGATTCCAGTCATCCCGTGGCGAGACACTGGCATCAGGTGCATTCCACTGAAACTGAATGATCTTTTTTTATGGCATTGACAGTGTCTTGATTACAGCGAGAGGAGGTGACAGAGAACGCCTTCTGAGGAAGATGGAGTCTGAGTATATTATCAAGCTCAATAGCAAATACCATGGGTGGCTCAACCAGGATGAGGAACTCCATGTCCGCATAGGATAAGTCTCTCACTTTTTTCTTCTTTTTCTTCTTTTTGCTCTATAACCTTTTTGAGACTTAATCTGATTCATTGTCCTTTTGTTGCTACAGGATTGAGAATGTTTTTGATGTAACATGAAGTTCAGAAATCGATGTATATTTTCTATATATTTCTGATATTCCAGTCTTTGACTGTCTAATGAAACTATATAATGTTATCCTGATTGTATCATCACTTCGAACTATATTTTTTCGAACGGAATACAGATATGTGTGTTTTAGGGATTCTTTTTGGCACATATGTTAACACGGGGTGGTCATGTGTTGTTTTGTGAAGTACACATGTAACTGCAGTTTTTGTCTTTTTTGATGCATAACTTTATTGTTTTGTTACCACTTGGCATTGATGGATAATATCGATATTTGCTTTATCAACAATATGGATGCACATATGCTCCTCTTTCTAGCTTTTTCTTCTTTCTTTTAAATTAGCCATTGTGCGGATATCTGTCTGTACAGATGTTTCAATTTCTGTCAGCCACTTGGCTGTTACATTTTTCATTTCTTATTTCATGCTTACAAACTTATCCATATCGTTATCTCTTTTTGTTAGAATGATGCCTTTTTTCTAAAAGAAATCACTGTTATTATGTTGGCTAGGAATGGGTATCAATCAATCAATCAATCAATCAATCACAGAATTTGTAGAGCGCTCTACTTACCCGCGAGGGTCTCAAGGCGCTGGGGAGAGGGAAGGGGGGGGGATGCTGCTACTGGTCGAACAGCCAGGTCTTGAGTAGCCTCCTGAAGGTCGGCAGGTCTTGGGTCTTTTGTAGGCTTAGTGGAAGGGTGTTCCAGGTCTTGGCGGCGAGGTGTGAGAAGGGTATGCGATTAGGCGAGTGTACTTGGCACCACCCTTGTGGCTGTCAGCTGGCTGGCTATATCGGCTTTATCAGTGAAAATGTGCATTTCCATCTTGATGACATTTCTTCAATTTTTTTTTGTCTGCATGTATGGCATGTATCAGATGTTTTCTTTTTTTAATATTATATGTATATGTATGTATTGTGGAAACTAAAGTATGTTAAGTGTGTTTTTTATGTCTATGGTGACGTCTGGTTTAAGAGGAACACATACACTGTTTATCTTTGATGGCTTTTTGAAAAAAATCATGGAGGTCAAAACGTGTCAGCCTTCTAATTAAACTTTCTACGGCAGTAATCCTTGGGAGTGCTAGTACTTCTTCCTGTGTCCAAGCAGGACACAGGTACCTTGTTCAATTTTCAGTGGGTCCTGCTCCCACTATGTCACACTGACTCCATGAGGTGGATCTGGTCAGAGGGCGGGAGGAGATCAGCGCGCTAAAGTATTTTTAAGAGCTTTCTTTTGCTTTCTTCTATGGATGCAATGATAGCAGCGAGATCATTGTTTTCTCTCAGGTAGTCTTAAATAGTTCTAACTGGCTTAAGAAGCAGTGCACTGTATTTATTTATTGTTTTATGCTCTTTCATGATTTTATCTTTAAAATCGAATAAAGATATTTTGAATTTGAATTTGTGTCCCAAGTGATCAAACCCACCAGACAGCAATATATGTACTCAAGACTGATTGTGATCCTGGTGGTCACACCGCCAGCCCGCCACGTCGGCAGTCGTGAACACGCTGCCAAGCCAGCGGCATTATGAGATCACCGTGGGGCTGGCGGTGTGCCAGCGGTGCAGACACTGTGGCAGCATGCTTTGGCTCTAGGAGAGAGCCTGAAACCAATGCTGGCCACACTGCTGCACTCCTGCAAGTTGGGCGCACTGTTGCTATGCACAATGTCGTGCATGGCAAATAGTGCACGCATCGACTGTGCTGGCATATGGAGGCAGAAACTAGGCAGGGGAGATCCCCACCATGCAAAAGTCAGCAGAAAGGCAGGTCATAATTCCCGCGGCTGTGCCCATTCTGGCATTGCCAACATTGACCTCCTCTGTCCCCACTGCGGGAGCTCAGATCTTGGTGGTGGCGGCGATTGGGAGACAGTCTGGAGGCGGTCTCATCGCCTGCATAGTAATCCGGTGGTAGTACCACAAAGTATGCGTGCAGTTGGACCGCCAGAAAGCAATGGCAGTTCCCAGACTCCCATGGTCATATTCAGTCCCGAAGTCACAAGAGCAAGCTGTGTGTTTCAACAACAAATAACCCTGAATATTTTCAAGTCTGTAGGGCTTGCGTGCCTCTGCCTTCTACACAATCAGGCCCTTTAGGTGTGTTTGTTGGTATTATTTATGTGGGTGACTTTTCGACCCCTTCCTCTAGAAATAGGGTCTTATCAGGACTGGGAGATACTGGGACATCCTCTAGGCCAGCAAAACCAACTATACCTCTTGTTCCCTAACGAATGGTGGTTGCACAAAGAATTGTCATCCAATGTAAACCAACAAAAATCCAAGCATGCTCACTCAGGGGAAAGAAACCCATGGTGTCACAATTTAGAAGCACTGCACTCCGAGTACTACAGCGTGGGGTGATCGTCTGGTTCAGAATCTCACCAATCTGCCATAAACCAATGCAAGGTGCGCTATCGCACTGTGGTGAGAAATGGAGCATGTTGACACTGACGATCGTGGTCCTTCAGAGTAGATTAGACCGAGTGGGTTGACACTGTTTCTCACATCGGTGCGAGCGTGCACCCTGCATTGGTCATTGATGGTCATTTTATTGACTTTGTGCACTCCTTGAAAACAGTAATTTCTGCTGATAAATCATTATCGGATGATTAATGACACCAAAGAGAACCGTGGTCATTGGTCCCAGGCAGGTCTGGGAGTGTGGAAGAAGAGACAAAGGCAGAAGCAAGAGCTGTTGACTGAGGTACAGTCAGGGCGGCACTAGGTGCATCCCTGACCTTGGTGGGGTCTCTAATTTAAGCAGCAGGAGTAGAGCAAAGATTGCAAAGCAGGCAAGATGCAGAAAAGAAAGGTAATTTAAAAAAAAGTAAATGCGGTTAGAGATGCAGTTTGTGCGTTTGTGTGTGTGTGTGTAATAGAGAGAGAGAGAGAGGAGCTGGAGGTTAAAAATGTGTGCTTTGTGCCTATGCCCCCCTCCACCATGTATCTGCAACTGATGTGGCCCATTTATCAGGGCACCTGCTTTCCCCTCCTTCCTACATAATAGGCCCATCTCTGATGCAATTAGGAGCCATCTCTGACATAATGGTGGTGATTGTCGGCATGATTGTGGTGGTTCCTGACATGGTATGGGCATCCATGGCATGATAGGTCCCACCCAGTATTGTGAGTACCCATCGCATGATGGTACCCACTTTGGTATATTTCTAACCTTAGGGGAATGGTAGTAATTTGTGCAATAAATGGGCATTTTGAAGATGAATCCCACGTTTGATACCCATTGCATGATGGTACCCACTTTGATCTAATTCTAACCTTAGGCGAATGGCAGTAATCTGTGCAATAAATGGGCATCTTTGCAGACGAATCCCCCTTTTGACCTTGGCATTCATTGCATGGTGATACAAATCTAAGACGTAATGCTGATCTGGCATCATGGCTCTCTATAATATTCCAAGAATTGCTAATTTTTGTGAATTGCTGGTTACATACAAGTAAAGGTGTGGATGGCAGGTTGAAACAACATTTAATGGTTTCAGCGACAGTGTGTGCTTGCCTATTTGCACTTTTATGGCTAGCCGTGCCCATGGACTAATACAAATTCCTAACAACTCTCAATCATCCATTTGTTCAATCATTCACTCACTAATCAACTGACCCATGCATAAGTCTATACTCTCATTCATACCTCAATCAATGCACTGATTTAGCAATTTATTCATCTGGTCATTTATCCATAGAGCCCTCCATCCTTGCACTCGTTAACCTATCCAGATTCATACAAGAATGCATTTATCCATCAATTTTGTCGATCATTAATTCATAATAATTTTTAGGCAATTAAATGCCCACATAACTGCACAGGCAAACACACCAAACTGCACAGACTAACACACCAAGCTACACAGAAACACGATCACCTATTAAAAACTTCATATCAATTGGCTTTGTCAATGTGTGTTTATTGATTACTCTGCCTGAGAAGATTTCCAGTGCCACGTATTCTTGGTCAGGTCGGGCAGCTCTCCTAGGACCTTGCAAGGACAGGGGCTGCATTAAATAAGTTGAGCCTGCATTAAAACAAATGTTAGACTGTGAATGATGAAGACGTAGTCGATGCCCCTTCCTCCCCACCGCCATCTACAGATTTAGAATGAGTCACAAAGTAAACTTTGCAAGTCGGAAAAAAAATCCAACTTTCAAAGTACCATTTACGCAGATTGCCTTTTTACAGACACAAAGCTTGTGGTTTTATGAATCACAGGCTTTGCATCCTCCTCGGTTTGTATCACATCTTTAGTCAGAACTGGTTGTAAGTGTTGCACAATTAACTAAAATGCATTGGGAAAAATAACAGCATGATTGATTTGGTACCATTTATATCCCTTTGAATTGATTGTTAGAGACAATTTAATTCATACTTGATGACATGTCAGTGCAACCTACATTATTGATATTCTTTAAACCCTTATGGTTTGCATTAATTAAGTTCTTGGGATTTTCAAAGAAAGAATCATCTGTTTTCGATCTTTGTCAATTTCATAATATATACAGAAACCTGAGGATAATATATATGATACAATGGGTTTCAATGAATATAGGTGAAGGCCTATGTTAAGATCTAGTTATGAGGAGCTTTAATTCAGAATTTTCCCTTTATTTTTTCAGTGTTGTTTAGCTGGTATTTATAGGAAAGCGGGCTCCACCCATATAAACCTCTTTGTTTGCTTTTTGGGCTTCTGCTTTTTTACCTCTGTTGTGGTGTGTGACTTTCACATGGTGCTATGAGTGACATGTATGATTCATGTATGCATAATACTTAGCTGCTGAAGCTTTTCCAGGCCCTGCGGGGAGCCCTTATTTTGGTATTTGGGGCATTTCAGACTTAAGCCTTCATAGCTTTTTCCCCACAAAATGTATCCACTCCAAATTTGTGTCTTTTCTCCATGTGTTCAGAAATTTGAATGGTACCTAGAATTTGTCGATTCTCCTATCGGAACTGAAAAGATAGCTAAAATATAGCAAAAGTATGTTTTTAAAATGAGAAAAGTGCTGTACAAGAAAGCCTATGTTTTTGTTTCCTAAAGGTGGTAGCCCATTTTTCCTATTTTTGTGCTTTCAAACTACTTGAAGCTTGTTGTTAGACCTGGCATCTTTTGGTGTGGTCTCCCCTGACCTTTGTGGCTTCCGACCTCCTGTTTGGACCTTGTTTTACTGGCATAGGACTTTGAGCGCTTTGACACTGCCATTCAGTACCAAAGCTCAGTGTTTGTCATATACATACTGGAGATTGGTGTATACATTATTGGCAGATTTGAGTTAGCTGGAATTCCCTTGTCTAGGGGTAACACAGATACCTTGGGCATGTTACTCAAATGCTTCTCTTTATGCCTACAGCACAGGTTGCGCCACACACAGAGTTAGCTCTTCAACCTTGCCACAGGTTTGGCATGGCGGGGCCTGTGTATACAGGTTACTGTTACTCAGCTTGGCATTTAAAAATCTACTTGCCAAGATTCTGCAAGTCTCTCACTACATCAGAGTACTCCCTGGGGGCAGGGTGCGGTGTTAGGAAGATGTAGGGCATGTGCTCGGATTCGTTACATGCACTAGTAGTGAATGGGACCAGATGGTGTGTTCGGTACAGTAGGGCCTGCTTCTCGCATTGGATTGACATGAGGGAACTGTGGAAAGGCTATTGAGCTGTATTTCCTACGTGCAGAAGAGTGTCAGAATAGTGTTTGATATTGATGAGTGAGTAATGGCAAATCCTCTCCGATGGTGTGAGTGGATTCGACATTACTAAGGTGGAAATATCACTTTGGAAAAGTGGGTGCTTCTGTGCTTGTGGCTCTGTGTGCCTGTCAGCTTGTCTCCAACCAACATCTGGGAGCTGGTGGGGGGGACAGCTACATCTGTGCATTCCTGATAGAAGGCCATAGACTAGGGGCTCAATGGAAACTGCAGACCCATGACTCTGAGGGGCTTTCCTTGGATGGATACGTTAGTGTGGAATTAGCACATACATTCCAAGGGACAGGGTCTTGGTCCCACTAAAGATATTGATCAAGCCTCCCTGGGTAGGATGGCAGACAGGACAATATTTAGAGAGGGCCCATGCATTTCAAAGGTGGCCATTTGAACTGATCTCATCTTCTAAGTCCATTGTGGCTATAACTACTGTGGCTCTGCCCTGAGGAGTTAGAGACGCTTTTGGGATTGGAACCATACCGTACTAGTTCAACGATGGGACATCAACAAGAGAAACTATTGGGGCAGGAGGGACTGCATCTGGATTATCGGCAGACATGTGGTGAACTGGGGCTTTTCATGCTCCAGGAAAGGGACAATCACTTGGTGGATGTTGCCTGGAAGTTGCTGGCCTTCAGCTAATTGTAAACTGTTGTGGCCCAGGTCCCTAAACCCTCTCCAAAGGCCGGTTGGCTGGCCTCCTTTCAGTGAGATCCCAGGGACAGAAAGGGTCTCCCTGTTTCCATAAGATCGTAAGGACTACCTGACGGTGCGACAGAAACAGGTGGAGGTGATCGTCGGTTGGGACAAGGACTGTCCTGACGTACCCTGTAATCATACTATGCAGACGAGTGTGCTTGTAAAGATCAGTGGCCCACCTGGGATGCCAGAACGTGAGAAGTTCGAGGAGTGAGGGGGAAGTTTGCAGCATGCGAGGGACCCGTGCTTGAAACTGGAAACCTGTGCTAGCTTGTAGTCCGTAGCGTGTGGTGTCCCTAGAGTGTTAGGGGACATTTGCCGAGTCCATGGGACTTGAGCTGGAAGCCTAGACTGTCTCCAAGTTCTAGATCGGGAGGGCAACAGTGCCTGACATTGCGCCCTCCATATGAGGCCACTGGCTTCCTTGACCCGGACCCACGCCACAAGGTACTCTGTTGTGGACAATATCATGACTGGACCTGAGGGGTCTCATTTTGTCTTCTGAGCACCCACAGCTGGCTACCTGAAGCAACTGCAGTTTGCACAATTGGGAAGCGCACCAGCTTCTGTTGTCACAGTCTTTTGCCTATCGGGGGTAGTGATCCTGAACTCGTGAAGGTGCCTGAAGGCCTATTCTGGATGGACGAAACCCAGTAACAGTTTCCTTCTGCTTTAGGTGGTCCCAATAATCTAATCAAAGTGTCGCCAGCAAGGGCAACCTGTATTGTTGGCTGGTGCCATTTGAGTGATTGAGGGTCTGGCTCATGAGGAGTAGTGGTAACCTGTGATTTCTTGACAATGACAATTGTATGAGGTATGCAATATTGGGAATGTCATGTTTTATGAACACCTATGAATAGTGCATATATGCTTGTGCCGTTCTGCTGCTAATGGGAGAGTTCTACAATTGCATATAACTGTAAGATATATATCCAATGTGTATTTTGTGTTGATTTAAATGTGTGTGTAATACAGATACGTGTTCTATGCATATGGTGTGGAGTCTCTGTGCAGCGTACGCACTGTGTTGCGAGTGTGGTGTTGTGCCAATACTTTACACTTTAACCCTGAGGATAGGCCTGACTGCTCTGTGCCAAGCTACCCGAGGGTGAGCATAGGTTATCGGACAAGTGTATTGTACTCATCCTATCTAGGACAGTGGATTTTGCATGGCTTCAATGTGTCCTAACCAGCCAGAAACCGTTGGTTCTAATTCTTGTGATGGCAAACAGGTGTGAAACTCATGCATGATACCAGTCAGCTATACATGTTTTAAGTGCAGGGAAAATTTCAAATTGAACTAGAGGTAATTTATGTAGATTGCACATGCTTTTTCCAAAGAAAATAATCATCAAGGTCAAAAAGTAATTAAAATGAGTAGAAAAAAATAGAAATAGAGTACAACATTTTGCCCTGATGGCCGATTTACAAAAGTTTATACCATAACATCCGCAAGAACCTTGTGGTAGGAGTAATTTATATTGTTTGTTGATTGTCCAAAAACACTCGATACCTACAGCTAACAACTGAGTTGTAGTTTATAATGATTTTTCATTGATCTAATGCATTAAAAAAAAAAACGATGTACTTTTGAAATGTGCACAAGATACTGAAGCTAGTAATAGTTATTATTTGTACATCTCTGAATTTAGGGTTACCCACACTTTCACATGATTCAGAGGGTATTTTGAAAAATGCGGTCTTTCTTGCACACTGGTTTACATTTGGTAGCCAAAAGGGAGAGAAATTCATAACAAATCCTCAACAATTCTGTGTTACCACACTTCTATCAATAAAAATGTTGCCCCATTTGTGTGGCTAGATCTACCATGAAAGACCCTAAATTATGACAGGGAAACATCAAATGTTTGTTATGAAAAATAATCATGTTTGACGATGTAGGTAGCTGCAGAACTTTGAACTGGGCATGGTCGCCACCCAGGGAAATCTACCAATCTTAGGAATTTCTGACACCAGTAGGCCCAGGGGAGTCCAAGGTGGTATGACTCGCATAGACCCCACTAAACTTTCTTATCCACAATGCTCTGTAAGAGGATTCACAAAATTCATACCATGTGTTCCTACACTTCTCTCAATAAAATAGTACCCCACTTATGTGGCTGGGGATAGTGTCTGTGAAAGAAAAAGACCCAATACATGACATGAAGACATCGAATTGCTGTCATGGGCCTAGTTCGTCAATGTGGATAGCTGCCGAATTTGGGCTGGGGCTTAGCCGCCAGTCAGGGAAACCTACTAAACCCATACATTTCTGAAAACTAGACACCCAGAGGAGCCTGTCTGGGGGCGAGGTGAGATGTGTGCTAGGACCTCTGTATTCTATTGGTTAAAAGCCAACGATTGACTTGTAAAGGAATCTAAACATCCTTCTGGGCCTCTTGCTTTTTCACCCCTTTGCACAACTAGTTGTTCAGCTGTTGTGAATCCTTCTTTGGCATGTCATCCAACGGACGATCGATCCACAGTAGAACTGGGTATACACCATATTCTTACCAGTAATAGCAAGACGGTTGTTGCAGAGCAAACTGTAAGCGATAGTCCCCAGCCATTATCTCAGGTTCTGAGCACCCCCTGTCAACGCCAGGCTCATTCAGATGACGCTCAGGCCCCCATCTCAGCCTGTTGTCGCCAACTCTGGGTGATCTCTTGGAACGTGGCTGGGCTAAACAGCAAAATGGCTCTTCCCCATTGTCACAACCTAGTTGAGTGTTATGACATCTGTATTTTCCAGGAGACTTGGAGCATGGTTCCCCTGTTTAAGCCAGGATTTACGTGCTTTTGTTCCCCCGCGACGACGATAGGAAGAGGGCGCCAGTCTGGGGGTTTGATTATCTGGGTGAGCATTTCCTTGGGTTGCCGGATTACCACCCAAGTGCCAGTCCAGACATCCTGGGACTAAATATTACGGGACCCGGGGGGGGACAAAACAAATCAATTTGTTTAATGTCTATGCAAGAGGGACCAAGGGTGGCAGAACCTCACCATCTATCATCTCGCTGGAAGAAAGTCTTGCTAGATGCGCACCCCATTCAAGGGTGATAGTTGCGGGCGATCTGAACAGCACTTTCGAGCCGCTCGACAAAGAAGATCTGTTGGGCAGTGAGACGCTTGACGATAAATGGGCTGTTCCCTCTCTACTCTTGGCACCAGTAAAAAAATGGACACAGACAGCACTCCACATTAATGCCCTAACAGCGGAGTTTGGCCTAAGGGCTGTAAATGGCAGAGCCCCTTCAGATAGGCAGGGATCCAATACATACAATAGAGTGAGCTGCCCTTCTCACATTGACTACATCCTCTTAGATGTGAGACTGTGGGGAGACTTAGTTGACATGAGTGTGAAGAACACCACAGACAGCGACCACAACCCCCTCTGCCTAACTATGAACCCCTTGTGGGAAGCCCCTTATTATCTTAAGACCTCTCCGGCCCCAACTCAAACTAGGGACGTAATCCCCACTAACAATAAAAGAGCTCTAAAATGGCAGAAGGTGGTAGTGCAAGGAGACAAGATCTTAGCCATACGGCAAGATTTGGTAGCGGGTACACGAGAACTTGAGTCCGCGGTTAACAGAAAAAGAGATCTGGCCGATGCAACCGCGGTCCAATCCTGCACCTTTGATCAAATCAATGCTTATTTTGTAGTTCCCGGGTCTGATCGACAGCCCACTAAGCAGCCAAAAGGGGCCTTTTCGTGGTATACCAAGGACTGCCAACATGAGCGGTCAATCCTGGCAGCAGCAATCAAAGATAAAAATTGCCCCTTGATACGAATTGCTAGGCAACGCTACAAGGCCATCTTACGCGCGGCCAAGGTAGCTTGGGACGACTCTCGTTGGCAGCAACTGAGGGAAGCTAGTGTGGCAAAGGACGCTAATCTATTTTGGTCCCTCATCACTTGGGGTAGCAAATCGGGTGCGCCCTCGCCACCCTGTTACATCTCCGCCCAAATATGGCACAAACATTTTAGGAAGCTCTATTCAGTTGAGGAGGCCGTGCATCTGGAAGAGACGATAGCGCCCCTAGGATATCTCACAGATGACAAACTCTTTTCCCAGGGTGAAATCGAGGCCACAATGGATAGAATAGTCCCATCCAAAGCAGCAGGCCCTGATGGCATACCGGGTGATTTGTTTCTATCTGATACCCCCAATTGGGCCCGATACATCCTTCTGCTGGCAAATGCAATAGCAAAAGGTGCCCCGGTCCCCGAGTCGTGGAAAGGGGCAGAGGTGGTCCCAATTTATAAAAAGGGAGCAAAGAAAGACCCATCGAATTATAGGCCTATAAGCCTGATAGATGCCCTCCAGAAGGTGTTTATCAGAGTTTTGCTGCAGAGGATTCTGCAGTGGGCTGATGATAATGTCATTCTATCACAGCTTCAGGCGGGCTTCAGGACCAGGACAGGGACAATCGACTAGGTCTTTCGCCTGCAGACCATCTACTGGAAAGAGGTGGTGATCAGCAAATCCAGTCTTTACCTAGCGTTTATTGATCTAAAGACTGCCTTTGACCTGATTCCAAGAAGACAACTATCGTCTGTGCTTAAAGACCTGGGGATCCCTTTGTACATCCTTGACCTTAATATTAGGCTTCACGAAGATACTTATGCGCAGGTCAGATGTGGGACGCAGGGACAGTTGACTGACTGTATCCCTGTAAACAAGGGAGTACGACAGGGCTGCGTACTGGCCCCAACCCTATTTTCACTCTATGTGAACGGAGTGGTACATTTTTTGCAAAAAGAACCTGCAGATCCACCAAGTTTGGGGAGGGTTAAGGTACCGACCCTCTTGTTCGCAGATGATACCCTGTTGGTGTCTAAGACCCCAATTGGGCTACAACGCCTTCTGAACAGGTTTCAACTTTTCTGCGAAGCAAGAGGGCTGGTGATCAATACAACCAAAACGAAATTTATGGCCTTTAACCCCCCAAAGTCCTTTCGAGGCAGTCTGCTGCTTGACAGGAAACCTATTGAAAGAGTGTGCACCTTTGACTATCTTGGTATCCGCCTCGCAGACAATATGTCTTGGAAGAACCATCTTGCAAAAATGCTAATGAACCACAAAAGGGTAACGGGATCACTCGGGAAGGAACACCGCCTTTCGCATAGTAGACCGGTTGCGCCAGCCCTCCAGGTCTATGAAGCAAAGGCAGTGAGTGCAGCGCTGTATGGGGCCGAGTTGTGGAGATTTGAGAAGACCAAAGACCTCTGCAGATCAGAATACAAATTCCTTAGGGAACTAGTGATGCTGCCAAAGTATGTTCCCCTAACTCCACTTATGCTAGACATGGGTAGGCGTTCCATAGGAGACGTAGCAAGGCTGCGACCCTTGCTTTTTTGGGCCCGTGTTAGGAGGACTGAAGAGCTTCTGCCTTATGCAGAAGCCCTATCAGAGGTCATTAGGCTGGACACAAGCCGTAAAGTGGGCTGGATTGCCAATGCCAAAAAATTGATGACAGCCATAGGGCTCAGATCCTATTGGGACAATCAGGAGCCACCGAGGAAAGAGGTGCTCAAGGGTTCATACTGGAATTGGGTGGATCAGCAAGAGTACAGTAACCCTAACTTGGAGAGATTGACCACAGAATTCCTTCTTCACAAGCAGGAAAGCCATTTGGAGCCCTTTCTAGATTTAATCCAGGTCCCGCAGGACAGGCTCTTATATATTCATTTCAGGTTTGGCACTCTACCTGTACATGAAATTACAGCGAAATGGCACTCAAGCAACTTAGCCTCTAAGGAATGTCCATGCTGCAAGGCCCCCAAAGAAAGTATTGCCCATGTTATGTTTGTTTGCCAAGCTTACTCCATACCCAGGGCAAAGTGGCTAAAACCGGTTTGTGGGCAATTGGGCTCTAGGGAGCATCACGTTGCCTTGCGTATTCTTAGGTCGGACCCAAGACCACTTTTTGTCTGCAGCGTGGCTAAGTTTTTAAGCCATGCATGGATAATTAGAAGGAAGGCCCTGAAGCAGCAGCCCACAGCCGTATGAGGTCTATGCGCAGCCGATTCTGGGCTCCCAAGACAACACACTAAGGCTTTTTACACTTTGTATGCGTCCTTCCTTGTTCCCATTTTATCGACAGTGCTTCACGACTAGGCGCTTGCAAGTCAGGTCCAGCAGAATTTGGACCACAAAATGGATGATATATTGCTGTTTTATTCTTATTTTTTTAAAAGCGTCAACCATGTACATTTTATTCTTATGTGCACTATTGTGATGTGATGCACTGATAGCAGGCTTAAGCATGGTATTAGCGTGGCCCGGTTGCATGCACATGTTGTAGCACGCTTAGGACAATGGAACTATTTAATACTGTTTTACTTATCAAAATGGTGTTTTCTTCCTTTATTATCTCTTACGACATGAGTGGTCGTATTAGTACTAGCACTAATGTTTACACAATTGCAAAATGTCCTAGTGGGCCACAAACCTCTTCAAAAAGGGGATTTTAGGAAGGCCATGCTGCTATCATCCATTTTAGTTGTCACTTTGATTGTCTTTTATCTGGTAATTATTTTTTTATTAACGTTATTAGAAACGAACTAGAGGATCCTTCCTTTTTTATCATATACTCGAACTTGAAGATTTGGCTTCTATGAACTTGCAGTTTTTGGGGTTGATTGTGGTACATTTAATGTTCTTTGTTATGAGCTCAATCTCCCAATGTTGTGCTGTATGCACTGCACTTTTATGGTCGTGAATGACCGAAATAAAGTTCGAACGAATATTGGTTAAATGATGAGCAAAGATGAGTTTTGTCCGACTCAGTTTGATGAGTTCTTCCTTTGGGAAATGCCATGAATGCAAAACACACAAGATGATGGACGGAATGCTGCACATTGGCAAACATTCACCCCCAGTCACAGATCTGGGTTTAATCCATCGTTATTTTGCTTCACCACACCACCCCAGTTCAGACATAGCCATATGCAAATCAGTCTTGACCCTGTGCCTCATGGGAACAGTCCAGACCGAACTGCCAAGCCATGTGTTCCCTGGACCGGAATCAAGCATCCTAGGACCGGTTTCAGGCTATCAGCCTTCATCAGCCAGGATAGCTTGACTCCAGTGGCGTAGTGAGCCTGGGACCCACGTCTGGGCATACCCTTCCCACTTAGGGCGAAATGCAAAACACACAAGATGATGGACGGAATGCTGCACATTGGCAAACATTCACCCCCAGTCACAGATCTGGGTTTAATCCATCGTTATTTTGCTTCACCACGCCACCCCAGTTCAGACATAGCCATATGCAAATCAGTCTTGACCCTGTGCCTCATGGGAACAGTCCAGACCGAACTGCCAAGCCATGTGCTCCCTGGACCGGAATCAAGCATCCTAGGACCGGATTCAGGCTATCAGCCTTCATCAGCCAGGATAGCTTGACTCCAGTGGCGTAGTGAGCACGGGACCCACGTCTGGGCATACCCTTCCCACTTAGGGCGAAATGCAAAACACACAAGATGATGGACGGAATGCTGCACATTGGCAAACATTCACCCCCAGTCACAGATCTGGGTTTAATCCATCGTTATTTTGCTTCACCACGCCACCCCAGTTCAGACATAGCCATATGCAAATCAGTCTTGACCCTGTGCCTCATGGGAACAGTCCAGACCGAACTGCCAAGCCATGTGTTCCCTGGACCGGAATCAAGCATCCTAGGACCGGTTTCAGGCTATCAGCCTTCATCAGCCAGGATAGCTTGACTCCAGTGGCGTAGTGAGCACGGGACCCACGTCTGGGCATACCCTTCCCACTTAGGGCGAAATGCAAAACACACAAGATGATGGACGGAATGCTGCACATTGGCAAACATTCACCCCCAGTCACAGATCTGGGTTTAATCCATCGTTATTTTGCTTCACCACGCCACCCCAGTTCAGACATAGCCATATGCAAATCAGTCTTGACCCTGTGCCTCATGGGAACAGTCCAGACCGAACTGCCAAGCCATGTGTTCCCTGGACCGGAATCAAGCATCCTAGGACCGGTTTCAGGCTATCAGCCTTCATCAGCCAGGATAGCTTGACTCCAGTGGCGTAGTGAGCACGGGACCCACGTCTGGGCATACCCTTCCCACTTAGGCGAAATGCAAAACACACAAGATGATGGACGGAATGCTGCACATTGGCAAACATTCACCCCCAGTCACAGATCTGGGTTTAATCCATCGTTATTTTGCTTCACCACGCCACCCCAGTTCAGACATAGCCATATGCAAATCAGTCTTGACCCTGTGCCTCATGGGAACAGTCCAGACCGAACTGCCAAGCCATGTGTTCCCTGGACCGGAATCAAGCATCCTAGGACCGGTTTCAGGCTATCAGCCTTCATCAGCCAGGATAGCTTGACTCCAGTGGCGTAGTGAGCACGGGACCCACGTCTGGGCATACCCTTCCCACTTAGGGCGAAATGCAAAACACACAAGATGATGGACGGAATGCTGCACATTGGCAAACATTCACCCCCAGTCACAGATCTGGGTTTAATCCATCGTTATTTTGCTTCACCACGCCACCCCAGTTCAGACATAGCCATATGCAAATCAGTCTTGACCCTGTGCCTCATGGGAACAGTCCAGACCGAACTGCCAAGCCATGTGTTCCCTGGACCGGAATCAAGCATCCTAGGACCGGTTTCAGGCTATCAGCCTTCATCAGCCAGGATAGCTTGACTCCAGTGGCGTAGTGAGCACGGGACCCACGTCTGGGCATACCCTTCCCACTTAGGGCGAAATGCAAAACACACAAGATGATGGACGGAATGCTGCACATTGGCAAACATTCACCCCCAGTCACAGATCTGGGTTTAATCCATCGTTATTTTGCTTCACCACGCCACCCCAGTTCAGACATAGCCATATGCAAATCAGTCTTGACCCTGTGCCTCATGGGAACAGTCCAGACCGAACTGCCAAGCCATGTGTTCCCTGGACCGGAATCAAGCATCCTAGGACCGGTTTCAGGCTATCAGCCTTCATCAGCCAGGATAGCTTGACTCCAGTGGCGTAGTGAGCACGGGACCCACGTCTGGGCATACCCTTCCCACTTAGGGCGAAATGCAAAACACACAAGATGATGGACGGAATGCTGCACATTGGCAAACATTCACCCCCAGTCACAGATCTGGGTTTAATCCATCGTTATTTTGCTTCACCACGCCACCCCAGTTCAGACATAGCCATATGCAAATCAGTCTTGACCCTGTGCCTCATGGGAACAGTCCAGACCGAACTGCCAAGCCATGTGTTCCTGGACCGGAATCAAGCATCCTAGGACCGGTTTCAGGCTATCAGCCTTCATCAGCCAGGATAGCTTGACTCCAGTGGCGTAGTGAGCACGGGACCACGTCTGGGCATACCCTTCCCACTTAGGGCAAAATGCAAAACACACAAGATGATGGACGGAATGCTGCACATTGGCAAACATTCACCCCCAGTCACAGATCTGGGTTTAATCCATCGTTATTTTGCTTCACCACGCCACCCCAGTTCAGACATAGCCATATGCAAATCAGTCTTGACCCTGTGCCTCATGGGAACAGTCCAGACCGAACTGCCAAGCCATGTGTTCCCTGGACCGGAATCAAGCATCCTAGGACCGGTTTCAGGCTATCAGCCTTCATCAGCCAGGATAGCTTGACTCCAGTGGCGTAGTGAGCACGGGACCCACGTCTGTGCATACCCTTCCCACTTAGGGCGAAATGCAAAACACACAAGATGATGGACGGAATGCTGCACATTGGCAAACATTCACCCTCAGTCACAGATCTGGGTTTAATCCATCGTTATTTTGCTTCACCACGCCACCCCAGTTCAGACATAGCCATATGCAAATCAGTCTTGACCCTGTGCCTCATGGGAACAGTCCAGACCGAACTGCCAAGCCATGTGTTCCCTGGACCGGAATCAAGCATCCTAGGACCGGTTTCAGGCTATCAGCCTTCATCAGCCAGGATAGCTTGACTCCAGTGGCGTAGTGAGCACGGGACCACGTCTGGGCATACCCTTCCCACTTAGGGCGAAATGCAAAACACACAAGATGATGGACGGAATGCTGCACATTGGCAAACATTCACCCCCAGTCACAGATCTGGGTTTAATCCATCGTTATTTTGCTTCACCACGCCACCCCAGTTCAGACATAGCCATATGCAAATCAGTCTTGACTCCTGTGCCTCATGGGAACAGTCCAGACCGAACTGCCAAGCCATGTGTTCCCTGGACCGGAATCAAGCATCCTAGGACCGGTTTCAGGCTATCAGCCTTCATCAGCCAGGATAGCTTGACTCCAGTGGCGTAGTGAGCACGGGACCCACGTCTGGGCATACCCTTCCCACTTAGGGCGAAATGCAAAACACACAAGATGATGGACGGAATGCTGCACATTGGCAAACATTCACCCCCAGTCACAGATCTGGGTTTAATCCATCGTTATTTTGCTTCACCACGCCACCCCAGTTCAGACATAGCCATATGCAAATCAGTCTTGACCCTGTGCCTCATGGGAACAGTCCAGACGAACTGCCAAGCCATGTGTTCCCTGGACCGGAATCAAGCATCCTAGGACCGGTTTCAGGCTATCAGCCTTCATCAGCCAGGATAGCTTGACTCCAGTGGCGTAGTGAGCACGGGACCCACGTCTGGGCATACCCTTCCCACTTAGGGCGAAATGCAAAACACACAAGATGATGGACGGAATGCTGCACATTGGCAAACATTCACCCCCAGTCACTACGCCACTGGAGTCAAGCTATCCTGGCTGATGAAGGCTGATAGCCTGAAACCGGTCCTAGGATGCTTGATTCTGGTCCAGGGAAGACATGGCTTGGCAGTTCGGTCTGGACTGTTCCCATGAGGCACAGGGTCAAGACTGATTTGCATATGGCTATGTCTGAACTGGGGTGGCGTGGTGAAGCAAAATAACAATGGATTAAACCCAGATCTGTGACTGGGGGTGAATGTTTGCCAATGTGCAGCATTCCGTCCATCATCTTGTGTGTTTTGCATTTCGCCCTAAGTGGGAAGGGTATGCCCAGACGTGGGTCCCGTGCTCACTACGCCACTGGAGTCAAGCTATCCTGGCTGATGAAGGCTGATAGCCTGAAACCGGTCCTAGGATGCTTGATTCTGGTCCAGGGAAGACATGGCTTGGCAGTTCGGTCTGGACTGTTCCCATGAGGCACAGGGTCAAGACTGATTTGCATATGGCTATGTCTGAACTGGGGTGGCGTGGTGAAGCAAAATAACGATGGATTAAACCCAGATCTGTGACTGGGGGTGAATGTTTGCCAATGTGCAGCATTCCGTCCATCATCTTGTGTGTTTTGCATTTCGCCCTAAGTGGGAAGGGTATGCCCAGACGTGGGTCCCGTGCTCACTATGCCACTGGAGTCAAGCTATCCTGGCTGATGAAGGCTGATAGCCTGAAACCGGTCCTAGGATGCTTGATTCTGGTCCAGGGAAGACATGGCTTGGCAGTTCGGTCTGGACTGTTCCCATGAGGCACAGGGTCAAGACTGATTTGCATATGGCTATGTCTGAACTGGGGTGGCGTGGTGAAGCAAAATAACGATGGATTAAACCCAGATCTGTGACTGGGGGTGAATGTTTGCCAATGTGCAGCATTCCGTCCATCATCTTGTGTGTTTTGCATTTCGCCCTAAGTGGGAAGGGTATGCCCAGACGTGGGTCCCGTGCTCACTACGCCACTGGAGTCAAGCTATCCTGGCTGATGAAGGCTGATAGCCTGAAACCGGTCCTAGGATGCTTGATTCCGGTCCAGGGAACACATGGCTTGGCAGTTCGGTCTGGACTGTTCCCATGAGGCACAGGGTCAAGACTGATTTGCATATGGCTATGTCTGAACTGGGGTGGCGTGGTGAAGCAAAAATAACGATGGATTAAACCCAGATCTGTGACTGGGGGTGAATGTTTGCCAATGTGCAGCATTCCGTCCATCATCTTGTGTGTTTTGCATTTCGCCCTAAGTGGGAAGGGTATGCCCAGACGTGGGTCCCGTGCTCACTACGCCACTGGAGTCAAGCTATCCTGGCTGATGAAGGCTGATAGCCTGAAACCGGTCCTAGGATGCTTGATTCCGGTCCAGGGAACACATGGCTTGGCAGTTCGGTCTGGACTGTTCCCATGAGGCACAGGGTCAAGACTGATTTGCATATGGCTATGTCTGAACTGGGGTGGCGTGGTGAAGCAAAATAACGATGGATTAAACCCAGATCTGTGACTGGGGGTGAATGTTTGCCAATGTGCAGCATTCCGTCCATCATCTTGTGTGTTTTGCATTTCGCCCTAAGTGGGAAGGGTATGCCCAGACGTGGGTCCCGTGCTCACTACGCCACTGGAGTCAAGCTATCCTGGCTGATGAAGGCTGATAGCCTGAAACCGGTCCTAGGATGCTTGATTCCGGTCCAGGGAACACATGGCTTGGCAGTTCGGTCTGGACTGTTCCCATGAGGCACAGGGTCAAGACTGATTTGCATATGGCTATGTCTGAACTGGGGTGGCGTGGTGAAGCAAAATAACGATGGATTAAACCCAGATCTGTGACTGGGGGTGAATGTTTGCCAATGTGCAGCATTCCGTCCATCATCTTGTGTGTTTTGCATTTCGCCCTAAGTGGGAAGGGTATGCCCAGACGTGGGTCCCGTGCTCACTACGCCACTGGAGTCAAGCTATCCTGGCTGATGAAGGCTGATAGCCTGAAACCGGTCCTAGGATGCTTGATTCTGGTCCAGGGAAGACATGGCTTGGCAGTTCGGTCTGGACTGTTCCCATGAGGCACAGGGTCAAGACTGATTTGCATATGGCTATGTCTGAACTGGGGTGGCGTGGTGAAGCAAAATAACGATGGATTAAACCCAGATCTGTGACTGGGGGTGAATGTTTGCCAATGTGCAGCATTCCGTCCATCATCTTGTGTGTTTTGCAAATGCCCTGAATGTACAGGTAGCAAACATTTTATGGTTAAATCGGGTTAAACTATATGTTATGACTGGCACATGGTACAGATTAGAGTCAGTTCTGTATCTATGTTTGGATGGATCCAAAGTTCAGATTTAGGATTTGTTCCACCTTACCTGAATTTCTTTGCATAGTTATACACTAGTTATGCTTTTCTGTGTTCCTAGTTTAAAGGAATTGCTATTAACTGGCCAGGCTGAGTGGGAATAATAACTGTGCTCCCAGCTAGCAGACTAAAGACCATTTATTCAAAGATTTAAATTACAGAGTGGATTAGCTTCTGCTGCAAGAGGCGGCAGATGGATTCACATGCAGATTGAAGCATCCTGATGATTATGTCAGATGATGTCCTGGGTCTGGGCAGAGGGAAGACTCCACCATCTTCCCCGGGGGAGCTCTTTGAAATTTGCTAGCATTAAATGTGTGGCCGGTAGAGAAGGGTGAAGGCAGATAGAGATGATCTGACCCTGCTTTGGAGAGTTCTACTGTTTTCATAATCTCCCAGAAAGCTTTGGGAGCCTGAGACAGTAAGTGCGCTGACTACCTGTAGAATAAATTTGGAGGAATGTTGAGGAAGTATTAGAGTGGGTGGTGGGAGGTCAGCTAAGCACTAAAATATCTATCTCTTTTTAAAACCTTCTGCTCAGGAAGAGGGAACTGAGGTGAGATATAAGACTTGAGGACGCTTGGAAGAGAAGGAGTAGGCCCAGCTTTGATGGGACTCTTGAGAAGAGTGAAAGGATCTAGATTTCTATTATTGGAGTTTCAGTGGCTGGAGGGTGCTTGCCCTGGATGTGGTCAGTGTCTGAGGACCTGTAGCTGCTGTTGTGGCGCCCTTGTTGCCCCTAGCCAGAAGGCTGCATATGCTGAGCTGGAAGGAAGGCACAAAACCCTACCAGAGGGGAAGTGGGAAGAGGAGAACATCCTGCTTACTGAGTCTTGAAGCTGTGGAGGGCTGAAGGTATCATCTATGTTGTTTGAGGCTTAGAGGCAGGAGCAGTGGTTGCCTGTGCTGAGTCCCTTGGCCCTCACTAACTGTGTCCCTAGTGAATAGAAATGACTGCTCTGGGCAAAACACTAAAAAACATGCAGAAATCAGTGTAGCAGTTGCAAAGCTGTTATATTATAAGTCTTCATTCATGCATAGCTTTGTGCCCATGCGAGAAAAAGCTAAGCACAATCATCTGTTTTAAAATGATTCCCCTTTGAAGTTTTGCGACTTGCAAAAAATTCGAAAAGTGTGTGGAGGTTTCATGCATATAGAAATTGAAAACTATTGCTTCAGGGAGTGAAACCCCCTTGCTGCCTCTTGCCCAGTTTCCCAATTGCCCTGAGGCAGAACACATTGAGCAGCTCCTATGGCGTCAAAGAAGCTGCAGTCATTGGCCTGTCATGCGTTTGGAGGGCTATAGGATCTTTCCAGCTGGTCTAGCCCCCCGAGTCAGACCCTTTGCTTATGGACATCCCTGCTTCATACCATAAGGCTTCTACTCTCAAAAGCAGACCAGGCACATGTGGAGGAGAAGATAGGGACGTTGTAGTGTTGAATGTGAGCGAGCAGGCAATGCATCCCAACTTATCACTGCGGCAGTAGTGACAGTAAGGTGTCCTGTAGGAGTTCATTGTGTCACTCAAATTCAACCACTGAGAAACCCTATAGGGAGGGAATTGTTATAAGACTTTTTCACTTTGGTTCATTCTGCCAACAACCTCTCCCCCCCAACTTTGTACATGTTGTGACCCATATCAGAATGCAGGAAGACTGATTTGTTATGCCTTAAAAATCTATGTTTAAATAGAGTGCATCTGATTTGTTCACAGTATATAGGTCATGACAAATACTTTGTTCCTAGGAAAAAAAAGATTGAGGTAAGGGCTTGACTTTTTATAGTACACAGGCAATATCAAAGGAATGCCTGATTTGTTGTGATGAAAGGCCAAAGTTAAAGCAGTAGTCCTGACTTGCACATGATATGAAAAGCGGTGACATTTGGCTACTTTTAGTATTTGAAATTTGTGAAATAAAGCAGGCCAGGACTTTGCATATATTTGTATTTGTATTATTCAATGTGTAGATAAAAGTCCTTTTACTTTTCAAAAAGTACTGGGCATTCATTTATTGCATGTTATAGTGTGTCTGCCGAGGTTTGAGTTTCTAGCCTACAGCTTTAGCTTTGGCCTTCTTTGCCTCACTATCCCAAGAGTAAAGTGCAATAGGTGTACTTACCTTCAGTTTTGGATCCATAGTCTAGAGGGCCTTTCATACCAGACATTAATTATGTTTATGTTACAGTTGTGGTCCAGTAGCTGACTGAATGCCCTGTGCACTTCTTTCTCATGTTATACCATTTTTGAGCGACATTTGTGAGATGGAGTAGTGAAAAGATAATGGCTTGATATCCAAGAAAGAAGAAAATAACTTTATTACAAGATCATTGTTGCATCCAACAGAGCCAGCATTGAGGAGCAACTTGCTTGCATTACAACAACGTTCCAGAACACGTTCATACACAAACATGTTGATATACAGAACCTAATAAAGTGAAGGAATGTGCTAAGAATCCAACGCACCTTCCCACTTCATGCAACTTAACAAGAGAATCAGTTGGAATTAACCTTCCTACACAATAAACTACAAAAAATAAAAAATAAACCATCTTGAAATCTTAGAGAAGGAACACACATTATTTGAGACCTTCTTACCCCCACAAAATCAGAATCATCATGGTACTGCATGTTAAATGCCTGGGCAAATTCATCATCCAGCTTCAACAATCTTCCACACCCAAATGATGAAGAACACGCTCATGCACAACAGACAATCTCTCTTTGTTCCACTACTTGCCAGCATATAACTTTACCGCCCAGGTACATACTTTCACACTTTCTTGGGAACTATAAATTTGCTACTTCCCTTCGAGCAAACAAAAGGTACCTTCGCTCTCACCTAATCACCTACCGCAACTTGCACATGGAGAGTGCTAACAACAAAATACTAAGCCTAACCCATGCTTTTTATTGATCCACCTCTCACATCTTGACTTCCAGAAACCTCTCTGTGATTCATCGCCAACCTGTTAAGTTTAGACCCAAGTCCCCTGCCCCTCAAGAATACTAATGGTGACACCTCAGTGTCAGAGTTAGGTGTGGTCCGCAAGGCACATAACAATTTCATAAGTTCCAGTGACCAGTCCAACAGATTAATTAGTAAGGTATAGATGGATATTATCCTTAATACTATGCTCACTCTTTCTTCTAAACCATTGCTATGGGGACGTTACAGAGAGTTGGTTACATAGTTGAATACAAACTCACTGAGAAAATTCGTGAATTTAGAAGACAGAAATTGCAAACCGTTGTCCATCAACACTTCATCTGGAATACCTTCCTCACGGAACAATGATTCTAAAAATGTCACCACACTGTTGTTTCTGCGCATTACTCAAACTTCAGTTCTAACTGTCTATATACTAATCAACCACAGCTATGCCATATTTGCAAGATTCCTTAACCATCCCAAGAGGAACAATTATATCAAAACCTCACTTAGACCATGGTCATTTAGATACAGGTATGCTCTTAGTGGGACTCGGTACTGTAACTTGAGATTTATCACTTATTATACATGGTATTCACGTCATACAAGATATTCTACATTTTTATCTAAATCAGGCAATCAAATTTGTTCCCTAACTGTTAGAAAATGGGTTACTGGTTTACTAGAGTGGAACCCCTGGTCAAGCATCAATCACATTTCTAGTCAAGGTAAGGCACAAATTAACCGGTGCTCAACCCCCGATAGCTTGGCATAGATCAGTCAGGCTTACCTTGGAGGCAATGTGAAAAGTATTTGTACACCACAACTAAAGGAGGAGTGAGAAGTCTTTATAATGGGTCTACATTCATCTTCCCAAATATAGGAGGGGAAACCAAATAATTTGAAAGGTGCATGTGTGCAATGTATCAGAGATCGGTAAGTCAGGGCACTCAGGTAAATTAGTGCTCAACTTACATTTTTTCAGATTTCCAGTATTGTGTCAGTGTTTGTTACTTTTTGAAACAGCAAGCCTGTGTGTGTACATATATATATATGTATATAAATAAATAAATAAATAAATATATATATATATATATATATATATATATATACCCCCTTAGTCCACCACTCTGCAAACATGCCTCCTGGAACACTACTGGTTGGGGGATGAAGTCCACTTTACTCCTGAGGGACTTTGGGGCCAAGAAGCCCTCCTGGTACCTCCTGTAAGTCCTATGCAGCGGAATTCCTGAGCGCTGGTCGGAGGCCCAGCCCCCTTTCTCCACCACTCTGCAAACGGGACTACTAGTTAAACAAGGATTTGCAATGCAATAGGTCTCGCATTCGCGAGAGTTAGAGCTATTGACATTGTAAATGTAAAAGATTTTTACTAATGTTTTTTGGAGTAGAGTGGATGTACGTGGTATGTTGTGCAGTGAAATTATGTGGATAGAAAGTATGTGGTATTTAGCGTAGAGGAATTTTGTGGAGTTGGATTATGTGTTATGGAGAGTAATTATGTGGTATTGTAGTCTGTGTTGTGGAGTGGTAACCTCAGGTTTAGTCTTCCTCATTTCCATAGAAGCTAAACTATAAACTCAATGGTACACAAAAAAAGAAGGAACCACTGAGGAATACTTCTGGACCTAGTCGGAGGTATGAGCCGGGCCACTGGAATTATGTGACTGTTCGGCTGCACCAATTTTCACATAATTAAACATTTTCCGCATTTGCCAAATATTCCATCATCTGCCGCATAATCTGCAGCTTTGAACAAAAGAAGCATGTTTCTAGCTCAAACGGCTCAAATGTTTCCAAAAATGCAGCGTCACGTGTTACAGCGTGGTGGAAGGCCCTTTGCAAAGCTGGAATGGTCATGTGTTACTCATTGCTAAATATGGGTGTTAAATTGGTACTAATGGTGCACAAACCTCTCTTACTTCTTTCTGTGCCTTTCTTGCCTCTTTCTGCATTTCTCATGCTTCTTTCTGCACCTTTCTTCCTCTTTCTGAACCTCACTCTCTTCTTTCAGCACTTCACTTGCCTCTTTCTGCACTTCTCTTGCCCCTTTCAGCACCTCACTTGCCTCTTTCAGCACCTCTGTTGCTTTTTTCTGCAGATCTCTTGCCTCTTTCTGTACCTCTCTTGCCTCTTTCTGCACCTCACTTGCCTCTTTCTGCAACACCGCTCTTGCCTCTTTCTGCTCCTCTCTTGCCTCTTTGTGCATTCCTCTTGCCTGTTTCTGCACTTCCCTTGCCTCTTTCTGTACCTCTCTTGCCTCTTTCTGCACCTCACTTGCCTCTTTCTGCACCTCACTCTCTTCCTTCTGCACCTCTCTTGCCTCTTTCTGCACTTCTCTTGCCTCTTTCTGCACTTCTCGTGCCGCTTTCTGTACCTCTCTTGCCTCTTTCTGCACCTCAAGTGCCTCTTTCTACACTATTTTTGCCTCTTTCTACAGTTATTTTGCCTCTTTCTATACCTCTCTTGCCTCTTTCTGCACCTCAGTTGCCACTTTCTGCTCTTCTCTTGCCTCTTTCTGAACCTCACTCTCTTCTTTCTGCACCTCATTTGCTTCTTTCTGCATCTCTCTTGCCTCTTTCTGCACCTCTACTGCCTCTTTCTGCAATTTTGTTGCTTCTTTCTACACTTCTCTTGCCTCTTTCTGCACCTTTCTTGTCTCTTTCAGCACCTCTGTTGCTTCTTTCTGCACTTCTCTTCCTTCTTTCTGCACCCCTCTTTCCTCTTTCTGTACCGCTCTTGCCTCTTTGTGCACCTCTGTTGGTTCTTTCTGCACTGCTCTTGCTTCTTTCTGCACCTCTTTTGCAAATTTCTGTATCCCTCTTGCATCTTTCTGCACCCCTGTTCCTTCTTTCTGTACCTTTCCTGCCTATTTCTGCACCTCTCTTGCCTCTTTCTGCACCTCTGTTGCTTCCTTCTGCACTTATCTTGCCTCTTTCAGCACCCCTCTTGCCTCTTTCAGCACCTCTGTTGCTTCTTTCTGCACCTCTCTTGCTTCTTTCTGCACCCCTCTTGCCTCTTTCTGTACCCCTCTTGCCTCTTTGTGCACCTCTCCTTCCTCTTTCTGCACCTCTCTTGCCTTTTTCTGCCGTTCTCTTGCCTCTTTCTGCACCTCTTTTGCTTCTTTCTGCACTTCTCTTGCCTCTTTCTGTACCCCTCTTGCCTCTTTCTGCACCTCTGTTCCCTCTTTCTGCACATTTCCTGCCTGTTTCTGTACCTCTCATGCCTCTTTCTGCACCTCTGTTGCTTCTGTCTGCACTTCTCTTGCCTCTTTCTGCACCCCTCTTGCCTCTTTCAGCACTTCTCTTGCTTCTTTCTGCATCCCTCTTGCCTCTTTCTGTACCCCTCTTGCCTCTTTGTGTACCTCTCCTTCCTCTTTCTGCACCTCTCTTGCCTTTTTCTGCAGTTCTCTTGCCTCTTTCTGCACCTTTTGCTTCTTTCTGCACTTCTCTTGCCTCTTTCTGTACCCTTCTTGCCTCTTTCTGCACCTCTGTTGGTTCACTCTGCACTGCTCTTGTATCTTTCTGCACCTCTGTTGCAAATGTACGCATCCCTCTTGCCTCTTTCTGCACCCCTCTTCCGTCTTTCTGTACCTCTCTTGCCTCTGTCTGCACACCTGTTCCCTCTTTCTGCACCCCTTTTGCCTGTTTCTGCAACTCTCTTGCCTCTTTCTGCAGTTCTTTTGCCTCTTTCTGCACCTCTGTTGCTTCTTTCTGCACTTCTCTTGCCTCTTTATGCACCCCTCTAGCCTTTTTCTGCCCCCCTGTTGCTTCTTTCTGCACTTCTCTTGCTTCTTTCTGTACCTCTCTTGCTTCTTTCTGCACCCATCTTGCCTCTTTCTGCACCCCTCCTCCCTCTTTCTGCACCTCTCTTGCCTCTTTCTGTACCTCTCTTGCCTCTTTCTGCACTTCTCTTGCCTCTTTCTGGACCTCTGTTGCTTCTTTCTGCACTTCTCTTGCTTCTTTCTGTACCTCTCTTGCTTCTTTCTGCACCCCTGTTGCCTCTTTCTGCACTCGTCTTACCTCTTTCTGCACCTCTCTTGCCTCTTTCTGCACCACTCTTTGCTCTTTCTGCACATCTCCTGCTTCTATCTGCACTTTTCTTGCTTCTTTCTGCATCTCTCTTGCTTCTTTCTACACCCTTCTTCCTTTTTTCTGCACATCTATTGCCTCTTTCTGCACCTCTCTTGCCTCTTTCTGCACCTCTCTTGCTTCTTTCTGTACTTCTCTTGCCTCTTTCTGCACCCCTCATCCCACACCTCTGTTGCATCCTTCTGCACTTCTCTTGCTTCTACCTTTTTGTACACAAATTTACAGAGAATGCTGTTTGAAACACAGGTATTCAAGTATTTGTATGTTTATTTTTATGTAACATGTCACTAGGTAAAAGCAGAGACACACGCATGCATACCTTCACAAACTTGGCCAGACTTACAACAGTGATATGCTTAGGATTGCTGTTTTATATTTGGTAGGCGTAACAATCTGAGCACTCGATTACTAGTGAACCTTCAAGAGAAAAGTGAGGTTCAAGACATCTTGGGAGAAGGATTAGTGATTAGGCTATTTTGTATGAGTCTGTGGTAAGGTACAGTCGAAGTAAGCCTTTTTCTGCACCTCTGTTGCTTCTTTCAGTACTTCTCTTGCTACTTTCTCCACCTTTCTTCCTATTTCTGGACTTCTCTTGCCTCTTTCTGCATTTTTGTTGCTTCTTTCTGCGCCTTTCTTCGTCTTTCTGTACATGTTCTACCTATGTAGGCATAGTTAGAAATTAGCATTTACAAAACCTTAGAAAGTCACTGAAAAAAACACAGGTTTTAGGGATGTTATAGTTAGGGATTAGCATTTAAAAAACCTTAGAAATTCACTGAAAAAAACCAAAGGTTTCAGGGACGTTATAGTTAGGAATTAGCATTTAAAAAACCTTAGAAATTCACTGAAAAAAACCACAGGTTTCAGGGACGTTATAGTTAGTCGGACAGTTCACTCGTACAAAACCAGAGAAATTGTACTGTTATAGTTAGTTGAGATAACTATAACTCGCGCCCCCACAATGCACTGCTGATGACGTCACATATTACATCACTCATGACATGGTCAGTGACATCACTGATGACATCACTGATGACATCTCAAATGACATCACTGATGACATCATCCACGTGATAATCTGATGCACCTCCTCACACCCTAATATAACCTTTCATACACCCACTCTAAAATACAGACTACCATTTTCGAAACCATAGACACACCAATACCAGTTACTACATGCCCACTCACTGATTCCTAGGTCTTCACACACATCCACTCATTCACCCATACAGTCACTCAGACATGCAGTCACTCATCAATACAGCACTATCATATGTACTCATACACCTATACAAACACTCACACACCGCCACTCACCCATAGAGCTACTCAGACACCTAGTCAGTCATGCAAGGAATCAATCACACTCCCATTTACTCACCTATACAGTTATACACACACCACCTCACTTATTCATACAGATACTAACACATACTTACTCTTTTATACAATCACTGACACAAGCACACACTCATCCATACAGCCACTCTCACAATCACTCACTCTCACATATAGTCATTTATATAGTCCAACACTCACATATACTGTCTTTCACATATGTAGTTACTCACACATGTACCACTGAGACATCCATTGACTCACCAACACACCCATACACACACTCACCCACCCATACAGCCCTTCACAGATGTACTCTTGAACCCATACACCCAGTGAATCACCCACTCACACATCTATGCACAGAGTCACACACCCCCCACCCACCCACACAGACACGTAGGCACCCATCCATATACTCAGACAACCAATCAATAACCCATATAGACACTCATGTAGCTACTCACCAACCCATGCAGCCGCTATCACACCAGCTGACAGACTGATACAGACATTCACACAGTTTAGTCACTAACCCATGCATTCAGTAAGACACGTTTAATCACTCACTTATACAGTCAGTCATGCACCTACTAAATCATCCATACAGACACTCATGCACCCACTCATTCTTCAATACACCGTGGCATATATATATATATATATATATATAAAACATATTTAAACTTTTCAGAAACAGTCAGTCACTGGATGATGTCATCAGTGATGTCATCAGTGATGTCATTTGAGATGTCATCAGTGATGTCATCAGTGATGTCACTGACCATGTCATCAGTGATGTCATCAGTGATGTCACTGACCATGTCATGAGTGATGTAATATGTGACGTCATCAGCAGTGAATTGCGGGGACACGAGTTATAGTTAGCTCAACTAACTATAACAGTGAATTTCTCTGGTTTTGTACGAGTCAAATATCCGGCTAACTATAAAGTCCCTGAAACCTGTGGTTTTTCCAGTGAATATATATATATATATATATATAGATATATATATATATTATCTACTGGCGGTCGCCAGTAGATAGTTATAGTTAGGACCTATTTTCCATAGGAAATCCGCAACATTCTATTTGAAATAACGTTGGCGCCGGTTGACGAATCTTCGCGAAAGTTTCCAACTTGTTGGGGCGCTCCGGTCCGCTCCTATCCTGAAAGTCTCGGGTGATTCGTCAAGCGGGGGCCGAGAAAAAGGGGGTCCCAAAACACGTTTTCCCCATTCATTTTTCCATAGGAACCTTTAGTCGCAGCTACAGCCTGAACTGCTGAACGGAATTACACCAAATTTGGCAAAGAGGTAGCCCTTGGTTCAGTGTCGTGCCTTTTGCTTAAATGGTGTAAATCCGTTCAGTAGTTCCTGAGAAAATCAAAAATAAAGTCACATATATATCTATGGCCGAGTAGGGTCCGCGTACCCTCCCGATCACGAGCTGCATGCTAATTGGCTGTGAAGTGGCTGTCAACACTCCAAATCAGGAAGTGTTGGCAGCCATTTTGTCCCTCGGTAGAACCTGAGGGACAGAAACAAGTGCGCAAGCGCAAAAGGGGGCAGGGTAGAAACACCCTGACCCCTAGGTCTGCTCAGGTGGTCCCACAAGGACCCCCTGGGCAGAAAAGCATGTTTTTAAAAACGGCGGGATGCGCTTAGGGTGCGCGGATCCCGCCGATTAAAAAAAAAAACACAAGAAACAAGTGCGCAAAACGCACAAAGGGGGCAGGGTAGAAACACCCTGACCCCCTAGGTCTGCGCAGGGGGTCCCACAAGGACCCCCTGGGGAGAAATCAGCATTTAAAAAAAAAAAATCGGCGGGATGCGCTTAGGGTGCGCGGATCTTGCCGATAACAAAAAAAATTGAAGCGCGGTCTCCCGCGCTTCGATGCTAATTTGCCCCCGGGTGGCCCAAGTCCCGGGGGCATGCGGGGGTGGGTTTAGCTTTTATGGGGGGCCTCTAAGGCCCCCCAAGCCCCAGGGACTGCCACCCCCGGGGCTTTAAATAAAAATGGTGCGGGAGGGCTCTCAGCCCTCCCGCAGCCCCGGGGACCGCCACCCCCGGGGCTTCGATTTTTAATTTTTATGACCTGTGTGGGGGGGGCTCCAGTCCCCCCACACGCCCCGGGGACCGCCACCTCCCCGGGGCACTAACAAATTTAAAATGGGGGTCCGTTTTGGATCCCCGAAGCCCCGGGACCACCACCTCCCCGGGCTGTGAAATTCAAGGGAGGGGGCCGCGCGGCCCCCTCCTGGAGCCTGTGATGGCCCTGGGGACCGCCACCCCCAGGGCCGACTCCTGCAGTGTCCTGGGGTGCCTACCCTCGGGACACTGTAGTTTGCTATGGCAGGACGGGAGCCTCGCGGCTCCCGTCCTGCCATAGCAAACTGCTTTGGTTTTGGAAGAGAGAGCAGGAAACCTTCTCTCTCTTCCAAAACCAAAGATGATTGCTTTTCCACACGGGGAGCTGCATCTTAGCAGCTCCCCATGTGGAAAAGCAATGCCGCTCCCAGGGACGCGGGAGCCGGCGGGACCGTGGGGGATTGGGGACCCCCCACAGTCCCCAATGGAGAGGGCCAGCCCCAGGGGATGGGGTCCCCGGGGCAAGTAGTGGCCCGGGAGGTGGGCCACGCGGCCCCCTCCCCCCAAAATAAAATAAAATAAAAATAAATAAATAAAGGCCTGCCCCGGCGGATGGGGTCCCTGGGGCAAAAGGAGGCCTGAGGAGGGGGGCCACGCAGCCCCCCTCCATGAAAATAAAAAAAAAAATAAGGTGGCAATGACCCGAGGGATGGGGTCCCCGGGTCGAAATTGGCCACGGGAGGGGGGCCCACGCGGTCCCCTTCCCGTACCTTTTTAAAAAAAATAAAATAAAAGGGGGTCAGGCCCTGGGGGATGGGGTCCCCAGGGCCCAAAATAATTACAAAGAAGGGGGGCCACACAGCCCCCTTTTAAAAAAAAAATCCCCCCCAAAAATCTGGCATCGCGCCAGAGGCCACTCCCCCTCCTTCTCAACACTCTGCAAACGCGCCCCCTGGTGCGTTTGCAGAGGGGGAACGAATTCCCCTTGAATACTGGGGGTCCCTGGGGGCCAACTAGCCCACCAGGAACCTCCAGTATGTGCCAGGGGGCTGCGTTGCAGAGAGGTGTTCTGAGGCCACGCCCCTTTTTACACCTCTCTGCAACGCAGCTCTGTGGCGCTTAATGGAGGTAGCTGGTGGGCTAGTTGCACCCCAGGGACCCTCAGGATTCAAGGGGCGCGTTTGCACAGTGGTGAAGGGAGGGGGCGGGGCCTGAGGTGACATGTGTGCAAACAGGCCCTGTGGCACGTTTTAATATGGGGAATTAAATCCCTTCAATCCTGGGGGTCCCTGGGGGCCAACTAGCCCACCAGGTACCTCCAGTAAGCGCCACGGAGCTGCGTTGCAGAGTGTTGTAAAAAGGGGCGTGGCCTCTGAACACCTCTCTGCAATGCAGCTCTCTGGCGCATACTGGAGGTATCTGGTGGGCTTGTTGGCCCCTAGGGACCCTCGGTATTGAGGAGGAATTAATTCTCCAACTTAAAACGCGCCACAGGGCGTGTTTGCAGACATGTCACCTCAGGCTCCACCCCCTTCCTTCACCATTGTGCAAATATTCCTCTAAAATCAGCCGAACTACGAATTGCGATTTACTCACCTATTATCAGGAGAGACCTCAGTGCTGCATCTTTGAGCCCAGTATTGATCCTGAAAAGTAATTTTAACCGTACTTACCAGTAACTTGAATTTCCTTCCATAGGATATCATTGCCTGCTTTTTGCTGAAAAAGTTTCTAAGTGTCGATTTTTGAAACATACAAATTTTCCTCTAAAATCAGCAGAACTACGAATTCCGATTTACTCACCTGCTTTCATGAGAGACCTCAGTGCTGCATCTTTGAGCCCTGTACTGATCCTGAAAAGTAATTTTAACCGTACTTACCAGTAACTTGAATTTCCTTCCATAGGCTAACATTGACTGGTTTCACTTGGAAATTCTTCTAAGTGTGGAGTTTTGGAACTTTATAATATTCCTCTAAAATCAGCTGAAATACGAATTCCGATTTACTCACCTGTTATCAGGAGAGACCTCAGTGCTGCATCTTTCAGCCCAGTACTGATCCTGAAAAGTAATTTTAACCGTACTTACCAGTAACTTGAATTTCCTTCCATAGGATATCATTGCCTGCTTTTTGCTGAAAAAGTTTCTAAGTGTCGATTTTTGTAACATACAAATATTCCTCTAAAATCAGCCAAACTACGAATTCCGATTTACTCACCTGTTATCAGGAGAGACCTCAGTGCTGCATCTTTGAGCCCAGTACTGATCCTGAAAAGTAATTTTAACCGTACTTACCAGTAACTTGAATTTCCTTCCATAGGCTAACATTGTCTGGTTTCACTTGGAAATTCTTCTAAGTGTGGGGTTTTGGAACTTTATAATATTCCTCTAAAATCAGCCGAACTACGAATTCCGATTTACTCACCTGTTATCAGGAGAGAACCCAGTGCTGCATCTTTTAGCCCAGCACTGACCCTGAAAAGTAATTCTAACCGTATTTACCAGTAACTTGTATTTCCTTCCATAGGAATCCATTGTCTGGTTTTCAGCAGAAAAGTTTCAAAGTGTCGATTTTCACAAACTACAAATATTCCTTAAAAATCGCCTGTATGACTTAAACGCATTCTTTCAACTGTTTACAGGAGATGCACCAGTGCTGGATCCAGGATCCACCACTGAGTAAGAAAAAGTAACGATAACACTACTTACCTGCTAAGTGAATTTCCTCCCACAGGATAACATTGGTGATTCTATGTGAAAAAGTTTCTAAGTGTCAACTTTTAAAATACAATAATATTCCTTAAAAATCACTACTGTAACCAAAACGCTTTTACTCAACTGTTTACAGGAGATGTCCCAGGACTGAATCTAGGATCCAGTCCTGTGGTTAGAAAAGTAATCCATAAAGTAACTAATTGCATTTAACTTGAAATTCACATTGAGCTCAATGTTGCATTGTGTTTGAAATTGTGTTGCCCATTGCAACAACTGTAACTACTGTACTTAAAAGTCTATTGCCTATTTGCAAAGTATTTAAAATAAAGTAATTCATTCTGAGAAAGTATATTTTGTAATGTAATGTATAATGTAATTACAATGTAATTTAAAAAATAAAATATCTAAAAATAAATAGTTAAAAAAAATGTTGTAAATCAGTATCAACAAAATAAATATAACAATTAATACATTTAAAAATTGTCATTTACAAAACCTTTGAAATTTACTGAAAAAAACCATAGGTTTCAGACATGTTATAGTTAGGAATTAGCATTTAAAAAACCTTTGAAATTCACTGAAAAAACCATAGGTTTCAGGCACGTTATAGTTAGAAATTAGCATTTAAAAACCTTACAAATTCACTGAAAAAACCATAGGTTTTAGGGACAGTTATAGTTAGTTGGACATTGCACTCGTACAAAACCTGTGAAATTCCCCGTTATAGTTAGTTCAGGTAAGTATAACTCGCGCCCCGCAATGCACTTCTGATGACGTCACATATTACATCACTCATGACATGGTCAGTGACATCACTGATGACATCACTGATGACATCTCAAATGACATCACTGATGACATCACTGATGACATCATCCATGTGATAATTTGATGCATCTTCTCACACCCTAATATAACTTTTGATACACCCACTGTAAATTACAGACTGCCATTGTCAAAACCATAGACACTCCCACACCAATTACTATATACACACTCACTGATTCTTAGGTCTACACACACACATCTACTCACTCACCCGTACAGTCACTCATACTTATAGTCACTCAGTACAGGACTATTATATGCACTCATACACCTATATAAACACTCACACACCGCCACTCATCCATAGAGGTACTCACACACCTAGTCAGTCATGCAAAAATTAAGCACACACCCATTTACTCATCTATACAGTTATACACACACCAGCTCACTTACTCATACAAATACTAGCACATTCTTACGCTCTTATACAAACACTGATACAAGCACACACTCATCCATACAGTCACTCTCACAATCACACACTCTCGCTTATAGCTATTTATATACTCCAACACACATATATACTGCCTTTCACATATGTAGTTACTCACACATATACCACTGGGACATACATTCACTCACTAACACACTCTTACACACACTTACCCACCCATACAGTCTATCACAGATGCACTCTTGAAACCATCCACCCAGTGAATCACCCACTCACACATCTATGCACAGAGTTGCACACACCCCACCCACACAAACACTCAGGCACCCATACAGATACTCAGACAACCAATCAATAACTCATATAGACACTCATGTAGCTATTCACAAACCCATTCAGCCACTTACACAGCAACCGACAGACGGATACAGACATTCACCCAGTTTAGTCACTAACCCATGCATTCAGTAAGATACGTTTAATCACTCACTTATAGAGTTAGTCACGCACCTACTAAATCATCCATTCAGACACTTATACACCCACTCATTCTTCAATACGCCTTTCCCTATATATATTAAACATATTTAAACTTTACAGAAACACACAGTCACTGGATGATGTCATCAGTGATGTCATTTGAGATGTCATCAGTGATGTCATCAGTGATGTCACTGACCATGTTATGAGTGATGTAATATGTGACGTCATCAGAAGTGCATTATGGGGCGCGAGTTATAGTTACCTGAACTAACTATAACGGGGAATTTCACGGGTTTTGTACGAGTGCAATGTCCAACTAACTATAACTGTCCCTAAAACCTATTGTTTTTTCAGTGAATATATATATATATATATATATATATCCAGACCACTCATGAGTGCCAGGTACCAACAGCTCGGTGCGTCCCAGGGTATGAGGAAACCCCTTTGATATTTTAATTTTCACCAACAGTAGACTCACTGCCAAGTACACACTACTCCAGAAATGATTAAATACGCATACATTGTGGCTCCAGAGTGATTTATTTGCAGCCAGCCAACCCAACGCATTTCGATGTCTCCACACCTTGATCACGGGTGATACAAATGGTTGTCAGCATGGTTTAAATAAATCTTTAAACAAACAGTGATATAAAAAGGACTTTCAACAGTGTTGATGACTTACAAATGACAGCCATTTTGTAATGTGTGATAAAGTCAGAGAACCTCATATCACCTCTTGGGCATAAACACATCTACATGTCCAGAACATACAAATATAGGCACATCAATAAAATAATTCAATTAATTAATCATTTTAAAAATGTCATACAGGATTGCCTATAAACGGGTATCAATGCACTATGCCTAAATAACCGCAAGCCAATACTGTGGTTAATAGTTTGTAATCAATAATCAGGTTAATAAATCAAAATATCACAAATGTAATTTTTATCACCCAAAGTCGCTACTTGTAGATGCATAATAATGAACTCATGCAATTGTATTACAACCGCCCTGATATGTATGTAAACCCCATTACTCTCTATAATAAAGTGCTATGTGCTGTGTTAATTGTGTCTACCATCTTTTTCTCTCTTTCTTTAATACAATATTTTATTTTATTTTTCTATGTATTTTTTGATGCATTTTTTATCAATTTCTCTGATAATTTCATCAATCTATGGACCATTTAAAAATGGTATGTCAGATTACTACTTTGACTCATCAATTAAAGTGCACATGTGCTACAATCACCAGGAATATTATCATCTACTGGTTGAATGGAGAAAACCCCACTTATTAAAGTGAACAAGGTTGTTGCACTTATAGAGGAACAAATAAATGAATGCACAATGAAGCCCCAGTGGGCATGCTGCAAAATGCTAAAACTTAGTAAGAAGGAGTGATGTTAAATACCTCACAAAAAACCTTCTATACAGCTCCAAACATCTAGCATATTAATACCAATTATACGTGCTTATGTTCACTAACCATATCCTAAATTTCACATATCTCCCGTATTAGCTCGTATAACTTAATTACAATTAAATATCATACATGATAATTCATACAGTTGTAACCAACAAATATATAACTGGTTTTTCAACGAGTAATTTGATTGTTGACCCCAGTTCAATTGATTGAGAATCATTTTTACGGGAGTGTATCTCCAACAACCTAGATGAAACAAACACATAAATATTACAAACTTCCAAAAGTCCAAGTTAAAAAGTAAAGTGCTATGTGAACCTAATGTGCTATATAAGAATTAAAAACTGTTATTCTATCAGAGAAGTGAACTATAAAATATAAACTCTATGGTTGGAATGCCTCCTTACCAAACCCCGAGACAATATATTTAATCACCTAAAAGGAGACCAGCTCTTCAACGGAGTTCAAACCCTGTGGTATTTTAGTATCCAGCTAAAAAAATCAAAATCAAAATCAGCTTTATTCGATTTTTTTAAAGAATAAAAATCATAAAAGGACAGTTAAAATATACAATCACTTATATTACATAGTAAACTCACAATATACATGTCAGGAATACAAAAGCTACATAGGTTGTGTTTTACATTGTATTCCTGTACCTAATAACACTTTTTAAAAATAAAGAAATGGCCCTCATAATCAGCTGATTTTCTAGCAATTGTAGCTTCAAATAAGCTATTCTACATTGTCTTAACTCCATGCGCTTCAAAATTGGCAATAAAAACCTTTTCCTGGGTACAGTATAAAATTTACAAAATAAGATACTATGCATCGTAGATTGAATTGAATTGAATTGAAATATCATCACATGGACATGGGAGTAAATTTCTCGACCAGTCATTAACATCTGGGAAAGTGATCAATCTATAAAAAGTCCGAAAATGGGTTAAGAGCATACGATCAAAACTTCCATGGACCTGTTCCAAATAGGGTTGGAGACCTGCACAAGTTATCATCAATTGGTTGTCCATAACAGTTTTTTTGACCCTTTCTTTGAGCCATCGCTTATTCTCTAAGTAGTTCAAACAATCTGTTTTTAGGGTTTTTCTAGGTATAGCTGCCATGCTCTCCGGTGTCTCAAAGTATTCAGGGTGTCCAATTTTATTCGCCATTTCTTTAATGTATCCGAGCCAGGGTATGGTAGCAGCCCTGTCAAGTTTTAAGCGATCCATGATAACATCACGATTAAAACCAGTCTTGGTTGATGCCCACACCTTGTGCCATAATAAAAAAGGGTTAATTCTAATAATATCAGTAATAAAAGACAGGCCCAGTTCCGAATGGCAATTAAAATTAGCAGTTGAAGTTGATACCGCCAGTACATAACGCGTAAATGCGTTCTCACAGCTTTGTAGGTGTTGTACATCCGCAAATCCCCATATGCCTGCCCTGTACATAGCTATTGATAGGCATTTGGATTTATAAATAGCTAGTAACTCCGGGACAGGTCTACAGCCTAACTTACTAGAAAAATTAATCACCGCCCCTATTGCTCTAGAGAACAATAATTTTCTCGCCTGATTAGCAGCGGTCCAAGACCCTGTTCGATCAAAATGTATCCCCAAATATGAGAATTTATCAGTACTTTCAATCTTATTATTGTTAATAAAAATGTCACATTTTTAGTCATTTTTTCCCCACATTTCATTGTGAAGGTCTTACTAATATTCACGTTTAAACCCCTATCCTGCATAAAATTGACAAAATTAGTGACAGATCTTTGCAGCCCTATTTGCGTGTGCGCCATTATGACCGCATCGTCTGCATAGAGTAAGATGGGGACAGGTATGTTATTAATAATCGGATAATCCTGGCGGTATTCAATTAAGTATTGGGCAAGACTGTTGATGTATAATGAGAAAAGAAAAGGGGCAAGTACACAGCCTTGCCTCACTCCCTTACTCATTTGAAATTTAGCTGAGCACTCCCCCTGCCTCCCAAATCGAACCCTTGCCCCTGGCTCCCTGTACAATTCCTTTATAAATAGAAGCAAAGGTGGGTCGACTTCCATCCCTTTAAGTACATCCCATAACTTTTCATGTATTACGCAGTCGAATGCTGAACTCAGGTCAACGAATGACAGGAATAATTTCCCCCCCTTGGCTAATGTATATTTGCTTATGATGAGAGTTAGATTAAGCCCTTGCTCTATTGTGCCAAGCCCTGCTTGGAACCCATATTGTAGATTTGATAGGATTCCTGTCTCATCAGCCCATAATTGTAACTTATTTAAAATTACTCTCCCAGCCACTTTCAAAAGGGAATCTAACAGGGAGATTGGGCGATAGCACCTTGGTTCATTTCTATCTCCCTTCTTAAAAATGGGGATGACTATTGCGTCCGACCAAGTGGGAATAAAGCCGTATCGGCTAGATCTAGCTAAAACATTGGTTAAAAGCGGGGCCCACAACTCAATGTTGTTTTTATATACATCCACTGGGACGCCGTCCGGCCCAGGTGCTTTGCCGGATGCACTCTCATTTATGGCCCTTGTTACTTCCTCTACAGAGAAATCAATATCTATAGGAAATACTCGAGTCTGTGCACTATCATCGGCCACCAAACCTACTAAGGCTACCTCATCATATATATTGGTCACATCATTATAAAGACCAGTAAAATACTGTACCCATTTATCCTCAGTGATGGCAATATCTGGAATATCAGTATCCCTATTAACAAAGAATGGTGCATTGACTGCTTTCCAGAAGCTATTACTATCTTTCCTTAAGCATGCTTCATGTAGCGTCTGCCACGCCTCCACTCTTACCTGTGCCTTTCGCTTTTTTATCGCCTGTCGGTATATAATTCTGGCCTGTCTTATATCCTCTCTATTTCTAATTTCCCTGTGTAGTACTTTCTTCAGATGGATATGCGCCTTACTACATTCCCTATCAAACCATCCCTGTGTCTTGTGGGTTCCCCGTTTCTGCTCCCTAGTTAATAATTTCTGCACCTCATCAGTAATTTTAAGGAAGGCGGTTACGACTTCTTCATCATTCCTTTCCTCAGAAAGACAAATTTCAAGATCTTCTCTAGACCTTTGTACCAGTTGCTTGATAAAAACCATGGGGTCCACTTTTGACCAATTTAGAAAGTACCCATTTGTACTAGTGAGATTGATATTAAAATTATATTGTAAACCCTTATCCTTCTTAGTTCTCTCTGAGCTCTCTAAATCGATGGCAATACTTATTGGATAGTGATCGCTCATTATAATGCTATGGGTTTCAAAGGTGCGAACATTTCTGGCATACCTATTTGACACTAGGACAAAGTCAATAATTGAATTGCAGCCTCTGCCATTAAAGGTGGGCTCAAAAGGTACTAAGGGGCTACACAACTCGTTAGCATACCCCAAGTCAAATTGGAAGACAATTTCATTTAACAAATCCCCCAGTGTTGTATGTGAGAAATGGGTCGGCATATCTTCTTTGTCTGTTTGTAGGCCACAAATACCCTTTTGGCTATACTGGCACAAGAAGCAGTTGTAATCGCCCCCCATATAATACACATGCCACCAGGCATCTCATCTTCCAAATTGCTCAAGACCTTACGTAAATTCGTTAACACACTCATTATTTGGGTATTGGGAATGTTATTGTAAAAGTTGAGCAGCACAGAGCAATACCCTCCTGTCTTATACAATACTAAGATCTGATAAAAATCTATCTCAGTTATAAGTTTCAATTTAGTCACCCCCACTGTGTTAGAGACATATATACATAATCCACCTTTGTTGCGCCCATGTCCACTGGTGACCGCCGGTGTATGAAAAGTTCGATAGCCATTGATATGTATCCAGCTCTATTATGTACCTACACTCCAGCTGCCGCAATTTGTGAATCCTGTCACCACCTCTAACCATCTGAGGAACACGATCAATGACACAGAATCTGAGCAGATCTCTATTGCTCCGATGTGATGCCTCAAAATGACTAGCCACTGGATATTGTTTATCCTTATTTTGGATAGCTTGCATGTGTTCCAGGATGCACTTGCTAGCTGGAAACATTGTAATATACTCTTTACATTAATGCTATACTTGCATGCTTTACATGCCATGCGTGTATAGAAGCCCTGTATGGAATTAGCACCCAGTTTGACTTCAGTTATCTCATTAACACAAAGGCTGTCACTCAGGGAATTCCCTTTCCTATATATAATGTTAGTATAGTCACCCAAGGCATTTGCCATTGTATTTTCAGTTTTTAAAACACCCCAATGTCTGGTAAAACTTTTCTTAATTTCTTGTGAGCAGATGTTATAAGTTGAAATAAAATGAATATTGCTATCTTCTGAGCCTTCTCTTTGTGTTTTATGTTCAAGGGCAGTCTCCCGATCTATTTTAGCTGCTCTATTGAAGGCTTTGGCTATATCTACTCTCTTATAGACTCGCTCTAAAAACCTTACAGACATCTTCTCACATTCCTCAGCAAAATCTCTCTCGCTACTACAATTTCTGCAAGCCCGCAAAAAAATCACCGTATGGGATGCTTCTTATCAAACTAGTAGGGTGACTACTATTAGCATGCAAAAGGGTGTTCCCTGCTGTTTTTTTCCTGAATAGCTTAGATTTCAATTTCCTGTCCACAACCGTAATCTGTAAATCTAGAAATTCGATCTCTCTGTCACTCACATGGCTCTCAAATTTCAGATTAAATTCATTATTATTGAGCTTCTGAATAAAATCTTCTCCCTGTTCTCGACTGCCTTTCCATTTAATAAAAAGGTCATCTATATAGCGAACCCACATTTTTATATGGTCACCATAATGACAAAAGCTGTTAGGCACCTGCTGCTCCCACCAGCCCATCATCAGATTCGCATAACTGGGAGCAAAGCAGGTGCCCATCGCCGTGCCCTTTATTCGTCTAAAGAACAAGCCGTTGAAAATAAAAAAGTTGTTATTCAGACAGAATTCAATCATGGTCACTATCATCTCTGTGTGTTGGAAATAAGACACAGATCTAGATTTAAAAAAATGTCTGCACGCAGTCAAACCGTCTGTATGCTTGATGGATGTATACAAACTGCACACATCCAGCGTCAGCAATAGGAAATCCTCCTCCCATTCCACATTTCTGATTTTATGTAAGAAACCCTTGCAATCTTGGATGTGTAACAGTAACGTTCTAACATAAGGGTGCAGAAAATGATCAACATATTTGGATGTATGCTCCAACAAGGACCCTATGGAGGAAACAATCTGCCTCCCTGGTGGATTCAAGGCGTCCTTGTGTAGCTTCGGCAACAAATACAAAACTGGAATTTTAGGAAATCTATTAAGAAGGAAGGCATACTCATCCCATTCTAAAAGACCCTTCTTTTGCCAGTTACTCTACATCTCATAATATCTTGTATTTGAACTCTCTATGATTGCTTTAGGTACTGTCATGTAACAATCTTGATTGCCCAATTGCCTTCCTTGACATAATTTTCAATATCTAGCAACACAACATTCCCTCCCTTGTCTTATTGGCGAATAACCACATATTGATCACTTTGTAGATTTTTCAAGGCAAACCTCTCGTCTGGCAAGATTATCTTTCTTCCAGCATCATTTTTTTATCTAGACCTTTAAAATCTTTCAACATTAAACCTTCAAAAGTATCAATGGCACAGGAGGGGAGAGAGGGGTTGAACGTAGACTTGGGCTTAAAATTATTTGGACAGCTCTCATCAGTAGCAAGGCCTAAGGTCAATATATCACCCAGCATATGGTCAGAATCTTCCATATTAAACTCCATTATTGTAAGTCATGTATCCATGTCATTGATAGTCAAGGCATGGGGACTGGATTTAGTTGGAGGATTAGTAGCAACCGAAGATTTCACTTTCAAGTTGTTCCATTTGCATAGCTTTAACTGATGTACAAAATGATATTTGTCTATCCTACTCTGAGAATAGTTAAAGGTGTGCTCGGACAAAAGGACAAACCAAATCTCAATACTCTAAGTTCCATTTCACTCAAATACGTTTCTATAGATTTACCACGTTCATCTTCATCGATTTTTCTTTTGTCCCCTTGTCTCAATTCCCACTGGGGCTGCTGTTGTTCTTGTTCCGCTGGCTTCTCCTTGTTTTTTTTCAGATGACAGTTTTTCTTAGTTTGTTTTTCCTCTGCCTTTGCCTCGTACGCTTTGGCCTCTCCCTCTCCCCCGTCCTCAATCCTTCTGCCAGTTCTGTTGTTTTTTTCCTTGGTTGAATAAACCAAATTCCTCCCCAAAATTTGTCGGGCATGCAGCATCTCTTTCTCCCCCCAAGCTGCCATCTTCCGAGATATCACTCTCACTTGCGTCACTTTGGAGCTCACTGGAGACTTGATTTCTATCATTCAATGGGGTCTTGGTGTTGTTACGCATGGATTCATATTTGTGAATAAAGGTGAAAACTCGGCTTACCTGATGGTCCATTTGATCCCTAGAGAACTTCCTCTGTTTTTTAGGTATAATTTCCTCCTCGTGTTTCTCATTCCATTTATTTATATCAGCAAGTTTGAATTCAAAATTCTCTTTGCTGTCCTCTTCTTTATTTCCTCTTTAAGACTTTCAATAGATTTCAATAGATTCTTGCGTTCTTTCCATGCGTATTTAATTACAATTGACATCATCCGATTAGAACAGTCCATAAGATTAGAAGCCCATTCATTTGTTAATTCAGGGTCGGGTTCTCCATAAGAAGGTGCAATTAAAATCCTCAGACCCCTCGGGACTCTTCCTTCCTCCGAATACTTCTCCAAAGTACGGGCCTCCCACCACTTCGATGTTTCTTTCTTTGTAATTTTTTCCAATTTCTAGGTACTTTTGTGCCAGTGATATCCAAGGAGCCGAATTACTTGAAGAGGTTATTGGTCTGCTAGCCTGACTAACCATAGTACTTGCTATTTGTCTCCTATTTGCTTCTTTATGATTTTCCATTCTAGCTACGTGAATTAAAGATCACAATCTCAATTATTCACTCAATTGCTTTGTTTTCTTTTTCTTCTTAGTTCCTTATACAACTGGAAACATACATATATTTATATATATATTATTGGAGTCCTCACCCACAGGTACCACCCGTGACATGCTTCATCATTGGACCCTCACCCAGACACTAGGTGTGTATGCGTGGACTCAACGCATTTGTAAGGGGAGTTCTTAGAGTAGTAAATATAAGTGAAGACACGGGGTGTGAGTATGTTAAAATAACTTCCGAATCCTAATCAAAAGTCTTTAATAATATAGGATTAGGGGCTACATTAATCAATATTGCGACGCTCTTAGATATAATGATCCCAGGTGTTGGTTTAGGTCGACATATTTCAGCCAATATACTGCCCGAAGGGTCATTTGGCTTTCTTCAGGACATTATATTACCCTGCTTGATATCTTATAATAGCTTTTAGCTTATGAAGATATCTAATAATTGATTTTTAGCTTATGCAGTTACGTTTTGGAAAAAGCATGCACCTTATCATACAGACCATACTTGAAGGACCTTTTCCTTATATGGTCATAGATGTCTAAGTAAATTTACCAACATCATCGGGAATATCAGGGGTGGACCGTCCCTGTAGTCAAACATTCGTCAAGAGTATGCATCCGCACTTCACTCGAGCAGTACTCTGTCTCCCTGCATATTAAAGTATGTGTGCAACACTTCAAACAGTAAAATAGTGAAAACACCACAAAGAAAGTATCCCACACCAGGTTAGAAAAATAGAGCTTAAATTAATGTACAAAACAAACACAAAATAACAAACGTCCAATCAGTAGAACTGGAGTTAGGAATTTAAAAAAAATAAACTGTAATATAGTTCCTAAATGCATAAAGAGCCAACCGCAGCTATCCGGTTGCACTGGACCAGATCAAAAGTTCAAGCCAAAATTTGTGGAACACGGGTCGAATACAGTTCCAGATTAGTCCCGCTGAATGTTTACCTTCTCAAGTTTTGTGCCAAGAGTCCTGTTAGCTTGGAAGAAAGTTGAAGGAAGGATGGAGAGCGCGCCGCTGGTGATGCTCGATGGGCATGAGGAGCAGCCTGGGCGTCACGGATGGGCGGGCTGGTACTTTGAGTTGGCGGTCCTCTGTGGGCGATCGATGCTTGCTGGATGAAGAGACGGGCTGTGCTGTTACTGTGCAAACGGGCCTGTTTGCATTTGCGAAGAGCCCAAAAGCTTGAATTTAAGAGCTTATGATCCACACCAAGGATCCAGGACCTGAGAGGCACCTCTTGGGAGTCAGGAACTCACTGAAGACGAGTCCAGCAGCTGTTTGGGAACCTGTTAAGTCTCTGAGGATCAGATCAGGAGGCCAGCAGAATAGCCCTCTCAGTCACTCTGGGTTCCTGGGTTCAAGATGGGTTTCAGGTCCAGTTCTTCCTCACCAGGTAAGAAGGCAGCAAGTAAAGCACAGCAAGGCAGAAGCTCCTTCAGAGTAGCAGCCCAGCAGAGTGGCAGTCCTTATAGCAGCATTGCAGTCCTTGTTTCTGTCAGAGTATCCACAGGTTGAAAAGTGTACTGAAGTGGTGGAGCTTGAGGGCGGTCTTTTTTTTACATTGGTGCCCTGGCTCTTGAAGGTGGGAGAAGATTCTAGACAGTGTCTTTGAAGTGCATGTAATTTCCTACCTCACCTGCCCTAGCTACAAGCTGACTGCTGTAACAATGTGGGATCATTAAGCCCTTTGTTAGAAGGCAGAGCATAGGCTATTCAGTTGCAAGTGGGGCTATGCTAAGCTCCACCCCCATCCTGCCAGCAGATAGCCCATTCAGACACAGCTAATTCCTCTATTGTGTGACTGTCAGGGAGGAATTCACAAAGTCTAATCGTGAGTTACACTCAGTCATGTGACTCAGGGCTGGCTATAGGCACAATGGCAGAAAATGCCAACTTTCTAAAACTGCAAAAACAACAATTGATGGACAGAATGCAGAAGAATGTCATACATTCACCCCAGTACAGAGATCTGGGCCTAAATCCATCGTTTTTTTTTGCTCACCATGCCATTCCAGTTTGAACCCAGCCATATGCAAATCAGTCTTGACCCTGTGCCCAATGGGAACAGTCCAGCCCGAACTGCCAGGCCAGGTCCTCCCTGGACTGAAAACAAGCATCCTAGGACCGGTTTCGGGGTTTCACCCCTCATCAGCCAGGATAGCTGACTCCAGTGGCATGGAGAGCAGGGGACCCACGTCTGGGCATACCCATCCCACTCGGGTGACAAATGCAAAAACAACAATTGATGGACAGAATGCAGAACAATGTCATACATTCACCCCAGTACAGAGATCTGGGCCTAAATCTATCGTTTTTTTTGCTCACCATGCCATTCCAGTTTGAACCCAGCCATATGCAAATCAGTCTTGACCCTGTGCCCAATGGGAACAGTCCAGCCCGAACTGCCAGGCCAGGTCATCCCAGGACTGGAAACAAGCATCCTAGGACCGGTTTCGGGGTTTCACCCCTCATCAGCCAGGATAGCTTGACTCCAGTGGCATTGAGAGCATGGGACCTACGGCCGGGCATACCCGTCCCACTCGGGGTGACAAATTCAAAAACAACAATTGATGGACAGAATGCAGAACAATGTCATACATTCACCCCAGTACAGAGATATGGGCTTAAATCCATCCTTTTTTTTGCTCACCATGCCATTCCCGCTTGAACCCAACCATATGCAAATCAGTCTTGACCCTGTGCCCAATGGGAACAGTCCAGCCCGAACTGCCAGGCCAGGTCATCCCAGGACTGGAAACAAGCATCCTAGGACCGGTTTCGGGGTTTCACCCCTCATCAGCCAGGATAGCTTGACTCTAGTGGCATGGAGAGCACGGGACCCACGTCTGGGCATACCCGTCCCACTCAGGGTGACAAATGCAAAAACAACAATTAATGGACAGAATTCAGAACAATGTCATACATTCCCCCAGTACAGAGATCTGGGCCTAAATCCATTGTTTTTTGCTCACCATGCCATTCCAGTTTGAACCCAGCCATATGCAAATCAGTCTTGACCCTGTGCCCAATGGGAACAGTCCAGCCTGAACTGCCAGGCAAGGTCCTCCCAGGACTGGAAACAAGCATCCTAGGACCGGTTTCGGGGTTTCACCCCTCATCAGCCAGGATAGCTTGACTCCAGTGGCATGGAGAGCATGGGACCCACGGCCGGGCATACCCGTCCCACTCGGGGTGACAAATTCAAAAACAACAATTGATGGACAGAATGCAGAACAATGTCATACATTCACCCCAGTACAGAGATCTGGGCTTAAATCCATCCTTTTTTTTGCTCACCATGCCATTCCCGCTTGAACCCAGCCATATGCAAATCAGTCTTGACCCTGTGCCCAATGGGAACAGTCCAGCCCGAACTGCCAGGCCAGGTCATCCCAGGACTGGAAACAAGCATCCTAGGACCGGTTTCGGGGTTTCACCCCTCATCAGCCAGGATAGCTTGACTCTAGTGGCATGGAGAGCACGGGACCCACGTCTGGGCATACCCGTCCCACTCAGGGTGACAAATGCAAAAACAACAATTAATGGACAGAATGCAGAACAATGTCATACATTCCCCCAGTACAGAGATCTGGGCCTAAATCCATTGTTTTTTTGCTCACCATGCCATTCCAGTTTAAACCCAGCCATATGCAAATCAGTCTTGATCCTGTGCCCAATGGGAACAGTCCAGCCCAAACTGCCAGGCCAGGTCCTCCCTGGACTGGAAACAAGCATCCTAGAACCGGTTTCGGGGTTTCACCCCTCATCAGCCAGGATAGCTTGACTCCAGTGGCATGGAGAGCACGGGACTCACGTCTGTGCATACCCGTCCCACTCAGGGTGACAAATGCAAAAACAATAAGTGGCATTTTTATAATTGTGATAAAAACCTTACTTTACCATAAAATTGGGCTCTTCACCACAATTCCAAAGTCACCAAATATGAACTGGTTATCTCCTCCCATTTAGAAATAACACTTATAAAATGTAATAAGGCAATTCCAAGGTTATCCCATGGGAGAGATAGGCCTTGCAGTACCAAGACATGTAAAAATTAAAAGAACATGTCCTAGCTTTAAAATACACAGCACCCTGCCTTATGGAATACCTAGGGCCTACCTTAGGGGGTGGCGTCTATTTAAAAGAAGGCAAGGTTTGGGCTTGGCAAAAGTGTTTTTTTTTTTTGCCAGGTCGACATAGCAGTTTAAAACTGCACACACAGGCTCTGCAATGGCAGGCCTGAGACATGTTTAAAGGGCTACTTAAGTTGATGGCACAAGCAGTGCTGGAGGCTCACTAGTGCAAAAACAACAATTGATGGACAGAATGCAGAACAATGTCGTACATTCACCCCAGTACAGAGATCTGGGCCTTAATCCATCGTTTTTTGCTCACCATGCCATTCCAGTTTGGACCCAGATATATGCAAATCAGTCTTGACACTGCGCCCAATGGGAACAGTCCAGCCCGAACTGCCAGGCCAGGTCCTCCCTGGACTGGAAACAAGCATCCTAGGACCGGTTTCGGGCTTTCAGCCCTCATCAGCCAGGATAGCTTGAATCCAGTGGCATGGAGAGCACGGGACCCACGTCTGGGCATACCCGTCCCACTCGGGTGACAAATGCAAAAACAACAATTGATGGACAGAATGCAGAACAATGTCGTACATTCACCCCAGTACAGAGATCTGGGCCTTAATCCATCGTTTTTGCTCACCATGCCATTCCAGTTTGGACCCAGCCATATGCAAATCAGTCTTGACACTGCGCCCCAATGGGAACAGTCCAGCCCGAACTGCCAGGCCAGGTCCTCCCTGGACTGGAAACAAGCATCCTAGGACCGGTTTCGGGCTTTCAGCCCTCATCAGCCAGGATAGCTTGAATCCAGTGGCATGGAGAGCACGGGACCCACGTCTGGGCATACCCGTCCCACTCGGGGTGACAAATGCAAAAACAACAATTGATGGACAGAATGCAGAACAATGTCATACATTCACCCCAGTACAGAGATCTGGGCCATAATCCATCCACGCTCACTAGTAGCATTTAATTGACATGCCCTGGGCACTTCTAGTGCACTTTACTAGGAACATATAAGTACATTTTAGCCAATTGGGTATAAGTCATTATTACTATGTTTTAAGGAGTGAGCACATCCCTGGTTAGCAGTGGTCAAGTGTCCAGAGTCATAAAACCAACAAAGAAGAATTCAACACAAAGTAGGAGGAGGAAGGCAAAAGGTTTGGGGATGACCTTGCAGAAAGGGCCATTTCCAACACTTACTCTACGTTTCATTTCTCTTATGCCAAAGTAAACCTCATGAACTAACTCAAGAACATTACCACAAGAGCGCAGAGAGTGAATCGTGAAAGTATGCCTCCTCCCACCTCCGGCTCCCAGGATCTGAAACTTGATTCAAAGTCATTGCTCCTATGAAATAAGTCAATTTCCATCAGAGTTGTAGCACAGGATATCAGAAGACCTCTGGGAAAATGTCATGTTCTGGAGGGTACAATAAACGGCTGTGTACTAACAACAGCATCCAAAGTAGAACTTTGAAGAGGGGAGAACTCTGAATCCAGTAATGGGGGCTTAGGAGCCTGAATCAAAGGTGCTTGAGGTTCACATGATGGCAGGTTGCAGTAGCACTCTGAAAATGAAGGCAGATTGACAGTAGGGTCTAAAGCAGAGAGCAGACTCACAGGACGCACAGAACTCAAAGGCAAGCTGACCGAAGACAAAGGAGGTAACAGGAAGCAGACCTGTGGCTGTGGCCCTGGAGGAAAACATACTGAATACTCACATGCAGGAGACTCAGGCCCTGGAGGTTTACATGCTGAGAATTGTGCTTCTGAGGCTGGAGGTTCAATTTCTAAAAGTAAATGTGCTGAGCTCTATGAAGGCTGACAAACTGGAAGCACAGAGTCTAGAAGCTTGGTGTCAGAAGGCAGGCAGGCTAGAGGCTCTGACTCTGAAGGCAAGCAGGCTGGAGGCTCTGACTCTGAAGGCAGGCAGGCTGGAGGCTCTGAAAACATGCTTCTAGGAGACTCAGACTTTGTTGGTAGGTGAGCTGAGGACTTGAGCTCTGAAGGCAGGTAGGCTGCAGGCTCAGGAGGCAGGCAGGCTGCAGGCTTAGGCGGCAAGCAATGCACATGATGAGACTCTGATGGCAGGCATGCTATGGGCTCAAGTTCAGAAGGCATGCCAGCTGAACACTCTGGCCTTGAAGGCAGCAGGCCGACTGAGGACTCAGGCTCTGAAGGAAGACAAGCTGAAGGCGGAGTGGCACTAGGTTCACAGACTTTAAACTCTGGGAATGGTAGTAGCTCATGAACAGTAGATCCGCTGTTATCAGTAGTGACATCTTCACAGGTCCTTGACACATTAAAACACACAGAAGCACTTTCTTCCGGATGGCTAAGAATAGTGCTTATCTTAGACTCTCTGACTGACAGACTTCTTTTACCATTTGGCAGTTCGCATCTCTTAGCCAGAGGAAACAGGCCAGAGATTACTTGATCATGGGAGATTTTCTCCATTTCTTCTGCATTGCAAAGTGGTACAGATGCATCAGAGCATAAAGTACTATTAATTCCTGACTTTTCAATATGTGGTGTGCTTGAAGGTGAGAGAGCAAACAAGGGGTCAGGAGTTTGTTTCTTCTCAGCAAGGAGGTTGGCCTCAGTCACAGCCATTAAATCAAGAGTGTTATCTGAGTCACAGTGTATTGTCACATCTGGGATTATGCGGGGCACTGGTTCTGGTTTTGTCTGTCTGTCAATGGCCTGTCTATGGGTTATCTCTGAGATAGAACTGAACTCACTACCAGGAAAAGGAAGCAAAGAGATATTTTGTGTTTTGCCTGGCATTTGGGGTTCCTGAAAAGTGGAGAGACACATCTCAGATGTAGCGCCTGGATGTAATTTATTACTAGAAGACAAAACATCAGAGGAAATAGAAAATTCAGAATTCAAACAAATACTTTCATTAACTGCACTTTGAGACAAAGTACCATGGCTGTACTGAGTGGAATCCAAGTGGTCAGCTACAGTATTATTCACACAATCACTGGGCCATCTCTGAGGGGAACGCAAAAGGGAGCTCAAGGTTTCTTTCTCCATTTGTAAGGAAGCTAACATAGATTCAGAAAAGTAGTCTGCTACAGGGGTTTTAGATTCCCACTTGAACTCTGGGTTATAGTGTTTTAACATGGTCTGAAAAGTTTTATTCTCTTCTTGTAGTTCCAGAAACTTAGATTTTATTTTACCTTGTGTAACTGGTAAACTGTAGCTCATTCTCTACTAGGACAGTGGTAGGCCTGGCAACTTCATAACAAGCAACAGCACTAAACCTTGGATTTTGTTCAAACTGGCTACTAGTTGCCTGTGTATTAATAGGTCTTCTCTCTCTTTTGGCAAACTGATCACAGTTTAATTTGAAAGTTGTATTTAACAAGGTCCCTTTAGTATCCGGGTCTGTGATCTTTGCTGGACTACAAGACTGGGTAACATTATTTGAACGGAAAGCAGAGGTTATGAAATGCACCTGCTCTTTCTTTGGTTGTGTGGTTGAATATTGTATTTTACAACCACTGTCAGCAGACATGCGAGAATCAGAATTCTTGTTCAGCGAACTAAGTAAGGTATCATTCTCCCTTTGCAATGCTGACACAGACATTGAATCTGGATAAGAACAGAAGATTAAGTCAGGATCTGACAAAGAGGTGTTTGAGAGCCATCGAGTAAAATATTCAGAACGTAAATGTCCATTTCTCATAAGAGGATTAATTCTTTCAGGACTAGGGTGAACATTCTCAAATTGTAAAGTAGACACTAAAAGCCTCTCATTGTTGGGCACTGGTGAACTGCCCTGCACAAACTTAAACGATGCACTGGTATGTTTCTTTCTTAAACCTCTCATTATGGCACACCAATATTTTCACACAAATGTAACAAACAAATTATAGCTAACTGAACGCAAAGAAACCTCACAAGTGACCCTGGAAATGTGGGTTGGTCATTCTGTCAGGGACTGTCCTGGACTGTCTGGGACATAGTCAGGGACTTGGGCAAAGACTGGTGACTGGGTAGAAAACTTACTCAGAAAGAGGAGTACAGCGCTGCCCAGGATCACACAGGAAGTCAGAGGAGAAAAAGGGATCCAAAGGGGAAGCCTGTACAAGTGAACAAGATGGCTAAGACTCAAAGGATGGGCACTCAAGAAGTGATTTAGCATTCAGAATAACTACACCCAGGATGAATGTGCAAGACATATATATGATACAACATTAACAATAAAAGGAATGTGGGGTAAAGTATTCAGGAACGGTAAGACTGAAGCTCAGTAAGTTCCTCACCCACAATTGCTGTTACAGATACTGATTGCAAATACCCACATATAGGATATGCATGCAAAGGCAGGGTCTGTGGAGCTTATACCTATGGTGATGTTATAAATATAACTCAAAGACAATACTCACAGTGAACAAGAAACACCACCTAGGTTGTCAGCTGTGCCCACGGATCCTGTCGATCAAACAGGAACACGCAAGGCAGTAATAGCAAGGGGGTAGAACTAAATAGCAAGGAAGGATATCGCAGGGCACACTTGGTAGAAAGCAAGTAACAAACATACAAGGTAATACAAGCAAGACAGCATGACAGCATGAATAGAAAGACAGTAAACTAGGAACTGGAACCAAGGAAGTGGGAAGAAAAGCAGGGACTGGAAAAGGATATAAAGAAGGGGAGGCTACAAGGGTATACTAGAATAGTGCTGGTTCAGGAATCAAGAAAACAAAGTAGGACTGAAGGCAGTGCTGGAGCAGGAACAGGAATTGAGCAAAATCTCAGGAGTCAAGGTAGCACTGCAGGCAGTGCTAGTTCAGAAACAAGGGAAACTGCTGCAGCTCAGGAACAAGGAATGCTAAGGCTCAGGAGGCACGGTAGCACTGTAGGCAGTGCTATTTCAGGAACAAGGCAAACAGCAGCAGCACAGGATCAAGGAATAACTCAAGCTCAGGAAACACTGGAAACAAGGCTATCGAAACCTCAGGAAACAAGGGTCAGTCTCACCAGTACACAGCTTCAATGACCAACGCTGGACTGAAGGGAGCTGGGGCTTAAAAGAGCTCACAATAATTACATGCATCTGGTGTGAGCAGGCTAGCAGCAGCCAGCCACAGGTGAGCTGAATCCCTCCACCCATCCTTGGCCTGCAAGGGTGGAGATGGCGCAGTGAGCAGGGGATTATAGGCAATGGAGTTTCTAGCATGAGCAAACTGGCTTTAACAAAACATGGAATGGATTGCGAATGGATGGCAATTCCCAAATAGTGTCCAAATGACTGGAAGTCAGGATATGCCTGCAGGAGAGTGTCTGGAAGCTTATCGGAACACTGGAAAGTCCCACAATTCGGCCCCTTGGTAGAGGGCACGAGAGCGCAGAGACACTTTTCTCTTCCAACACACTCAAAAACTTGTGGTACTCTTCTGTCATGTTCATAAACATCACATGTCACCCTGAAAACATACAACTCCAGTGATTCATTTGAGAATGGTTTTTAGTACTCCGTGAAAGAATGCAGAGGTGGATGCAAGACCAAATTGCATCCATTTAAAATTAAAAACACCTTCTGTAGTGAGAAATGATGTTAAAGGGATGAATAGAGTCCTTGTGAAGAGTGATTTGGTGATTGTCAGAAGTAATGTATAAAGTGAGAAACTTTAAGCACTTTTCAACAATGATAACATTTTATTGATATTTAGGAGAGGATGCCTATCCACCCTTAATCTGTGGTTCTCTAAAGTTGATACATAATCCGATAGAGCCATTACCTTTGTGGGTTAAACTCACAGATGACAGCCATTAAAACCCTTCGATTAGCTTGAATACTTTTTGAGTAAATAAATGATCAAGCTCCTTCCTTAGCTCATCACCACAGAATCGGGTACACTTTGTGCACAACTGGTTGTGCATCAGGTTTGAGTTGAATACGGTAGGAAAATCTCTTGAGTGTACTTAACTGATGAGTAAAGATCTTGGAAAATGTACATTCCCACTTAGTACAAAACATGGCACTGACAGGAACGGAGTCATTTGTGAGACGTTCAGTACGTAACAAAACTTGCTGCAGATTATTTGGATCTAGGATGATTTGTATATTTTTTTGTTCTAGTTGCCCAAGAAGGCTTGGTCCATTCTTTTCCACATATAGAATGCCTACAGTAGATTTACCTTTGAATGATACTACTGTTTTGAATTCACCTAACACATCAGTCAGACTACCTCTGTATGCAAAAGGTATAACATTTTTGAGAGACAAAACTAAATCAGGAAACAATATCCATTCATTTATACCGATTAAGGTGAACCAGAGCAGCCATTATTTTCACCATGCAATTACCAACACCTTTTCGACAATATGTGCGGCTCACAATTTCCGTTGAAACATGTAAAATGGCCTTATGTAGATCACCAACGTTGTCAGCACATAACACATCACCTTCATCAATGGAATCTGAATGCTTAGAACTACACTTGGTATTGGCTGCAGTCAAAAGACTTACAGTAGAAGGTTTTGTACTTGCCCTATACCGATCGCAAAAACATTTTTTCCCCTGCATTTACTGCAGATTCTTTCAACAGCAGGACAAGAAGGAGAGTTTACTAAATGGTTTCTGTTACTGTAACAGCAACACTCTAAAACTTCTTGACAAGAGATGAATTCATTTTTTTTCCCAGAATCTGGTTCTGAACCCACACTGTGAAAAGAGACTGTTTTAGAACATAAGACATTTGTTCAATGTATGTAAAGGGGCTTTCAATGCACAATGCAACACAACTGCTTTTTCAAAAGCTAACTGTGGTGTTATTAGCAATGATTTTAATCTTGTTTTTGTTGGTGTGTTCAACCACTTGGTCTCTGATCATTTTATCTTCGAACTCCTTACACTCCCAAGATGCAGCAAAAATGTGGAGGGCACCAACAATGTTCTCTACGAATTCACCTGGTAGTTGATGCCTTTTACAAAACTTGTGACATTCCATAATAACATTTTTCTTTCACTTGAAACAAGTGTCAAGAATTTTGAGAGCAGATGTATATTTATCAATTGCGTCACCCTCCCCTAATCTGTTTTGTGAGATTAATATTTACATTTTAAACATATTTCTGCCTACAGGTCCTAAACAATATCTAAGTAAAGCATTGTGAGAAATTGGGTTATTGGTTGGTTGGGGTGTTAACCCTGCTCAAGCAACAGTGACAATCCCTGTCAGGGTGAACCACAAAATTCAGTAAATTAATATGTGATTAACCCTCTGGTAGCTTGGCAAAAAAGCAGTCAGGCTTAATTTAGAGTCCATGTGTAAAGCATTAATGCAGCACACAAATAGTAATAAATGAAAACATGGCACAAGAAAAAAATCTCACACTAATTTAGAAAAAGCAGAGTAAATTGCAATACATTTTTTTGACACTAAAATGACAACAAATCTAATCAGTAGAACTGGAGTTATGAATTTTAAAATTTTAAGGTAAAAACTAGTGCCTTAAAGATCTTAGTGCCAACTGCAGTCATTTAGTCGCACGAGACTGGGTCAAAGTAAAAAAATATGGGCAACCGTGATGGAGCTCGTGTTGGATACAAACAATGGATTGCGCCCCGTCGGCGCTTACCTTCAGGATTAGAAGAAATTTAGTAAAAAAATGTCTGAGAAGGAAAACTTCCATGTGATAAGGCTGAAGGTGGTGTCTAAGGAGGAGGTGTTGTCATCAGGTAGCCAACAAAGCCATGGTGAAGATTTCCATGTTGAGACTTTTTTCGAAGTTGAATAACTCCAAATGGACTAAGCTACAAGCTGTTGATGAGGAGGGCTCCACGAGGCCAGATACCCCTTCTGTGAAGGACCACTGAACAGGATTCTCTGCTGCACAGAAGAATGTAGAGAGAGCTGCTGCGAAATCAGGCTGGCCTGCGACTCACCTTGGGTGGATTGACAAGCAGGTAGGTCCCAATCTGCTGTCTGTTCTCAGATCACTTTTTAGCCCAAAATGTTCTAGGTCCCAAGTTTTGAATTTTGGATATCTGGGCACCATTAGCACCACTTTCAAGAGTCCATGACTGGAGAGGCACCACTTGGAGGGTCAGTACTCACTCCAGCTGGCTTCAGATGCAGGTTCAAGATGGTTGGAGCCTTCTCTGTCCCAGAGGCTCTGATCAGGAGGCCAGCCAATTAGACCTTGGAGTCACTCTGATAGTCCTAGCTTCCAGCAGTGGACCAGGGCTCAAGCAACAGGGTAGGCCTCTAAGGGTTCACGGCAGGCTTCAGGCAGCAGAGCAGTCCTTTCAGTTGCAGCAAAGCAGTTTTCTGAAGTACACAGCAGACCACAACAGCAGGCAGTCCTCTTAGAGTTCATTTGCAGGTCCAGAAAGAGAACCGAAGAGTGGGCCTGAGAGTTCTATTTTTATACCTGGTGCCTTCTTTGAAGTAGAGAGACATTTCTAGAGATTCCCTTTGAAGTTCATGGAATTCCCTGCCTCCCTTGCCCTGACTCCAGCCTGGCTGCAGGCACAATGCACTAGTGTGAAGTCCTTTGTGTGAAGACAGGACACATACTATTGGTTTGCAAGTGGGGCTGTGCTCAGCTCCATCCCCATCCTGCCAGTGATGGACCATCCAGGCACACCTAATCCCTCTAGTGTATGCTGTCTGGGAAGAATCTACAAAGTCCAACTGCCAAATACACCCAGTTTTGTGATGTAGAAACAGGCTTCAGTTACCAAATTGCTAGGGTGGGAACATGTCAACTTTCTAAAAGTGAAATTTTCAAAATTGTAACTTAAAATCCAATTTTTCCATTAAAGAGGCTTTTAAATTACAAGTTCTCAGACAGCAAACATGAAATCTCTTCCAGTTCCCAAACAAAAGTTAGCACTTATTAAATGTAATAAGGTAACCCAATGTTATCCTATGGGAGAGGTAGGCCTCACAGTAGTGAAAAACGCATTTGTGAGTTTTTCACTACCAGGACATGTAAAACATAAAAGCACATGTTCAACCTTTTAGTAAATGTCCACCCTGCCCTATGTGCTGCCTAGAATCTACCTTAGGGGTGACATATGCAATAAAAGGGGCGTTTAGGGCTCGGCAGGGGGTTTCTTTTTGCAAAGTCTAATTTTTAGTTTAAACTGCATCCAACCTGCAATGGCATACCTGGGACTTGTTTTAAAGGGCTACTTCAATGAGTGCACAATATGTCATGCAGGCCTACTAGTAGCATTTATTGTACAGTCCCTTAGTATATGGTATTCCACTTTAGTAGGGATTTATAAGTAAATTAAATAAGCACATTTTGCCATGTTATAGGGAGCGAGCAAAAGCACCTTAACCCTAGTTAGAATTGCACAGTGCACAGGGTCCTAAGGCCAATGAAAACAAATTAAAAAATACCAGGGTGAAGGCAAAAAGTCTGGGGGTGACCCTCCAGAGAAGGGCAAGTCCAGCATGCATGCTTTTTCTTTTGGGTGAAAGCGTTACCATTAATTTAATAGCTTCCAAATAAGTTTCAAATCTTTATTTTCACTGTTCCCATTCAATTGCAGGTAAAATGGCTGGAGGAGGAACTACATTTTGCTGCATGGTGGTAGTCAAATAAACGATGCAAAATATACAAGTTATTCTTGAATAGAATGTACTTTGTGTAGCTTTAGGACAAAAATACCATACGTTTCTAGGCTTCTTAAAATCCAATAGAGATGTGTATATCATTGCAAAACCTGTATATAATTCGAATTCAAATTTACATATTGCATTATGAGCACTGCTAATATGTAAACTGTTTATACACTGGACATATCATTTTGCTGTGCCTACGTTTGTTTCAACTCCATTAATGGCGCGCATATCATTAAAGTGCATGCACATGTATCATATAACTGGTGTGCATATCACTAGAGAAAAGGAAAAGTACCTTATGCATAATATTGTACTGTGCTCCGTAAATCCGCTGGTCTTGAAATATAAGTCTTGCCTCACTCAAGATGGTGTCATGCACGTTTCCTCTGTGTGTATGATGCATTCTCTGCTTAAGGATTTACAATGATGTGCCTGCCTTGTTCACAGATGGCGTCACACAAGATTCCTTTGTGCATATGATCCACTAACCAGCACACCACGAGGGTCTCTCCTTTGCAATCTGGGGCACATCAAGGGTTGCGCAATATCCAAAAATAAAACACCTCACTTCAAATGTGCCTCACTTGGCAATGACCAGCCTGCTGAACATTTTGTCCGACTGCTGGTCATGTCATACAGGCCACAGGACGGTACACTGATGAGGCAATTGCAGCAATGAGGATGAGGAATTGCAGTGCAGCAGAATCCAAAGTGTGGGGTTGGCTCTGTTGGCAACTCATTGCCAATGAACAGATGAAAGCTTATTATCCAAGGAAGAAGATAAGACAATAGCAGCTGTGTGTTGCAGCCAACAGAGCCAGCAGTGGAGGAGCTACACAAACATTCAAGAATCCCTATAAACACATTCATGTTGATGTACAGAAAACACAGAACCTAATAGAAGGAATGTGCTATGAACCCAACAAGTGGTCATTAGTTACTCTAAGGGGTCGATTCCGATTCGGGCCGGAAAAAGCACCGACCGACTCGGAGCCGGAAATTATACCGACCGACACGTACCTGTGGCGCCCGACACGCCAAGTACGATGCAAAGCGTGCAAAATCCGACCGACACGTACAGAACCCAAGCCGAACGACCGAGCCGCACGGAAAACAGCAATCCGGCCGGAAAAACACGCAAATCGAACCGACTGACACGCACCCGGAACAAATCCGACCGAAACGTACACGCGAACTCCAAACCGCAAAGTACGATGCAAGGCGCGAAAACCACGACCGAGTCGGACGGAGGACAAGCCGCACGACCGACACGCATACAAAACCGAGCCGAAGCAACACAAAACAACACCGCGACCGACGCGTACGCAGCATAGAAAACTGCACAAACACAGCGTGAACGAAACGGAGAACACCGTACGAGACAAATGCAGGGTCCGACTCGGTCACAAGAACGTTTCCAACATGCACAGACAGTACAAAGGAAAAATCACACAAAAAAGGCCAAACAAGCAATTACAAAGCCAATAAATACTGGGGGTGGGGACAGAGAACAAAGACACACCCACAACTCCACCCATATAAAGGACACAAATCACAACCATGATCCTTTGCAAATGCCATTCCACTGCCAGCACCTAAGAGACAGCAACCACACACCCACAGCACATCCCTCACACAAGCCACACACCATCAGCACACCAACAAATACCTACCTCACATACACCCAGCAAAACACACACTCACACACCCTCACCTGCACACCAACACACACATCACTCACCATCACCACCCATCACCATGCCCCCCAAGAAGAATCACAAGTTCCTAGATTGTGAATTGGAAGTCATGGTAGACGAGATCCTCAGGGTAGAGCCACAGCTGTTTGGCACACTGGTCCAACAGACCCCCATCTCCCAGAAAACCAAGATGTGGGAGAGGATCATCAACAGGGTGAATGCACAATCACCATGTCTGCGCACAAAGACCGACATCCAGAACAGGTGGTATGACGTGCGCAGGAGGGTCTGGGACCTGCTCAAGAAAGACTACCTCCTGAGCCAATACACCGGCAGTGGCCCTCCTGCCAAGCCAGTATACCTCAGGCCCTGGGAGGAGAAGGTGCGGGCCATCCTTCCGCCAGTGAGCGTATATGGACTAGAGAACATCCCAGAGCCTGGTGAGTACACAACAAATGTACACAATATTCTGCCACAAAACACACACACATCACTGTCAAGGGGAGAGTCAAACCATGCACTCATAGCAATTACACAGCACCAGAACAGAATCATCCCAAAATGTGTATGTCAGTCAGATAAACACAACACATGCCATCAAAAAAGTTACATCCAACCGTGCCATCACATGTACAAACACAACTACAACTACAGCTAGGCAGTGGCACAAATAGAACTAACAAACACATCCAGACATGTAGCCACCACAACAACACCAACACACAGTGAAGACCACTGAAAGGAAGGAATTCTGTGTATGCTGGCCAAGTCAGTGTAGCCAATAGCATCATGGGAGTCGTAGTCACACATATTGTCCCCCCACAACTGTCCCATCAACACCACCATGAACCATGCGCACATCACAGGGAGTGGAGAAGGACTCACAAGATGGCTGAGACTGGCAACTGCTGTGGGGAGCACAAGGCCCTGCTGGCAACTGTGCACCAACAAACAGCAGGACACCACTGACTGACATCCTGAGAGACAACTTCCACTCCCTGCAATGCAAGCACATTCCATGGTGGGATATCTAGCTGGCTGGGTGGGAAGGAGGACTTGCAGCACTGACCATAGTCACAAGCACCTCCCTCACACCCCCCTCAACACAAACTCCACAGAACCCACCTGGTAGAATGCAATGCCTCCCATCCTAACTCAAGATCCCACAAAGAACCACCACCCTGGGTTATGTTGTGTGAAGCACAGGGACACTCTTGGGACTTTCAGCCAAACAACTGCCAGGACAACACTCCCAGCCATCCTGTCAGCACAGCCAGCCCACCCCACAGGGAAGCAGAGTCAAAGGAAGGAAGCATGGGCATGCTGGGAAGGGGGTGGAGGCAATAGCATGATGGGAGTGGTAGTCACAGATATTGCTCAGCCTCACAACTGGCCCATCAACACCACCCTGAACCATGCTCACATCACAGGGAGTGGAGAAGGACACACAAGATGGCTGACACTGGCTACTGCTGCGGGGAGCACAAGGCCCTGCTGGGAACTGTGCACCAACAAACAGCAGGACACCACTGACTGACATCCTGAGAGACAACTTCCACTCCCTGCAATGCAAGCACGTTCCATGGTGGGATATCTGGCTGGCTGGGTGGGAAGGAGGACTTGCAGCACTGACCATAGTCACAAGCACCTCCCCTCACACCCCCCTCAACACAAACTCCACAGAACCCACCTGGTAGAATGCAATGCCTCCCATCCTAACTCAAGATCCCACAAAGAACCACCACCCTGGGTTCTGTTGTGTGAAGCACAGGGACACTCTTGGGACTTTTAGCCAAACAACTGCCAGGACAACACTCCCATCCATCCTGTCAGCACAGCCAGCCCACCCCACAGGGAAGCAGAGTCAAAAGGAAGGAAGCATGGGCATGCTGGGAAGGGGGTGGAGGCAATAGCATGATGGGAGTCGTAGTCACAGCTCTACATCCCCCACCACATGGCCCAGCAAGCTCACACTCACGCATGCACATCCCACAGAGAGTGGAAAGGCCCATCAAAGATGTCTGACACTGTTGCTGTGTCGTGGGGAGCACAAGGGCATGCTGGGAACTGCACACCAACCAACAGCAGGACACCACTGTCAGCCATCTTGCCATTGCTCTCACACCCACACATACTGAACTCCCCACAAAAGCAAGTAAGTATGGGAATGCTGGGAAGTGGGGTGGAGGCAATAGCATGATGGCAGTGGCAGTCACAGATATTGGTCACCCTCACAACTGGCCCATCAACACCACCCTGAACCATGCTCACATCACAGGGAGTGGAGAAGGACTCACAAGATGGCTGACACTGGCTACTGCTGTGGGGAGCACAAGGGCATGCTGGGAACTGCACACCAACCAACAGCAGGACACCACTGTCAGCCATCTTGCCATTGCCCTCACACCCACACACACTGAACTCCCCACAAAAGCAAGTAAGTATGGGAATGCTGGCAAGTGGGGTGGAGGCAATAGCATGATGGGAGTGGCAGTCACAGATATTGGTCACCCCCACAACTGTCCCATCAACACCACCCTGAACCATGCTCACATCACAGGGAGTGGAGAAGGACTCACAAGATGGCTGACACTGGCTACTGCTGCGGGGAGCACAAGGCCCTGCTGGGAATTGTGCACCAACAAACAGCAGGACACCACTGACTGACATCCTGAGAGACAACTTCCACTCCCTGCAATGCAAGCACGTTCCATGGTGGGATATCTGGCTGGCTGGGTGGGAAGGAGGACTTGCAGCACTGACCTTAGTCACAAGCACCTCCCCTCACACCACCCCTCAACACAAACTCCACAGAACCCACCTGGTAGAATGCAATGCCTCCCATCCTAATTCAAGATCCCACAAAGAACCACCACCCTGGGTTATGTTGTGTGAAGCACAGGGACACTCTTGGGACTTTTAGCCAAACAACTGCCAGGACAACACTCCCAGCCATCCTGTCAGCACAGCCAGCCCACCCCACAGGGAAGCAGAGTCAAAAGGAAGGAAGCATGGGCATGCTGGGAAGGGGGTGGAGGCAATAGCATGATGGGAGTCGTAGTCACAGATATTGGTCACCCCCACAACTGTCCCATCAACACCACCCTGAACCATGCTCACATCACAGTGAGTGGAGAAGGACTCACAAGATGGCTGACACTGGCTACTGCTGCGGGGAGCACAAGGCCCTGCTGGGAACTGTGCACCAACAAACAGCAGGACACCACTGACTGACATCCTGAGAGACAACTTCCACTCCCTGCAATGCAAGCACAGTCCATGGTGGGATAACTGACTGGCTGGGTGGGAAGGAGGGCCGGCAGTCAACCAAATACAACCAATGCAGACCATGTTCACACCCCAACAAATACATAGAAATGCCCAAATAATGCAGGACAATGTGCCACACCAAAATCAACCCCTGACTGTGACGACTTAGGACAATGCAATGTACAGGCCCGCACCCAGAGGCACAGTCACAACTGTCAGGTGTGTCAACCATTGATGCCTGCAGAAACATAACATACATTGTGTGTGTCTCCCAAAAACAGGTGATGATGGGGACACAGCAGCAGACGCTGAGGAGTCCCAGTCCCAGGCTCAAGAGGATGCGGAGCTCACTGGTGTCGTACAGCCTCTGCCCTCCTCGGACGAAGAAGACCAACCTGGCACATCCGGTGCAAGTCTACATGCAGCACCAGCAGGACCACCAGCTGCAGCACCAGCAGGACCACCAGCTGCACCCCTGCACCCACCCCTCCAACGACTGTCACCACAAATACCATCCCTGCCGACATGGACAGAACAAGGAGCAACACCAGCACAGGGACCCTGGACCAACCTGGGGCCATGGACACCACCACCACCACCAACCCCCAAGGTGGACCAGGGTCATCTGTGCATGCCACTGCATGCACTGCACATGTCAGCAGGGGTGGTGGGAGGGGTGGGAGACAGAGGTCGCTGCTTGCAGAGGTTGCTGGTGTGCATGATGACACACAACTGGTACGCATAGCTGATGCGTACCAGTCCAGCACCGGAGACCTCAGCCAGGTAGTGGGGCTCCTCAGAGACATGAAACAGCAGCAGGCTGCCCATCATGCCCGCTTGGACTCTCACATGTCCCACGTGGAGTCACACTTGTCCCGCGTGGACTCACACATGTCCCGCGTGGAGTGCAAGTGGGATGCACTGCATGAGATGACGGCGGTGCACAGGGACATTTTACAATGCCTCCGCCAGATGAACAGCAACCAGTCCACACTTCCCTGTGTGCCAACAACATCTGGTGCTGCCCAAACTGCAACTGCCACAGGGAGGGAGGATGACTCTGGCGGAGAGTCCCCTGCACCGCAGCAGCCTGTACTTGAGGGGCCCCACCCAAGAAGAGGGGTCGTCCGAGGAGGGGCAAGTGAGAGGCCGATGGCCAAGCGCAACTCCCAGGAAGCCTGAACTGTTCTGGATGTTCACCTTTGTGCACAGACTGTTCACCCTGTTGACGGGAACACTACTCCCACACATTGCATGGGGAGTACAAGTTGGACCAATGTCTCAGACAACTGTGGCCCCGATACTGGGGATATTGTCTACCAGGACTTTCAATTCACCTAGGAACTTCTGATTGCAAGATTTATGTACAGCACTACCCATCCTATGCACTATTCACACAAATGTATCACAATAAACACACTAATACACCATACTTGCCTCTGTTGTGATTCCAACGTGGGTGCTGTTATGGGGATGATGAACTGCAAAATTACACTGTGTATGCGAACTGCAACAGCAAGTACAACACAGGCATGTGAGTAAAGAGCAACGTGACACATATGAGTGAGACACACCACCAGGGCTACACAACACATACACACCTAGGCCATCTGACTCATTGCCTACACTGATGTTGCCAGGGAAGACGGTTGCAATGCACAGACACCACATCCATTCCCAGTTGTAGTCAAGTAGCCCACAGGTGCAGTAAGCAAATGGCAGTCAAATGTGTGACCACAGACAACGCACATCACAAAGTGAAGCACAGGTTTATTACACAGTTGCAACATGTCGTAACCACTACAGATGCAAGGTAATCCCACCTGGCAGCGGGCACACAGTCAACAACTGTAGACGGAAGGAAGTCCATGGGTGTGGCGCACATCACCTGTAGGGACACAACAGCTACCACCCTGGAAGTGCAATCATGTCGTCGGTGGACACAGTTGACCAAACGAATCTGAAAGTACCCTGTGAAGGACAGAAATGACACACAGTCAAAAGCAATGGAGAACAGGACAGAACAGCAAAACTCATGCACAATACATGTTACAAGATACCCACCCAGAACCAAGTTAGCATGTCAACACTGTTGGGGAGTACAGCCCACCTGTAAGCACACATCGCAACACACATCCAGTCAAGTAGCCCATGGACACACTCCAACAGCACCAGAGCACCACCTACACATATCATGCCAACTCACATCATTGACATGACACCTCAGGATACTCACATTCAGCTAAAGAAGTTGGTGATGAGCTGTGTGCGGACATCACCCTCATCATCATCATCATCATCGTCACTGGCATCGTGGTCCAGGCCAGGATCCTCCACAGGTGGCGGATGTTGGTCATTGTCATCCTGGATGAGAGGCAACTCCTTCCGCACTGCCAGGTTGTGGAGCATGCAGCAGACGATGATAATCTTGCACACTTTCGCAGGGGCATATGGGAGGGACCCTCCGGTCTTGTCCAGGCAGCGGAAGCGGCTCTTCAGGAGACCAAATGTCCGCTCAATCACTCTCCTGGTCCGACCATGTGCCTCATTGTAGCGCATCTGGGCTGGTGTCACAGGGTTCCTGAGGGGTGTCAGCAACCACGGCATGTTGGGGTATCCCGAGTCACCTACGGACAGACAAGTGCACATTAGCTGACTTGGAAAAGTGGGCGGAATACTACAGATCAGATCACACACAATGGCACAAAGTCAGTACACACTGACAAGCCAGGCACGCTGGTTCTGCATCTGTGCCATCATCCTGGGGATGCGACTACTCCTCATCACAAAGGCATCGAAGTGCTGAACCAGGGAAACGGGCACACACGTGTGTGATGGTCATATCTGCAAGACACACCACCAGTGCATTGACCGAGTGGTAGTGCTTGCGGTTCCTGTAGGCCTGCTCCTGGGCCTGTGGTGGTACCAAAGCCACATGTGTCCCATCAATGGAGCCAATGACATGCGGCATCCTCCCCAGGGCATAAAAGTCACTCTTCACGTCAGTGAGTCGTCGCAGTCTAGGGAAATAGATGTACCGGTTCAGGAATAGCAACATTGCCGCCAAAACATCACGGAGCACACGGCTCAACATGGTCTGTGACATCCCACCAGCAGTCGCCACAGTATGTTGGAAGGTACGGGTGGCAAAGAAGTGTAGGGCTGCCATCACCTTCACCTTGGGGGTCAGCGCTGTAGGATACGGCCGGCCAGGCTGCAAATGTGGGGCCAACTGCACTGCCAAATCCTCAATCAGCTGCCTGGTGAAGCGGTACCGTCGGATGCTGTCCCGTTCCAACATCGTTGCCAGGTCTGGGAATGGTCGATGGACAGCAGGAGCCCTGCAGTGCAGAGGAGAAGTAAGCAAGATTGTCAGTCAGCCCACATATGCGGCATTGAACACACTCAATATCCCAACATACATCATTATGAGGCACAACTACATGAAGTGTGCAGTTCTGTAAGGACATGTATGGTACATACATGGCCAACATCTGTCATCACAGTCCAACAAGTGGCATCAATTAGTCCCAGGTTGGCCCATTGGATATCATGAGGCCGTGTCACAGTTCCCATCTCCTGCTGCCGTGTCACAGTCACCCCCCACAGTGACATGTGAGGACAGATGTGCCCCAGGCATCACAGCTCAACGACAGGTACATTCCCAGGGACCCTGTATTGCCACATGGACACTGGCATTACATGGAGTATCATGTATACACCACAGCAAAACAACTATGACCCCCACAGGTAGTGGTCCCACTTGCCACTGCAGGACAGACATGGACGTCTGTGACACACACACGCACAACATCAAAGTCCATGCACACACAACGTGGATGTGGAGACTGTCTCCCATTGTGCACATGAAATCAGAGACATTGTAAACACTACATGCACACAGACTGTGGAGGACCATCACTATTGTGCCACTGGGACACCCTGGCTCAAACATACCATCCCACATGGGACTCACGGGGTATGTGACATGACATACACATACACCACCGTGAAATGTGACCATGGCACATGCACAGATATGAACAGTTGCACATCACAGTGGTCATGTACACGTAACATCCAGGATCCTGTCCCCATGAACACGTGCACAGCCTGGGGGTGGCTGCCCCCAGGTGACACCCACAGGACAACATGTACACCAACATACACACAATAGGAAATGCAGCCTTAC
>CAWUFW010018768.1:0-210077 GCA_963921515.1 Calotriton arnoldi | reverse complement strand
GCATAACCCAGGGTGTACTGTGAGAGCGACTAGGAGTGTGAGGCATTGCATTCTCCCAGGTGAGTTGTGTGGAGTTTGTGTTAAGGGGGTGTGTGAGAAAAGCTGCTGGTAACTATGGTCAGAGCTGTCAGTCCTCCTTCCCACCCAGCCAGATATCCCACCATGGAACATGCTTCCATTGCAGGGAGTGCAAGTTGGCTTTCAGGATGTCAGGCAGTGGTGCCCTGCTGTTGGTTTTTGCACAGTTCCCAGCAGGGCCTTGTGCTCCCCACAGCAGTACCCAGTGTCAGCCATCTTGTCAGTTGTTTTCCACTCCCTGTGATGTGAGCATGGTTCAGAGTGGTGTTGATGGGCCAATTGTGAGGGTGACCAATATCTGTGACTACAACTCCCATCATGCTATTGGCTACACTGACTTCACCAGCATACAGAGAATTCCTTCCTTTCAGTGAGCTTCCCTGTGAGGTGGTGTTCTAGTGGTGGCAAAATGTCTGACAGTGTTTGTTGGTTAGATTAGTGCCACTGCCTTGCTCTATTTGTTGTTGGGTTTGTACATGTCATGACACAGTTACATATCACTATGAGATGGCATGTATTGTGTTTATCTGACTAACATACACATCTTGGGATGATTATGTTTTGGTTACTGTGGCTTTGCTAACGGTGCATGGTTTGACTATCCCCTTGACAGTGATGTGTGTGTATTGTCACACGATATTGGGTATATTGGTTATGTACTCACCAGGCTCTGGGATGTTTGATAGTCCATGTACGCTCTCTGGTGGTAGGATGGCCCGCACCTTCTCCTCCCAGGGCCTCAGGTATACTGGTTTGGCAGGAGGGCCACTGCCAGTGCGATGGCTGAAGGTGTAATCCTTCTTGAGTAGGGCCTTGACCCTCCTGCGCACATCATACCACCTGTTCTGGATGTCTTCCTTTGTGCGCAAACATGGAGATTGTGCGTTCACCCTGTCAACGATCCTCTCCCACATCTTGGTTTTCTGCGACATGGGGGTCTGTTGGACCAATGTACCAAACAACTGTGGCTCTACCCTGAGGATCTCATCTACCAGGACTTCCAATTCACTGTCTAGGAACTTTGGATTCTTCTTTGGGGGCATGGTGATGGGTGGTGGTGAGGATTGATGTGTGTGTGAGTGTGCAAGTGAGGGTGGGTGAGTGTAGGTTTTGCTGGGTGTATGTGAGGGTGCTATTTGTGAGGTGCTAATGGTGTGTGGCTTATGTGATGGATGAGCTGTGAGTGTGTCTGTGGTTGCTGTCTGATGGTGTTCTGTGCTGGCAGGTCAGTTGAATTTGCAAAGGATCATGGTAGGGATTTGTGTCCTTTATATGGGTGGAGTTGGGGGTGTGTCTTTGCTCCCTGTTTTTTCCCCCCAGTATTTATTGGCTTTGTCATTGCTTGTTTGGCCCTTTTTTTTGTATTTTTTCCTTTGTATTTTTTGGGCATGTAGGAGACGTTCTTCTGACCGAGTAGGACGCTGCAGTTGTCTCGTGCGAGCTTCTCCGAGTCGTTCACGCTGTGTTTCTGCTAGGTTTCATGTGCGGCGTACGCGTCGGTCGCGGAGTATTGGGTTGCTTCGGCTGGGTTTTGTATGCGTGTCGGTCGTACGGCTTGGGCTCCATGCGACTCGGTCTGGTTTTACATGCATTGCATCGTACTGCGCGGGTCGGAGTTCGCGGGTACGTTTCGTTCGGGTTCATTCCGGGTGCGTGTCGGTCGGTTCGATTCGCGTAGTTTCCCGGCCGGATAGCTTGTTTCCGTGCGGTTCGGTCGTTCGGCTTGTGTTCCATACGAGTTGGTCATGATTCACATGCATTTCATCGTACTACGCAGGTCGGGCAGCGCAGGTACGTGTCGGTCGGACTATATTCCCGTACCGAGTCGGTCGGTATGTTTTCCGGCCCGAATCGGAATCGGCCCCTAAGTTGTTGGTAACTTTGCTCTTTTTGGATAGATTGTAGTAATTTGTGAAGTGTAGGTGTCCCTCTGCCTGTTGTTGCCTGGAAGGCATTATGCCATCCTTCAACAGCGTTGTTAGTTTTGGTTTGCTTGTTTAGGGTACTAAGGTACACATTCCACCACGGAATGTGGAACTTAGGTAAACTTCTGTGCCCTGATCTATGTAGTCTACCTACTCATGTATCCTCAAAGTAATGCAGTAGTGGGCTTAATTTCTCCTCATTTCTTTTGTAGTAGGGGCTCTCTATTAGCAGGTTATAGTGCTCTGCTACATCAGTCACAGGCATATAGGCTAGGGCTACAAGTTTTTTTATTTGATATGCTAAGGTACTGTCTGTTGCATATTGAACACTTAGGGGGTCATTATGATGGCGGGCGGATCACCGCCGGCCCGACATCCTAATGAGCCCCTTAATGCAGTTTCAAAGCTTTGTTTTGAAATCAAAGGGGTCATTAGGATAGCGGGCGGACTTTCATCCGCCCGCCACCCTAGCGGTGCTGGGACCGGCCGCCAGTGGTGCGGCGGTCCCGCACAGGCGATTAGGATGCCACCGCCACCGTGGCGGTGGCATCCTCCATTCCCAGCATTGTGGCGGGTGGTGCTCACAGCACCACCCGCCACTATGCTGGGAATGCACTGTGTGCATCGTCATGCGCAAGGTGACAGGCACCGTGAGGTACCTGCCACCATGTCCATGACAATGCAGGGGGGTACCATAGGTACCCCCCATGTGCACCCCCCAATACCCTGGGGGCCCGCTACGGGCCTCCGACAGCAAACTCCGCCTGGTTTTCCATGGCGAGGTCTCCGCCATGGAAAGCCCTGCACCGCTGCCCATGGTAATATGGATGGCAGTGTAGGAAGGTGGAATCTGACTATATGGTTGCCCCCACTTTTTTCCTGGTGTTTTGCTGGTTTTTGACTTAGTTGGACTGGGACCCTGCTATTCAGGGCCCTAGTTTATCTGCTTACTCTTTAAAATGGTTTCCATGTACCTTAGGTACATCTTTGATTGGAATCTGGAGTGCCCTTATAAGTCCCTAGTATATGGTATACTATGTACCCAGGGCATAGGTACCCCAGAGGCCTGCCAGGGGCTGAAGCATGTATTATGCCACCCCTGGAAGGCCAGCCAAAATGACACCACAGGTCTGCTACTGCAGCCTGGGTAAGGTGGTGCATACACCCCTTACTGTGATATAGGCTACCTATATCACTACCATTGCACACATATAAACCTATAAGTCACTCCTATGGCAGGCCTTAACAATCCTGAAGGCAGAGTGCTTGGTTTTTATGTGATAGGGTGCCCCTGCATGAGCAGAGCCCCTCTGCAGCGTTCGGAGTCCCTCCTCTGATGCTGTTTGTGGTACAGCCTGACCATATACTCTTAAGTGCATTATATCCTCGCGGTACAATGCTAACTTTGGACTGGCTGCACCAAAACATGTCGTGTTTGGTGTCAAACATCTTGAAATACTACCCCCCGCCAATCCTGGCAGCGGGGTAGCATTCCACCCTTCTAGAGGGAGAGACATGTACACACCGGGCTACCCGGTAACTTCTTTCCAGAGCCCTGGCATCACAAAATGGATGCAGCTGCCACAGACACGGGTCTGGCCTCCTGCTGCTGACTGAAACTCCGGCAGGGGAGGCCTGGACAATAGGTTTCCTGTCAAAGGGAGGTGTAACCACCTCCCCAGACAGGATAGTGTGTATTGGGGCTGGGCGGGAGCACTCTCTGGTGCTTTGAAGTCCTGCACTGGGGGCACATTTGGTGTCCCTGTGCATATGCAAGTTCAAACCGGTTGCAGGGGCTACCTGCCTCTGCTCTGGCGCAAAACTGGACTAAGGGAATGGGTGTAACCACCCCTCTTCCCTGACCCTCCCATAGGTGGGTCCCCAGAGTATGTCCAACCCCCTAACTTGGTATAAGTATGGAACCCCAGTCCTTAGGACTTTAGATTACCCTGGACGAAACTCTGAAGCCGAATCCTGGACCTTCGACGCTCTACTTTAAGATTAGAGGACTGAAGAATCTCCCTTGGGCTCAAGGAGTGACTCCCCTGCTTGGCAGGCACCTAAGAAGCAATTGTCCGGTCTGCATCGCTGAAGCTCCCGCCGGACGCCGAAGTCTTTGCATCACCAGAGGTGGATTTCCAGACTTCCCCGAGCCTGCCCTGAGTCCCCAGTGAAGCTGAGGCCTGAAGCTGTCGTGGGTAACGTGGGACTGTGACCCCTAGACAGCGAGAACTTTTGCAAGTGCATCCTCTTCCTGGTCTCCCACGAAGTTGTGCTTTGGGCTCCAAGTAGCCCCCGCCTCCAGCACCACTGCACCGAAGAGCACTGGCCTCCACTCCACGAGTGTCCTGTAAGCCAGCTCCAAGTGCGTCCACTCGAGGCTCCTTCGCGGTCGCTAGTCTGTTGGCTAGTGGGCCCTCCCGAAGGCAACTCTTCTTCTGCTTGGGCTTTCCTGGTTGCTCCAGAGGTGCCCTGACTTACCCTCGCTGGGTGAGTCCCCCAGACCTTACTGGTCTGCATCAACGTCCTTTCTTTGTTTCCACGTGACTTGCCGTTGCCAAGGCTTGTTGGGTCCAATCCGGTCACCGACACCGCAGCAATCGACAAACGTCGTGGGACAGCTCGAATCCAGGTCCTGGTTGTCGTCGACGCCTCCTGGACCTCATGGCTGAAGAGTCAAGATGACCATCAACCTACCTGAAGCACCCGACATCGGTGGGCATCTGCTCATCGCCTTCCTGGTCACTGGCTAGTGACCCAGACTATGTCCCCTATACTTTCAGGTTCTTAAAATCTTCGATCCACCCTTGGATCCACCCGAACACTTTCGACTTGGTCGCCAGCAGCACTTTGCAGCAGATCGCCATTGAAAACGACGACGAAACCCGACCTCGAAAGACACCTATGCACCCGGCTTCCCTGGGTGAGGTAACTCGAGTACTCCGGTGCTCCCGTGGGTATTGACTCTAGAACAGCCTAGTTCTAAAGGGGTTTGCTCCAAGTCCTCCTCTGAGTGTCCTTTTTCTTTAAAACTCCAACCGCAACATTCCCCATAGAAGTCAACGGCGGCTCGCGGCTGTGTTCTCACACTGCACGCGTCCCCCGTGGGTCCCCTGCGTCACTACCTTGGGTGGTTCCTTGAGGGCCAAGCACTTCTACAGGCTCTAGGCCTTGTGTCTAGCTCAGTTGTGGTTCTTATACCACTTTATTGGTATATGGTTTGGTACGCCCTAGGGCTCAAACGTGTATTTGTGCTATTACTGTTGATATTCGACTTGTAACTTATGTACTTCGAACTCTAGCCTCATAAAGAGACTAGAGGGGTGTGTTTAAGACTAAATACATATATTTTAAATATATACCTGGTGTGGTCCTCTTTCATTTGGTCACTCAAGAGATTATAGACTGGTAAAACAAGCTGCTTTACATTCCTTCAAGACTTAGCCTGAAGGCTGCTCTCCATAGCTACCACTAGGATAGCTTTCAATAAAGGTTGTCTTTAACCTATCTCCAATAAGGGGTTGTTTGGACTGGTGCAAGGTGCCCACTATAACTAGTGGACAGCATATACCAGGCCAACTTCTCACATTGGTGTGCAGCGTGTGGGATTCCAGCTTGCTATTGTTTTACCAGATAATCTCAATTGAATTGATCAACTGAAAACCACTAAGGGTACCTTAGGTACATATAATTCAAGCTTAGGATACAGTAAGTTCTACTGAACTTAGAGTTGTGTATTAAGGGATAGCACACCCTTTCTACAACTCAAGAGAGTTTAGTAGGCCACACTAGAGTAGGTAGTGCATACACCACACCACACTAGTAATGTCTTCACTGCCAGGAACCAGTGAGCTCCTGCCATCCAGATATGACAACCTCTCATTCTTGGAATTAAGAGAGTTATGCAAGGTTAGGAAGTTGAAGACAGGCAAAAGTGCCAACACCCAACGTCTCCTGGAGATGCTTCTGCTAGATGATCTTAGAAGACCCCTAGGGTCTGCAAGGGTAGGCAGAGAGGGTGGGGCAGAAGATGAGGGAGGGGCCAGGGATGAAAATGCCCAGGACCTGACCTCTGAAGCTGGCCAGGGGGATGACAATGATCCTGACCTGGACCATGCAGCTACTCCTGAGGATGAGAAGGAGACTCAGAATGACCTCCCCTTTGTCCCCCCAGGAAGAGTTGGGAGTGTGCCCAGAAGGTCTAGATCTCCTTCTCAGGAGTCTAACCACTCTGACACCTCAATAGGGACCTCTGTTTCTTCTCATAGGAGGGAATCCTCTCATGAAAGGAAAAAGAGACTGCTTCAGTATGAACAAGCCCAGCTTGAGCTCAGAAAACAGCAGTTGGCTATAGACAGGGAGTCCCTAGATCTTTATAGACAAAGAAAGAAGTTGGGACTAGAGTCCCATGGTGGCAGCAATTTCCCCAGAGATAGGGAAAGGTCTTATGACCATAGAAACCTGAGCAAGATTGTCCCTCCCTACCAGAGTGGGGATGACATCCACAAATGGATTACTGCACTGGAGAAGGCCTGTAAAGTACAGAGGGTCCCTCAGGAGCAGTGGGCAGCAATCTTGTGGCTCTCCTTTGCAGACAAAGGTAGAGATAAGCTCCTCACTGTTAGAGAGGAGGATGCTGACAATTACAAAGTCTTGAAGAGTGCTCTGATTGATGGGTTTGGCCTAACCACTGAACAGTATAGGTTGAAGTTCAGAGATACCCAAAAGACTCAGACTCAAGACTGGGTTGACTTTGTTGATTGTTCTGCTAAGGCTCTGGAAGGTTGGATACATGGCAGCAAAGGCCATGACTTTATAGGATTGTACAATTTGATTATGAGGGAGGAGATCCTTAATAATTGTCAAAACCAGCTTTTACACCAGTACCTGGTGGACTCTGATCTGACCTCTCCCCAAGAATTGGGAAAGAACGCAGACAAATGGGTCAGAACCAGGGTAAGGCCTAAGAATCAGGGTGGTGACCAGAAGAAAGATTCTACCAAGCCCCAAGAGAAAGGTGGGGATAAATCTAAGGATAAGTCCACTACAGGGCCCCAAAAGTCCTCTTCTGGGGGTGGGCCACAAACTCCTTCCTCTCCTGAGAAAAAACCCTATTGCCATGTTTGTAAAAAGCCGGGCCACTGGAAATCTGATCCCAGTTGCCCCAGGAATGGCAATAAAGAAAATGTTCCTCCAACAACTACTACCACCCCTCCTGGTACTACCAGTAGTAATCCTCCAGTTGGGAGTAGTGCACCCACAAAGTTAGGTGCTTTTGCAAGAGGAACAGAGGTGGGTCCTAGTTTAGACAGGACCCCCTCAGCAGACTCCTCTGACTCTGATGGTGGTATAGGATTTGCCACCTTTACCATGGGTCCCAATGCACTGGGCAGGTACAGACTGGAGCCACTGATTAATGGTCAGAAAGCTGTGGCATTTAGGGACACAGGGGCTAGTGTCACCATGGTGGCAGGGAAACTAGTCCCCCCTCACCAGCTTTTACCTGAGTTTAAATACCAGGTGACCAACATTGATGGTGTCAGAACAGATCACCCCATGGCCATAGTCAATCTCAGCTGGGGAGGGGTCACAGGCCCAAAGAGAGTGGCAGTGTCCCCAAACTTGCCTGTAGATTGCCTGATGGGCAATGATCTAGAAATTTCAGCCTGGGCTGAAGTTGAACATCAAGCCCATCTGAGAATGCTGGGCATCCCTGAGAAAGTTAGGGGGGCTGTGATGGCCACAGCCCCACCCCAGGAAACTTTTGGAGTGATGGAGCCTGAAAGAATGGCCCACTCTCCTCCACAAGAGAGCACCAGGGTTGAAGAGAAGACTTCTTCCCCCCAGACTATAGGTAAGGGTCAGCCTCCTCAGGGAACTGATCCTACCCCTAGTGAAGGAACTGCCCCAGAGGTAGTCAGGCCTGGCCTGGCAACCTCTCTGATGGCAGGGGATCCTTCCAAGGTGGTACCCAGTCTGGAGCAGGTAACCTGCCCCTCTCTACCCTGCCTCAGTCAGCCCAGGGCTTCAGAGGTCAGGGAGGTCAGTGGACCCCCCAGGGCCCCCTGTCCAGAGGAACCCCCCCATCAGCAGATTAGGGGCACCCAGTCCACTAGCCCTAGCCAGGTGAAAATTCCTCAACACACTGAGGGATCCCCATACCTTTGTGTAGGGACCTCCCCCAGAAGGACTCTGTTAGGCAAGGGCATACCTGGGACCAAAAGGTTCCAAACCTGCCATGTCCCTCCAGTGTTCCATCCAAAGGGACCCAACCCCCAGCTGTAGGCAGCCAAAGGTTGACCCTTAGAGCAAAGTGCAACTCAGTCATGGAAAGACAGGCATACATGGTGACCAGTGATCTGAGGAAGCTGAGACCAACCTTCCTAGGGCCTCACTTCCCTACTCAGACACCTCACCAGCCTCGTACTTTACCAAAGCACACCACAGGTAGTGATTCCCCATGGTGGAGACCCTCTCATACCCTTAGGGTGAGGGATAGCTTAGTGGACCATAAGATAGGGGGTAACCATGCTAGTGCAGGTACTTCCTTATATGGCCACTTAGTCAATAAAGGCTCAACTGGCCAAGGTTAGCCTTATCTCCTTTCGTTTGGGGGGTTATGTAGGAAGGTGGAATCTGACTATATGGTTGCCCCCACTTTTTTCCTGGTGTTTTGCTGGTTTTTGACTTAGTTGGACTGGGACCCTCCTATTCAGGGCCCCAGTTTATCTGATTACTCTTTAAAATGGTTTCCATGTACCTTAGGTACATCTTTGATTGGAATCTGGAGTGCCCTTATACGTCCCTAGTATATGGTATACTATGTACCCAGGGCATAGGTACCCCAGAGGCCTGCCAGGGGCTAAAGCATGCATTATGCCACCCCTGGAAGGCCAGCCAAAATGACACCACAGGTCTGCTACTGCAGCCTGGGTAAGGTGGTGCATACACCCCTTACTGTGATATAGGCTACCTATATCACTACCATTGCACACATATAAACCTATAAGTCACTCCTATGGCAGGCCTTAATAATCCTGAAGGCAGAGTGCTTGGTTTTTATGTGAGAGGGTGCCCCTCCATTAGCAGAGCCCCTCTGCAGCGTTCGGAGTCCCTCCTCAGATGCTGTTTGTGGTACAGCCTGACCATATACTCTTAAGTGCATTATATCCTCGCGGTACAATGCTAACTTTGGACTGGCTGCACCAAAACATGTTATGTTTGGTGTAAAACATCTTGGAATACTACCCCCCCGCCAATTCTGGTGGCGGGGGTAGCATTCCACCCTTCTAGAGGGAGAGACATGTACACACCGGGCTACCCGGTAACTTCTTTCCAGAGCCCTGGCATCACAAAATGGATGCCGCTGCCACAGACACGGGTCTGGCCTCCTGCTGCTGACTGAAACTCCGGCAGGGAGGCCTGGACAATAGGTTTCCTGTCGAAGGGAGGTGTAACCACCTCCCCAGACAGGATAGTGTGTATTGGGGCTGGGCGGGAGCACTCTCTGGTGCTTTGAAGTCCTGAACTGGGGGCACATTTGGTGTCCCTGTGCATATGCCAGTTCAAACCGGTTGCAGGGGCTACCTGCCCCTGCTCTGGCGCGAAACTGGACAAAGGGAATGGGTGTAACCACCCCTCTTCCCTGACCCTCCCATAGGTGGGTCCCCAGAGTATGTCTAACCCCTAACTTGGTATAAGTATGGGACCCCAGTCCTTAGGACTTTAGATTACCCTGGACGAAACTCTGAAGCCGAATCCTGGACCTTCGACGCTCTACTTTAAGATTAGAGGACTGAAGAATCTCCCTTGGGGTCAAGGAGTGACTCCCCTGCTTGGTAGGCACCTAAGAAGCAATTGTCCGGTCTGCATCGCTGAAGCTCCCGCCAGGCGCCGAAGTCTTTGCGTCACCAGAGGTAGATTTCTAGACTTCCCCGAGGCTGCCCTGAGTCCCCAGTGAAGCTGAGGCCTGTAGCTGTTGTGGGTAATGTGGGACCGTGACCCCTGGACACCAAAAACTTTTGCAAGTGCATCCTCTTCCTGGTCTTTCATGAAGTTGTGCTTTGGGCTCCAAGTAGCCCCCGCCTCTAGCACCAACTGCACCGAAGAGCACTGCCTCCACTCCACGAGTGTCCTGTAAGCCAGCTCCAAGTGCGTCCACTCGAGGCTCCTTCGCGGTCGCTAGTCCATTGGCTAGTGGGCCCTCCCGAAGGCAACTCTTCTTCTGCTTGGGCTTTCCTGGCTGCTCCAGAGGTGCCCTGACTTACCCTTGCTGGGTGAGTCCCCCAGACCTTGCTGGTCTGCATCAACGTCCTTTCTTTGTTTCCACGTGACTTGCTGTTGCCAAGGCTTGTTGGGTCCAATCCGGTCACCAACAACGCAGCAATCGACAGATGTTGTGGGACAGCTCGAATCCAGCTCCTGGTTGTCGTCGACACCTCCTGGACCTCGTGGCTGAAGAGTCAAGACAACCATCAACCTACCTGAAACACCCGACATCGGTGGGCATCTGCTCATCGCCTTCCTGGTCACTGGCTAGTGACTCAGAGTATGTCCCCTCTGCTTTCAGGTTCTTAAAATCTTCGATCCACCCTTGGATCCACCCGAACACTTTCGACTTGGTCGCCAGCAGCACTTTGCAGGAGATCGCCATTGAAAACGACGACGAAACCCGACCTCGAAAGACACCTATGCACCCGGCTTCCCTGGGTGAGGTAACTCGAGTACTCCGGTGCTCCCGGGGTATTGACTCTAGAACAGCCTAGTTCTAACGGGGTTTGCTCCAAGTCCTCCTCTAAGTGTCCTTATTCTCTAAAACTCCAACCGTGACATTCCCCATAGAAGTCAACGGCGGCTCGCGGCTGTGTTCTCACACTGCACGTGTCCCCCGTGGGTCCCCTGTGTCACTACCTTGGGTGGTTCCTTGAGGGCCAAGCACTTCTACAGGCTCTAGGCCTTGTGTATAGCTCAGTTGTGGTTCTTATTCCACTTTATTGGTATATGGTTTGGTACGCCCCTAGGGCTCAAACGTGTATTTGTGCTATTACTGTTGATATTCGACTTGTAACTTATGTACTTCGAACTCTAGCCTCATAAAGAGACTAGAGGGGTGTGTTTAAGACTAAATACATATATTTTAAATATATACCTGGTGTGGTCCTCTTTCATTTGGTCACTCAAGAGATTATAGACTGGTAAAACAAGCTGCTTTACATTACTTCAAGACTTAGCCTGAAGGCTGCTCTCCATAGCTACCACTAGGATAGCTTTCAATAAAGGTTGTCTTTTTATCTATCTCCAATAAGGGGTTGTTTGGACTGGTGCAAGGTGCCCACTATAATTAGTGGACAGCACATACCAAGCCAACTTCTCACAGGCGGTGTCTAGCAGACACCGCCACCATATCCAGCCCCTTTTCCATCTGGTCGACTGGTCGACCGGCGGAAAACGGGCGGACGGTCTTGCCGTCCGCCTGGGTCCCCACCGCCATACTAATATGGCGGTGGGGAAATGTGAGGCGGGCGGTGGGAAAAAGCGGGCGGATCGCCACCGCCATACGGGCGGTGGCAATCCGCCCGCTATCCTAATGACCCCCAAAGTCTGCGATCAGGAAGCAATCTGGCAGAGTTTCCTCTTCTTTTTTCTTGTAGGGTTGAAGTGGAAATGAACATAACTTTTTCTTTGCTTTTATACTGTTTAATTAATTAGTTCATTTATGTTATTGGTGCTTTTTGTTAGTGGTAGCATTCTATTTGTTGTTGTGCAAGTTTTGTATTTTTTTATGAGTTTGTTTCCTTTTGGGTGTTAATGTGTTTGCAAAATATATTTTTATATTTATTAAATGTTTTGTATATGTTTATATTGTGAAAATGTATTTTTTTCTGAAGATATATTTAATTTACTGTGTATCAGTTATTCGATTTTATTAAAAAAACGATAATATTGGCTGTCTATATTTTGGGAGTTGATATTATGGCTCTTTGTTAGTTATTTGAATGTATTTCGATAAGTTTTTGTTTCGATATTTTGATGTTCGATAAAGTTAGAAACGATATTTATTTTAGTCAATATAGTGGTTTCGATATTTTAGTGTTTTGTTTATTAAGTATTGGTGGTCGATATTCTAGTTTTCGATAATTTGGCGACTATATTTTGTAAAGTCGATATTTTGTCCCTCGATATTAAGTCACTGATCCGTTTTTTCTAATATTCCTTCCTTAAAGGTCCAGGTCCTTCTCCCTATAACTTGGTCTGACCACTCTCTCATTTCTGTGTCTATAAGTCTCAAAGGCTCTAAATCACAGTCCCATCGCACTCTCTCAATTAAGCGTTCTTGGCATAAGCTTGATTCCAATCAATTTCGCTAACTCCTCTGCACACAGTGTCCCAAACTATCACCCAATATGAAGGTGGCTTATAGCTCCCTCCATGGCTGGATCACACAAGCATAGCCAAGTGTATTCTACTAAACCGACTCATAGCAAAGGATCTCAGGCCAAGCCTTGGTTTGATGAGTGCCTGACACTAGAAAATAAAGTTGTAAGGTCCTAGAACGGGCCTGGAGATGCTCCTGTGAGCCCACAGCCAACACAAGCTACAGAGCTGCCATCAAGGCATATCACAAACAGATCCGGAAGTCGATGGCCATGCATTTTGTGAACAAAATAAAAAACAGTAGCAACTCCCACCAAAACTATTTTTTATCTTCTACAGGGCATGATGAACCCCTCATTAGTAGCAGAGCCCATTATGTCCACTGATATCCAATGTGAGGAATTGGCCAAGTATTTCATTGGGAAAGTAGAATGTGTTTACGATAACTTTGGTCCAGATAGCAAGGACTCTCACTCTGTGCTCTCCTCTAGACATCCTTCGTCACCCCTTCTTTCCTTTCCCCCTATGTCCTTTGGAGATCTCCTAACTTTATGTAACAAGGTAGAGTCGGGATCCCCTGATGACCCTCTTAGACCCGACTTATTCCTGAAGTTTCAGGACTGTGTGCTTCCTGTGTGTCTGGAACTGATAAATTTATCTCTGTAGTCAGCTTCGGTACTGGTTATGTGGAAACAGGCAAAAGTTATTCCATTGTTAAAAAAACCTGCTCTGGATGCTTCCAAGCCTGGAAATTTCAGCCTTATTTCTCTGCTACCTTTTCTCGCTAAAATCACCAAATCTCATATCAATGCTATCATAACAAATTTCCTGGAGTCTAATTTAATTCTGGATTCCGCCCAAAATGGTTTCAGACCCCAAAATAGCACGGAATCTGCTCTGCTGGCAGTCACAGAGCTCCTACGCGTCTCACTCGATGAGGGCAGATCCTCAGCTCTGATTATTCTTGATTTAAGTGCACCTTGATACTCTTTCCCATAAGATCCTGCTGAACTGCCTGCAGGAGATTGGTATTGGTGGTAAGGCTCTTACCTGGCTCACCTCCTTTCTATCTGACAGATCCTTTCAAGCCATCTCCCCTCCCTACCAATCCCAGACTCAAACGCTACGCTATGGGTCCCCCAGGACTCTGCACTGAGTCCTACTCTGTTCAACATTTACATTCTCCCATTGGCTCTGGTTGCAAAATCTCACAACATTACTTGGATTTCCTATGCTGATTAAATGCAGCTGGTGATTTCCTTTTCCAATAACTCTACGCAGAACCTAGCCAAATTTCCTGATGACTTGGTTGTCATTGCTCAGTGGATGGCAGCCAATTGCCTCCAGTTAAATTCGAATACATCCGAAATTCTTCTCTTGGGGAGAGATACCCATTTATGGGTCAGCCACTGGTGGCCTCCCTCGCTAGGACAACCCCCGCAACCCAAAATGGCAGTAAAGAATCTGGGAGTTTGGGTTGAGAATGCCCTGTCCATTGAAGCCCAGGCTAAATCGGTAGTAGGCATTTGTTTCCAACTCCTACGAGGTCTAAAACCCTTTCTGGGATTCTTTGACTCCACACGCATCAGATGATTATCCAGTACACCATAGTCTCTAGGCTGGATTACTGCAACACGCTGCCCTTCGGGTCTAATAAGACAGTGATCAAAAGGCTTAAGTTAGCCCAGAGTGCTGCAGCAGGGCTCCTTTTTGCCCTTCCAAAGTTCTGTTCAATCTCTGGTTTTATCCGCAGGCTGCATTAGCTCCCAGTGGAGCAGAGAATCCTCGTTAAGGCCCTATGTATCTCTCACAAAATTCTTACCTGTCACGGTCCCCCCATTCTTGCTAATTTGCTCCACCCCTATGACCCTTCTCGTGCTTTGCGCCCGGCTAAGTTCCATTTAGCTTATGTGCTTCGGGTGAGAAGAGCGAGAGCTGGAGGGCGCTCCTTCTCTGCGAAAGCTCCCTCCCTTTGGAACACTTTGCCTCTATCTATTAGGTGTATCCAGGATCACTGGGCCTCCAGAAGGGCCGTGAAGACCTGGCTATTTTCTGTTTAACCTCTTTCTCATCTGCTGATCTTGTTTTCTCTGAAACTAGCGCTGGGACGCCCTGTTGCTGGGGCAGACATGCGCTTTACAAATACTCTAACATAACATAACATAACAACCCTGAGATTGGTTTATAGCTGGAAAGATTGTCTTGATCAAGAGACTTTTTAAAGGAGAGGAGGAGTTAAGATTGGATGCTTAATTGGCTGAGATAAGACTCCTGTGGAGAGGGAGAACTTGATTAAGTTTGTAATGATAGAACCAAATGTGGAGCAGCATCAAGGTCAGACCTGCCAAGACACACAGTGCCACTGTATGTCACACTATATCAGTTCTGTTCACACAGTCTGCCAGCAAAGAGCCAATTTCACACAGTGAACGCAGGGTGCGCTGGAATCCCTCAGACAGAGTTTGGTGCTTACTTTCCCTCCATGTTAAAGAACAGTAGATGTTTCAGCACCCAGGCTAATGTGCTGCATAGCTAAATACATATAGGGTCCCAAAGGCGAGACCGATTGCATTGCAAATGCTTGTTTCAGGACTTGTGCCCTGCTAGGCAGAGCCAGTCCCTGCCCTTTTCATCACCAAGCCCCGCCTTTCCATAGTAGCTGGTCCTCTCTCAGAAAGTAGATTGTTTTTAAAGATTGGCAGGTGTGCACGGTCTACATCTAAGCTGAAATTCCACTACTCGCATGAAGTGGATGCAGAACTGAAGGATGTCAAAAACTTTTTTGACGCCTGACATAAGTGAGAGGAGACAAGCTTTCAGGCAAACACGTATGCCGACAAGCACACCTACAGGTAGAGCAGACAGGCACAAACAAAGAGGTATGAATGAATATGCATAGACAACGAGCCAGACAGGCAGACAAACCACCAGGTTTGTGTTGTCTAGGCACACTCAAAGGCAAGCAAACAGAGAGGCCAAATAATTCACAAGTAAATACAGACAGAAACGCAGACCGCCGTACAAACAGGTAGAGATGCAGACAAACACGAATAGTAGTGTAGGCCATTTAAAGCCACATCGATAGTAAAAAAAAAAAAAGATCTTCTTGATTTTAAATCACCACAACAGCATTAAACACTAATTAGCTACAATTATATGTGACCAGCAGGGGGCCCTGCTACACCATAATTAACCACAAGTCGAGCAACAGACAGTGCCGAACGTGGGCTTCTGTCTATGTGAACGTGGAAAAGGGAGTGGAAATGAGCACTACCAGTGAATTGAGGCGTGCGCTGTTGCCTGTCTTTATTTCATTTCTCATTGAATCCACGCGGCATAAAATGTTCTGCGCATTTAAGGACGGAAATAAAAAGAAAACGTTCTTAACTCAGGGACCCCTGAGTTAGGGATGGACTCTGCAGCAGCAATCTCAAATATATCGAACTCTTGTGTGCTTATTCCAATAATCTGAAACTACAGGGGAGGGGTTTAAAAGCCTTTCAAATGATAGAACATCAAAGTACCTCGAGCACCATTAAATTAGTTAATACTAAAGTCTGCTGTTAACAGCCAGGGATAGCAGCAGGGACAACAAACACCTTGTGATCCCCGATGAAAATACAGGTTTGTTTAACTCCTTGTCTCCCATTAGACAAACTTCCTCCTCTTTGCCGCTGAGAGTTTGTGGAAGGGCAGAAAGTAGAACATGCTGAAGGTAAATTGGGTATTATAGTCGTATTTATTTTCTGCTCGTGCCACCACTGTCTTGCTTGCCCCTGAAACTAGGGTTAGTTGGAAGAGTGACAGGGCTACCCACGGGCAAACCAGTGGTAGCAGCTGTTATCCATGGCTATCCTTAATTAGCCCACGGGGCTTAATAACAGGAAAACCTTTGTATGAATTTAAAAAACAAGTTTTTATTATTTAATTATTTTTATTATTACTATCATTGTTAATTATTATCATACAAGTATTAATAAAAATGAGTTTCTTACTGAGATGTACTGTTGGAGAGTAACTGAATTCCCATTTTGTCCCTCAGACTCGACTCACAGGGCTTGAGTATGAGTCAAGTAAAGTAGCGGCGTCTCCATGAGAGACACCACTCCGCCTGATTCCGAGTTCCTTCGTTTTAATGCGCCCAATAATCAGGGGGGGCTCCTCCGCTATGGCGGAGGAGCGTCGCCCCACTGCTTTCTCGCAGTGCGAGAAGCCAAAACATAAAATGGTAATAACTTTAAGTTATTACCATTTTATGTTTGCTTTGCAGGCGGGCGGGTGGGCGTGGCTGCTCTGCTCTGTTCTCCGAGCAGGGCAGGGGAGGAGTGGTTTGCCCACTCCTGAGTGTGCAAAGACTGTTTGGTCGGCCCTCTCAGGCCACCCAAACCAGTCATGCGCACTCTGCCCTTCTCCATGCAGGCTGCATTGCAGCCTGCATGGAGTACATGCCCACCCCACCTGCCCCTGGCTGGGCGCAGTCCCGACCAATCACAACGCTGCATTACAGAGTTGTGATTGGCTTAGGGGAGGGAGCCTGGCTGCCTGCTTCCTGTTCCTGTCGGAGACAGGAGAGCAGGAGGAGAGAAGACGTGGGATCTGGAGGAAAGGTAGGTTTTAATTGTTATTTTTTAATTTTAATTATGACCCCCTCTTCGTGCAACCCCCTTCCCCATGTGACCCCCCCCGCCAACCCACTTGCGTGCCATGCCGGCCGCTACTGCTAATAAAACCGGATGCAGTGAAACTGAGGCTAGGCTCAACCAGTCAAACACAGGTAAAACTCACGGCTAAAAAACACCTGCTAAGGTCGGGAGACATGCGTAAACAGGTGGGCTCGGCCCGTTCCTGCACCTTATTCCCCATTGCCTGTTCATTATCTTGAAATGGCTGATAGACACACAGGGACGGACTGGGAACCAAAAGCAGCCGTCGCACAAAATGCTCAAAGAGACCCGTTCAATTCATCTGCTTGCGCAAACCCTCTCTTTCCTTTTATCTATTCTCTCTCCACTCTCCTCCCTATTGGATCGCTTTCCCTCTGCCTTCCCCCTTTCTCTCTCTCTCTTGTCGTGTAGTTTCTATAAACCTATATAGTATCTGCGCATTTAGACAACATACACTGTAGAATTGGTGTCCAGACAGATTCTAGACACCCCCACCGGGTATGTTAGCCTGTGTACCAGCTAGCTCACAGTGCCACTAGAAACCCCTCTTACCAAGGAGAGAATAGTTCTTGGCAACTATCGAGCATGACAACTCTGATTCTTTAGGATCGTGGAAACAGTGCAATACTTTTCGCTCGGTTACTCGTGCTCACTTTGTCTCAGAGAGATACACAGAATAAACGGTGGGGACGTTTTTCAATAAGCATTTATTGAACCAGCATCATTCTAATGTAAAATAGGTGTGCTGAAACATCCATGAGACAGTAACATATATAAATGATTATAAGCACTAACAGAGTAAAAGGATGGTAGATTTCTACCGTTGTGCTAAAACAATGAATACAGGCAAGTATTTAAAATACATGACAGTAAAATGCGTACTCCTACGATGCAACCCTAACTAAATGTACCTAAGTGTACCTAGCATGTATGTAGGTGTAAAAGCCAAGAATCCCTCTAGGATAAAGTCAACCCCATTACGGTAAGTGAGAGACTGTGGGACCCCGTCTTGGTCTCGAGATGGACACCCCGCAAGGGATGTCAGACCACTGCGAGCTGGAGTGTCTGCGTGCAGGAACCTCAGCGTCTCGCGTCAGTGTGTCAGCATGGAAGTCCTTTTCTTCTCTGACTACTTCAGCAAGATATGGTGTTTATAGACCCAAAGTGGTACCCTCAGGGGTTCTACCTTGCTGTGTCATGTCGGACTTAGCATGATGGAAGGAATGACCTTTATACATAGTTACTATGCAGGAGAAGGTAGTCTTGCTGAGTTTCCAAGAATCCTCATGCATACTGGATGAGGCCAGTTTTCAGGGAAAACCCTAGGTCCTGTAAGCAGTATCACAACTAGGTAAAAGGTCAGTCCCAAGACCCTTTATGTAGTGTAAAGGTAGGGGAGAATATGGGTGAAAGGTTAGGTGACTACCTGAGCCTATATTGGGGTACCTATATGAAACATAACACCCAGTCCTCATCCGACTGGATGACATACTAAAAACTATAACGTACAGCTAGGTGTTGTACGCAAACAACTTCATAAGTCCATAAAAAAGTACTTAAAAAATGTAAAAGTCTAAAAAAATGCTAAAAAACATATATTTCAGGCGATAGAAGTCTGTACTAAACTATGTTTGTATATATAGTCCGAACAATGAGTGACTGAAAGCCATGCAGTTTAGAAAAAGTGTCTATTGTCTAAAATTCCAAATTTGGTTGTGTAGAAAAAGGACACATTTTTCCCAGCACACAATGAGCCAAATGTTTATGTGTCCAGGGTGGGAGATGCAACATCACTGTTGTTTGCCATCGCAGACGACGATCCCTGTAACACCTCACAGATTAGGTCTATCGAGCACAGATGCTCTTCTGCACTATCCAAAGCTGATGCTGGGGTAGCCTATGTGCCATCCAAGGCCTGAGTATTTGTTGAGGAGCCGGTATTCGTCCCTGTGAGAAGTTGGCCTGGCATATGCTGTCCACTAATTATAGTGGGCACCTTGCACCAGTCCAAATCGACTCTTATGGTAGGTAGGTTAAAGACAACCTTATTGAAAGCTATCCTAGTGGTAGCTATGGAGAGCAGCCTTCAGGCTAAGTCTTGAAGGAATGTAAAGCAGCTTGTTTTACCAGTCTATAATCTCTTGAGTGACCAAATGAAAGAGCACCACACCAGGTATATATTCAAAATATATGTATTTATTACTAAACACACCCCTCTAGTCTCTTTATGAGGCTAGAGTTCGAAGTACATAAGTTATAAGATCTTAAATCACAATAATAGCACAAATACACGTTTGGGCCCTAGGGGCGTACCAAACCATATACCAATAAAGTGGTATGCGAACCACGACTGAACTAGACACTAGGCCTAGAGCCTCTAGAAGTGCTTGGACCACAAGGAACCACCCAAGGTAGTGACACAGGGGACCCACGGGAGACGCGTGCAGTGTAAATACACAACCGCGATACGCCGTTAACTTCTATGGAGAAAGTCGGGATCGGGAAAATAGAGGAAAGGGACACTTAGAAGAGGACTAGGACAAAACCCTTTGAGATCTAGGACTTTGAAGAGTCTCTACCCACGGGAGCACCGGAGTACTCGTGTTACCTCACCCAGGGAAGCCGGGTGCATAGGTGCCTTTCGGGGTCGGGTTTCGTCATCGATTCGAATGGCGATCTGCTGCAAAGTGCTGCTGGCGGCCAAGGGAAAAGTGTCCGGGTGGATCCAAGAGTGGATCGGAGTTCTGGTGAACCTGAAAGCAGAGGGGACAGAGTCTGGGTCACTAGCCAGTGACCAGGAAGGCGATGGACAGATGCCCACCGATGTCGAGTGCTTCAGGTGCGTTGACGGTCGTCTTGACTCTTCAGCCACGAGGTCCGGGAGGCATTGTCGGCGACCAGGAGCAGGATTCGGGCTGGAGCTCGATGTCTGTCGAGTGCTGAGGTGTCGGCGACCGGATTGGACCCAACAAGCCTTGGCAACGGCAAGTCTTGAGTAAGATGTAGATCGTCGATGGTGCAGACCAGCAAGGTCTGTGGAACTCACCCAGCGAGGGTAAGTGAGGGCAGGCCTGGAGCAACCAGGATGCCAAGTAAGGAAAAGATTGGCCTTCGTTAAGGGCTACTAGCCAACGGGCTAGCGACCGCGAAGGAGCCTCGTGACGCCGCACGTGGAGCTGGCTTGCAGGACACTCGTGGAGTGGGGGCCAGTGATCTTCGGTGCAGGTAGTGCTGGAGGCTAGGGCTACTCGGAGCCCAAAGCATGACTTCTTGGAAGACCCAGAAGATGGTGCACTTGCAAATGTGCTCGGTGTCCAGGGGTCACGGTCTCAAGTCACCCACGATAGCCACGGGCCTCAGCTTTGCTGGGGACTCAGGGTAGCCTCGGGGAAGTCTGAGAATCCACGTCTGGTGATGCGATGACTTCGGCGTCCGACGGGAGCTTCAGTAATGCGAACCGGACAGATGCTTCTTTGGTGCCTGCCAAGCAGGGGAGTCACTCCTTGACCCCAAGGGAGATTCTTCAGTCCTCTAATCTTGTCGTAGAGTGTCGAAGGTCCAGGATTCAGTTTCAGAGTTTCATCCAGGTATAATCTAAAGTCCTAAGGACTGGGTTCCTACCTTTTTCTAAAAATAGGGGTTGGACTACTCTGTGGCCCCACCTATGGGTGGGTCAGGGGTGGCTACACCCCTTTCCCTTTGTCCAGTTCGCGCCAAAGCAGGGGCTGCAAGCCCCTGATCCGGTTTGAACTGGGGTATGCACAGGGACACCAAATGTGCCCCCAGTGCAGGACTTCAAAGCACCCGAAAGTGCTCCCGCCCAGCCCCAATACACATTATCCTGTCTGGGGAGGTGGTCACACCTCCCTGGGACAGGAAACCTATTGTCCAGGCCTCCCCTGCCGGAGTTTCATCCGGCAGCAGGAGGCCAGACTCGTGTCTGTGGCAGCAGCATCCATTTTGTGATGCCAGGGCTCTGGAAAGAAGTTACCGGACTCGTCAGAGTTAACATGTCTTTCCCTCTAGAAGGGTGGAATGCTACCCCCGCCGCCAGGATTGGCGGGGGGTAGTATTCCAAGATGTTTGACACCAAACACGACATGTTTAGGTGCAGCCATTCCAAAGTTAGCATTTTACCGCGAGGATATAATGCGCTTAAGAGTATATGGTCAGGCTGCACTACAAACAGCATCAGAGATGGTCTCCGAACGCTGCAGAGGGGCCCTGCTCATGCAGGGGCACCCTCTCACATAGGAACCATGCACTCTGCCTTTAGGATTGATAAGGCCTGCCTTAGGAGTGACTTATAGGTTTATATGTGTGTATGTATTTCGTGATATAGGCAACCTATATCACAGTAAGGGGTGCTTGCACCACCTTACCCAGGCTGCAGTAGCAGACCTGTGGTGTCAGTTTGGATGGCCTTCCAGGGGTGGCATAATACATGCTGCAGCCCCTGGCAGGCCTCTGAGGTACCTATGCCCTTGGTACATAGTATACCATATACTAGGGACTTATAAGGGCACTCCAGATCCCAATCAGAGATGTGCCTAAGGCACATGGAAACCATTTTAGAGAGGAAGCAGCTAGGCTGGGGTTCTGATTAGCAGGGCCCCAGCCAGACTAATGTCGAAAAACAGTGAAGCATCAGCAAAAAGTGGGGGTACCCATGTGAAGCAGATCCTACTCTCCTACACAACCCCCCAAACGTAGGGACATTAAACTAACCTTGCCCAGTTAAGTCTTCATGTTCTAAGTGGAAATACCTAGAGAGTCCATCTGCATTCGCATGGTTACTCCCAGGCCTATGTTCCACTGTAAAGACCATCCCCTGTAGGGAAATGGACCACCTAAGCAGTTTGGGGTTTTCACCCTTCATTTGTTTTAGCCATAAGAGGGGCTTATGGTCTGTCTGAACCAGGAAGTGTGTACCAAACAAGTATGGCCTCAACTTCTTCAGAGCCCAGACCACAGCAAAGGCCTCCTCTCTATGGCTGACCAACGTTTCTCTCTAGGGGTCAGCCTTCTGCTAATAAAAGCTACTGGCTGATCCTGACCTTCTTCATTCAATTGTGACAGTACAGCCCCTACCCCCAATTCAGATGCATCAGTTTGAACAATGAACTTCTTGGAGTAATCAGGACTCTGCAGAATTGGAGCAGTGCACATGGCCTGCTTGAGGTCATCAAATGCCTTTTGACAGCTAACTGTCCATTGAACCTTTTGGGCATTTTCTTAGAAGTTAAGTCATTCAAGGGTGTCACTATTGATCCATACCCCTTGACAAATCTCCTATAGTACCCAGTCAGGCCTAAGAAGGCTCTCACCTGAGTCTGGGTAGTGGGAGCAGTCCAGTCCATGATGGTCTGGATCTTGCTCTGCAAAGGTTGAACCTGGCCTCCACCCACAAGGTGGCCCAGGTACACAACCTGACTCTGCCCTATCTGGCACTTAGTGGCTTTGATAGTCAGGCCTGCCTTTTGCAGGGCCTGTAAAACATTCCTGAGGTGGACCAGGTGATCCTCCCAGGTGGAGCTAAAGACAGCAATATCATCTAGATAAGCTGCACTATAGGCTTCCAGTCCTGTGAGAACTGTGTTCACCAACCTCTGGAAAGTGGCAGGTGCATTCTTCAGACCAAAGGGCATTACCACAAATTGATAATGCCCACTAGGGGTTGAGAATGCTGTCTTGGGCTTTGCAGTATCAGCTAGTCTGATCTGCCAGTAGACAGCTGTTAGGTCAAATGTGCTGAGATATTTGGCAGAGGCCAAAGTATCTATGAGCTCATCTGCCCTGGGTATTGGATGGGCATCAGTCCTAGTGACTGCATTGAGACCCCTGTAGTCTACACAAAACCTCATCTCTCTTTTCCACCACTGGTGTGAGGTTTCGGTACTAGGACTACTGGACTAGCCCAAGGGCTATCTGAGGGCTCAATTACTCCCAATTCCAACATTTTCTGGACTTCAGTCCTGATACAGTCCCTGACATGGTCAGGTTGCCTATAAATCTTGTTTTTAATAGGCAGACTGTCCCCAGTGTCCACTTCATGAGTGCACCAGGTGGTCTGACTGGGTGTCAGTGAAAACATATGTCGAAACTGATTGAGGACTTGCCTGCAATCAGTTTGTTGCTGGGTAGTGAGGCTGCCTGCCAAGGCTACACCATCAACTGACCCATCGTCAGGTTTCTGTGAGAGCAGGTCAGGGAGTGGGTCACTCTCTTCCTCCTGCCCTTCATCAGTAGCCATGAGCAAGCCCATGTCTGCCCTGTCCACATATGGTTTTAACCTGTTGACATGGAGAACCCTGTGGGGACTCCTGGGTGTTCCTAGGTCTACTAAATAAGTGACCTCACCCTTCTGTTCAACAATAGTGTGGGGTCCACTCCATTTGTCTTGGAGAGCTGCTGGGGCCACTGGCTCCAACACCCACACCTTCTGTCCTGGCTGGTAAACAGTCAGAACAGCCTTTTGGTCATGCCAGGCCTTCTGAAGTTCCTGGCTAGCCTCAAGGTTTTTGGTTGCCTTTTTCATGTACTCAGCCATCCTGGAGCGGAGACCAAGTACATAGTCCACTATATCTTGCTTTGGGGGCTTGAGAGGTAACTCCCATCCTTCCTTCACCAAGCACAGTGGACCCCTCACAGGGTGGCCAAACAGAAGTTCAAAAGGGCTGTAACCAACCCCTTCTGAGGCACCTCCCTATATGCGAATAAAAGGCAGGGCAAGAGTATGTCCCATCTACACCTAAGCTTTTCTGGGAGCCCTTTAATCATGCCCTTCAAGGTTTTGTTGAATCTCTCAACTAAACCATTGCATTGTGGGTGATAGGGTGTGGTGAACTTATAAGTCACTCCACACTCCTTCCACATTGCTTTTAAGTACCCAGACATGAAGTTAGCACCCCTGTCTGATACTACCTCCTTAGGAAAGCCCACTCTTGAGAAGATTCCCAGGAGGGCCCTTGCCACCACAGGTGCTGTAGTGGTCCTTAGGGGAATAGCTTCTGGGTACCTGGTGGCATGATCCACTACCACCAGGATAAACCTGTGCCCAGAGGCTGTTTGGGGATCCATGGGACCAACAATGTCAATCCCTACCCTCTCAAAGGGCACCCCCACCACAGGTAGTGGTATCAGGGGGGCCTTTGTAGTGCCACCTGCTTTGCCACTGGCTTGGCAGGTTACACAGGAGCGACAACACTCCTTACTGTCTTCAGACATGTGGGGCCAGTGAAGGTGAGGGACAATTCTGTCCCAAGTCTTGTTGTGGCCCAGGTGTCCTGCTAAGGGAATATCATGGGCTAGGGTCAATAGGAAGCCCCTGAACTTCAAAGGTATTACCAACCTCCTGGTAGCACCAGGTTTGGGGTCTCTACTCTCTGAGTACAGGAGTCCATCATCCCAATACACTGTATGGGGACCACTAGCTTTCCCAGCAGCCTCAGCAGCAGCTTGCTGTCTGAGGGGTTCAAGGGAGGGGCAGCTCTGCTGCTCCTGGCTCAGATCTGCCCTAGAAGGTCCCCCTGTCCCCAAGAACTCAACCTGGTCAGGTTCCAGTTCCTCTGGGACAGTTCCTTCTTCAGGGCTGAGATCATCCCCCTCAAGGGACTGATCTTCCTCCTGAGCCAAGGGGGAAGGCACTGCCTTAACCCTACTACTCCTCCTCTTGGAAGGCACTTGGTCCATTCTTCCAGAATCCAAGGCCTGTTCAGTGCTAGACATTTTGGCTTGTGACCTGGTCACAGCAAACACATCTGCAGGGATCCCCAGCATTTCTGCATGGGTCCTGAGCTCCACTTCTGCCCAAGCAGAAGTCTCTAAGTCATTGCCAAGCAAGCATTCGACTGGTAGGTTTGCACTTACCACAACCTTCTTAAGGCCAGTTACCCCTCCCCAGGAGAAGTTAACAACTGCCAGAGTATGGTCTGTTCTTACATTGCTAGCATTGGTCACTTGGTACATCTCACCAAGCATAACTTGCCCAGGAAGCACAAGGTCTTGTGTCACCATTGTGACACTTGCCCCTGTGTCCCTAAATGCCAAAGCCTCACGTCCATTAATTAAAAGCTGTTGTCTGTACTTGCCCAGATTACTGGGACTCACAGTGGAGGTCACATCCATGCCTCCATCACAGACTAACACAGCCTGAGTCAGTTCCCTGACTAAGTCAGAGCCCAACTCAGTTCCCAGGGTGAACCCTACTAAACCCTTTGCTGGAGCACTTCCACCAACTGTACTAGGGGGAACAGGTGCCTTAGGGGCATTGGTGGGCGCTGGACTGGAGTCTTTGGACTTGGTGCAATCACTGGTCCAGTGGGTCTTTTGCTTACAGACCTTGCACCATGGTTTTCTTTGGCCTTTACCCTTGGTAGACTGGGAATCCCCACCAGAAGAAGATTTTTGGGGGCCTGATGAAGACTTTTGATCTTTACCCTTCTCCCCACCCTTGTCAGAGTTCTTAGCATCTTGCTTCTTGGTTTCCCCACCTTGGTTCTGTACTTTCTGCTTCACCCTGGTCCTGACCCATTTGTCTGCCTTCTTTCCCAATTCTTGGGGAGAGGTCAGATCAGAGTCTACCAGGTATTGATGCAACAGCTGATTTTGACAGTTATTAAGAATCTGCTCCCTCATTATCAGATTATACAATCCTGAGAAGTCACACACCTTACTGCCCATCAACCAGCCTTCCAGAGCCTTGGCAGAACAATCCACATAGTCTACCCAGTCTTGAGTCTGTGCTTTTTGGGTGTCTCTGAACTTCAACCTGTACTGTTCAGTGGTTAGGCCAAACCCATCAATAAGAGCACTCTTCAAGACCTTGTAATTATCAGCATCCTCCTCTCTAACAGTGAGGAGCTTATCTCTACCTTTGTCAGCAAAGGAGAGCCACAAGATTGCTGCCCACTGCTCCTGAGGGACCTTCTGTACTTTACAGGCCCTTTCTAAAGCAGTTATCCATTTGTGGATATCATCCCCACTCTGGTAGGGAGGGACAATCTTGCTCAGGTTCCTATGGTCATAGGACCTTTCCCTATCTCTAGGGACATGGCTGCCACCATGGGACTCTAGTCCCAACTTTCTTCTCTCTCTAAGGAGATCTAGGGATTCTCTATCTAAAGCTAATTGCTTTTTTCTGAGTTTCAGCTGAGTTTCCTCATACTGGACTAGCCTCTTTCTTCTCTCATGAGAGGATTCTCTCCTATGAGATGAGACAGAGCTCCCTATAGAGGTGCCAGAGTGGTTAGACTCCTGAGAAGGAGACCTAGACCTTCTGGGCACACTCTTAATCCTTCCTGGGGGACAAAGAGGGCATCATTCTGATCATCCTCATCATCATCCAAAGGAGGGATTGGGTTTTCCAGGTCAGGGTCATTGTCACCCTCCTGGCCAGTTTCAGAGGGGGCTGGGGGTATTGGTACCCCTGGCCTCCTCCTCTTCTTCTGCCCCACCCTCAGCTCCTACCCCTTCAGTCCCTACAGGCTTACTAAGGTCATAAGCCACCAACAACTCCTTGAGGTGTTGGGTGGTGGGGCTTTGGCCTGTCCTTATTTTTCTCAAGTTGCATAAAGCTCTCAATTCCAAGAATGGGAGTGTATCATACTTGGAGGGTGGAAGCTCAATGGCTTCCTGCAAGGATTCTTTAGATCCTACCCTTAAAGACATTACTAGTGTGGTGTGGTGTATGCACTACCTACTCTAGTGTGGCCTAATAAACTCTCTTGAGTTGTAGAAAGGGTTGTGCTATCCCTTAACACACAACTCTAAGTTCAGTAGAACTTACTGTTATTCTAAGCTTAAATTATATGTACCTTAGGTACCTTTAGTGGTTTTCAGTTGATCAATTCAATTGAGATTATCTGGTAAAACAATAGCAAGCTGGAATCCCACACGCTGCACACCAATGTGAGAAGTTGGCCTGGCATATGCTGTCCACTAATTATAGTGGGCACCTTGCACCAGTCCAAATCGACTCTTATGGTAGGTAGGTTAAAGGCAACCTTATTGAAAGCTATCCTAGTGGTAGCTATGGAGAGCAGCCTTCAGGCTAAGTCTTGAAGGAATGTAAAGCAGCTTGTTTTACCAGTCTATAATCTCTTGAGTGACCAAATGAAAGAGCACCACACCAGGTATATATTCAAAATATATGTATTTATTACTAAACACACCCCTCTAGTCTCTTTATGAGGCTAGAGTTCGAAGTACATAAGTTATAAGATCTTGAATCACAATAATAGCACAAATACACGTTTGGGCCCTAGGGGCGTACCAAACCATATACCAATAAAGTGGTATGCGAACCACGACTGAACTAGACACTAGGCCTAGAGCCTCTAGAAGTGCTTGGACCACAAGGAACCACCCAAGGTAGTGACACAGGGGACCCACGGGAGACGCGTGCAGTGTAAATACACAACCGCGATACGCCGTTAACTTCTATGGAGAAAGTCGGGATCGGGAAAATAGAGGAAAGGGACACTTAGAAGAGGACTAGGACAAAACCCTTTGAGATCTAGGACTTTGAAGAGTCTCTACCCACGGGAGCACCGGAGTACTCGTGTTACCTCACCCAGGGAAGCCGGGTGCATAGGTGCCTTTCGGGGTCGGGTTTCGTCGTCGATTCGAATGGCGATCTGCTGCAAAGTGCTGCTGGCGGCCAAGGGAAAAGTGTCCGGGTGGATCCAAGAGTGGATCGGAGTTCTGGTGAACCTGAAAGCAGAGGGGACAGAGTCTGGGTCACTAGCCAGTGACCAGGAAGGCGATGGACAGATGCCCACCGATGTCGAGTGCTTCAGGTGCGTTGACGGTTGTCTTGACTCTTCAGCCACGAGGTCCGGGAGGCGTTGTCGGCGACCAGGAGCAGGATTAGGGCTGGTGCTCGATGTTTGTCGAGTGCTGAGGTGTCGGCGACCGGATTGGACCCAACAAGCCTTGGCAACGGCAAGTCTTGAGTAAGATGTAGATCGTCGATGGTGCAGACCAGCAAGGTCTGTGGAACTCACCCAGCAAGGGTAAGTGAGGGCAGGCCTGGAGCAACCAGGATGCCAAGTAAGGAAAAGATTGGCCTTCGTTAAAGGCTACTAGCCAACGGGCTAGCGACCGCGAAGGAGCCTCGTGATGCCGCACGTGGAGCTGGCTTGCAGGACACTCGTGGAGTGGGGGCCAGTGATCTTCGGTGCAGGTTGTGCTGGAGGCTAGGGCTACTCGGAGCCCAAAGCATGACTTCTTGGAAGACCCAGAAGATGGTGCACTTACAAATGTGCTTGGTGTCCAGGGGTCATGGTCTCAAGTCACCCACGATAGCCACGGGCCTCAGCTTTGCTGGGGACTCAGGGTAGCCTCGGGAAGTCTGAGAATCTACCTCTGGTGATGCGATGACTTCGGCGTCCGACGGGAGCTTCAGTAATGCGAACCGGACAGATGCTTCTTTGGTGCCTGCCAAGCAGGGGAGTCACTCCTTGACCCCAAGGGAGATTCTTCAGTCCTCTAATCTTGTCGTAGAGCGTCGAAGGTCCAGGATTCAGTTTCAGAGTTTCGTCCAGGTATAATCTAAAGTCCTAAGGACTGGGTTCCTACCTTTATTCTAAAAATAGGGGTTGGACTACTCTGTGGCCCCACCTATGGGTGGGTCAGGGCAGAGGGGTGGCTACACCCCTTTCCCTTTGTCCAGTTCGCGCCAAAGCAGGGGCTGCAAGCCCCTGATCCGGTTTGAACTGGGGTATGCACAGGGACACCAAATGTGCCCCCAGTGCAGGACTTCAAAGCACCCGAAAGTGCTCCCGCCCAGCCCCAATACACATTATCCTGTCTGGGGAGGTGGTCACACCTCCCTGGGACAGGAAACCTATTGTCCAGGCCTCCCCTGCCGGAGTTTCGTCCAGCAGCAGGAGGCCAGACTCGTGTCTGTGGCAGCAGCATCCATTTTGTGATGCCAGGGCTCTGGAAAGAAGTTACCGGACTCGTCAGAGTTAACATGTCTTTCCCTCTAGAAGGGTGGAATGCTACCCCCGCCGCCAGGATTGGCGGGGGGTAGTATTCCAAGATGTTTGACACCAAACACGACATGTTTAGGTGCAGCCATTCCAAAGTTAGCATTTTACCGCGAGGATATAATGCGCTTAAGAGTATATGGTCAGGCTGCACTACAAACAGCATCAGAGATGGTCTCCGAACGCTGCAGAGGGGCCCTGCTCATGCAGGGGCTCCCTCTCACATAGGAACCATGCACTCTGCCTTTAGGATTGATAAGGCCTGCCTTAGGAGTGACTTATAGGTTTATATGTGTGTATGTATTTCGTGATATAGGCAACCTATATCACAGTAAGGGGTGCTTGCACCACCTTACCCAGGCTGCAGTAGCAGACCTGTGGTGTCAGTTTGGATGGCCTTCCAGGGGTGGCATAATACATGCTGCAGCCCCTGGCAGGCCTCTGAGGTACCTATGCCCTTGGTACATAGTATACCATATACTAGGGACTTATAAGGGCACTCCAGATCCCAATCAGAGATGTGCCTAAGGCACATGGAAACCATTTTAGAGAGGAAGCAGCTAGGCTGGGGTTCTGATTAGCAGGGCCCCAGCCAGACTAATGTCGAAAAACAGTGAAGCATCAGCAAAAAGTGGGGGTACCCATGTGAAGCAGATCCTACTCTCCTACAGTCCCTACAGGAGCTGAAGCATCCTGTGGTGGCTCTAAGAATGCAGACATCAATATGGGAATATGCTGAGGACACAGCAGAACATGGGCCGTGATCGGGTCCAGTAAAGCATCAATGTCTGCTGGCGCAACCCATGGAGTTGTTAGACAGAGCTCTAACATGCATTCTTGTCCGCAGAACAGGCATCGAAGGACAGGCAGAATACAGTCGATCCAAACTGGTCTAAATGATAGGAACCAAGATTCACTTAGTTAGCGAAGGCGAGGTTTGCCCAGATGGAGAACCATGGGATCACAGTATCAGCGCTCCAAGAGCATTTTTTCCATCTCCTTGGTGACTGGGACGTCCAATGCGTAGCAGAAAAATGACAATCAGGATACCTGCTATTAGGAACAGGATCAGCAGACGCCCTCCAAAAATGCTTCTGAATACGGAGTGTATGAAGTTGGGAATAACTCCGAGGATTGTCTGAAAGGTGCTTAACAGTCCAGAACCTATGGTCTTAAATAAGTGTACTATGCCCGCTGTATCAGACATGTTAAAGTCTGATGTTGTACCATTTTTGTGAAATGGAAAGGGCAGTTTGTTCGTACTATTGCCTGTATCTCAGCCGAGGACCTTGCAACCTGGAGATCATAAGTTTCTCGGGCGGAGGTTAAGGGCACGGTGTCCTGTAAAAGCATGGCTTTCATTCGGTTCAGAGTATCAAACTGTATAAAGGAAACATTCAACAAAGGCCATAACAGTGCCTCCCTGACTGTATGGGTCAGTGGAAACAATACTTGCATGCAGCAAGTAACCCTGGAGCTTACAGTGACAAGATATGCGATGCCCAGGAGCATTCCACAACAACCTTGATCATTCAGCATCAAGTAACTCCCATTTGAAAGCAACTTGAACACCGGATTAATCACGGCAGCCGGGGAACCTTTCAAGTGACAGGATAAGTTAGCAACCAAACCATTACAGGCCCCTTGTAGCATGATATTCTGGCATATGAGAGATCCACTTAAAGCGTTCTCGCAGTCGGTACAGCTAAGAAACACTTTCATGTCCCCATTCCTACATCGAAATCTGTATGGTAATTCCCAAGATTCCCTGATGAATTCCCTACCCATCACTTCATATCTGCCCACCTGTTGTTGTTTTAGGCAATACTGAAACTGGAAAGTTGTGACCGGTAGGGTTATATGGCCATGGATTAACCATTCTGTGGATAGTGACTCTGCCACAGAAAAAAGTAATTTGTCCAATTTTTCAATACGCAGCATTGTATATTTGCTCCCCTGTGTGCCATTGTTATCTGTTTTTCAGTTAGATTATATGCAGCAAAGAGTGATGTACTGTTGATAAATAGCCAAGGCACATAGCCAGCGCACAATGATTGCAGCGTCCAGCTCAATAACATAATAGAACGTAGTTGATATTGTCCGTGTTGTAGTATGGACAAGTCTTGCTCTAGTATAAATATACCAGAAGATAAAATGTTGCCCAGTAAATATATCCTGGATGTTAATGTAGTCATACCATTGTCAACTACCCCTAACGCCTTTTCTAGGTTAATTGTATCTATTTCATAGAGTCTCTCCGCAGCATCTTGTTGAGAGATTTTCTATATTTCATTATAGACAGCGTAATAGAAATGTTTCTGACGTGGCTTTCAGGGACCTAATAAAAAATCCATTAGATCCACCTCATCTGAGAGTAAGGATAAGTGCTGTTTCACCTGGGACAGTGTTGAGGTTTTTAGCCAATCGAGGCACAACTTCCCAACACTGTATGATGTCACTACCACCGGATGTTCTCTTTGTACATAGCGTTGGTCCAGCCTATGGATACTAAACCCTTAGGTTGTACCCCTGAATCTTGAGTCGAAACCCGGTTCAGACAGTTGGGAAATAAAGGATGCAGAATAAATTTGTTTGGTGTTAGTCAGCATATTTTTCTGTGCGGGTGTAGGTGCAACCTTATAGTAATGTGAGGTTGGTTCAGAAGTGTTAAACCCTGAAAAATACAAAAATTTCTGTGCAAATGTCTTTGAACTACCTATTGGTGGTGTCGGGCAATGTTCCCATTGGTGGTATGTGAAGATATTACGTGGGATACTGGATTTATGTAAAAAGTGATGCCCATAATGATGACAACAGTACATAATGTCAAAATCAGATGTGTCCTCTAACATTTAATTGCTTGAAAATGCAGCAGATTTTTCTAAATCAGACAACATATTATTTACAGTTTCAAAATCCCATTCATCAGAAAATGTACTGGAGGTAATGATATCATTTAGAGAAATTTTAAACAAATGTGGTATTTTCAAAAGTTCAGTGGGGCCAAATACATCATAATCAATTTTGTCCCAAACTATACAATCAGGAATTGGAACAGCTGTAATGTTCACGGAAAACATGTCTCTTTGTTCACAATGAGATGATGTATGAGTCTTCAGAACCAAGTTCACATTTGATACTGCAGAGTGTTCTAGGAGATATTTTCCATGCATGAGTAAGCAAAAAACAGTCACTAGGCCAATCCAGAACAGAAAAAACAATATTCCAGTTATAATCCAGAGCTGGAGCCAAGGTGAAACTAAGTAAGACTTTTTCAGGAAAGTGTAGAATTCACAAATGTGTTGCTTACGGGAAACTGGAGCTGGCGTTGTCTCAGGTTCACTGGGATCAAGAGAGAAGGTATCAAAATCGATGAAGTAGCCAGATGCAGTTTGATCTATTTTTGGTAGCGCTGCAGGTTTTGTTGAACTGGCAGGTGTCTCTTGTCGAGGCATATTGAAGTAGACATCGGTATTAGGCCGAATTTAAATTTGTCTTTCATTTGTGCTTTGAAGTTCTGTTTCCAGAGGAACAAGCTCCATTTCATTATTGGATATTCCATCATTTTGTATTGGTGACTCTTCGAATGTTATGAGTCTTTCCGTCTGAACTTCCTGTATGGTAGCAAGAGGAGAGCGTCAGCTACCCAGGAGCCCACGAGGCCTACTATTCAGTATCGGCCTTATAGTGTGGTTTGATCAGATCAATGGAGACAAATCTCTTTTCTTTTTTTCCGGCAAGAGGTGGAAGAAGTACTGTTCTTGTTCCTTCGACAGCCAGGACAGGTACAGGCTTTCTGTATGATGGCCCAAATTCTTTCTTGTCCTCAATCTTTTCTGTGACCAGATCCCTGACTTTTGGGATCCAGACAGGTCTAGTCGTGACGGATTTGACTTCCCCAGTGGCGGTGCGTTTTACTTGCATGTTGCTTTGTAGTGCACAGAATTCATTGAGATCCAGTAAATCAGTCAAACATTTATTGATGTCAAATGGTTTTTCATCTGCCACTGTGCTTTCACAATCGAGATCAGGTACCCACATTCTCGTCCCGAATAGGACCTCGTAAGGAGTGACACTTCCTAGGGAACTTCTTGGCATATTATTAAGGGCTCGTTGGACCCCGTATAAGTGATTGACCTAACTGCCACCTAATACCCTTGCTATTAAAGATTGCTTTAAGTCCCGTTTTTTCCTCTCCACGACCAAATTTCCCTTGGGATGGTATGGAGAGGAGTAACGCAGTGCAACACCCAGACTTCCCATGGCTTCCTTGTAAGCCCTAGAGCTAAACACGGGGCCACGGTCAGAGTGTAATGTGCCAACTGCATATGTCCCTATGAAGACTCGCAAATCTTTTATAACAGTTCAAGCTTCAGCTGAGCGCTGAGGCCATACCCATAGGAATCTAGAGCATGAATCCACTGCCACCAAGGTATACTTGTAAGCCCCATCCGATGGTAGGGGGCCGTAGTGGTCCAAATAGACACACGCGAGTGGTCTGTCTGATATAAGTAGTGGTGTCTCTGCTGGACGTGCTATGGTGGAACCCTTCATCTGCTGACAGATGCCGCACTTTAAGACAAAATTCTTCGTCAGTTTAATTAGTCCTGGCCACCAATAGGGCTGTTTCAACAATGAAACTGTTGTTGTAACTCCTGTGTGTGCAGAACCCAGACCCTCGTGTGCAGCTAGTATTAAACCCAATCTGCGATCCATGTTTGGTATTACTCTATCCCTCACTCCTGGAATCTGAGCATACGGAATGTTATTTGCATCTAACTTGTAGGAGTACTTGAGTGGAAAACCTTTCGGTAAGGCTGTGCTGTTTTTACGTGAAGCAATGACAGCTATCATTATCTGTCCGTCTATTCTCGTTTTTGAACAAGTGATTGCAGCTATGTACTGCCCCTTTTGTGGCTTCATCGGCCAATGAATTCCCTTCAACATGAACACCATCACGTTGATGACTCAGCGTGTGTATCACGTGAGCTCTCAGTAGTTCGTTTTTCAACTCAGCTACCTGTTCCCATAGCATTTTATGCTTAATTGTGCCACCTTTTGAGTCTTTAAACCCATTGTTATCCCAGTAGTGAAAATATTCATTGTATGACTGGACACAGTAAAATGAATCGCACACTATGAGTGGGGGGAATTCTCGATCCATATTTATCAGTGCCAGTAATAGGGCTTTAACTTCTGCCAGCTGAGCCGCGCAGTCTCCTAATGACTGTGTCTTTGTATCGCTGGGATGGAACTTGCCATCCTGCATACGAACTTTTACAATCGCACAAGCGGCGCTGTATTGTTGTTTACTTCCTACGGCCGGTTGAGCAGATCCGTCAGTATAAATAATGTATTCATACTGATCTAGAGGCATAATTTCATTTGAGAGAGGATATTCTTGTTCATATTGCAGGAATGCTTGTGTCTTTAGACTAGGGTCATATCTGTATTCTACATCCGTTGAAGTGAGAGAATTAGCCCATTGTATCCATCTTGGATGTAAGGCTTTAGCATTAGGAACGCTTGCCTTTGTAGCAGCCTCTAAGGACGGTACCGGAGTTACGACAATTTTTCGTTTCCCCTGAGTCAGTGCTCTTTCTCTTACTACAGCGGTCTGTACTGCTGTCAAGATTTTTTCGGTAGAAGCAAGACGCATTTCAGCATTTGTGTATAAGTGTGATTTGTATGCTATGGATACTGTTTCTCCTTCATTGAAGGTTAGGTAAGTGTACCCAGATTGACCCGCTATAACACGGATCACCAAGTTGCGGACGTTTATGCGTGTCTGCAAGTGTTTTGAAGCTATTAAGTCAGCTTGTAGGGAACAAAGGATATCTGTATGTCCAATGTCCTGTGTCCAATGCTTAACTGAAAAATCAGGTCTTATTAAGTCGTAGAAAGGTTTTACTTTTTCTGCGTAATCTAAAATGTATGTTCTGCCAAAATTTAAGAATCCCAATATGGATTGTAAATTCTTCAAAGATTTAGGAGGTTGGAGCAGCGCACACCTTTCTAAAAAGTTGGCTGCCAGGCTCTTTTCTTTACTTGAAAGCTCGTATCCCAAACATAGGACATTGAGGTGGGCTATTTTTGATTTTTTAAAGTTGAATTTGTAGCCCTCAGATGCAAACCCCAAAATTATGTTGCTCACCCTGGTCAAGTGATCCTTTAAATCATCATCCGTCAGATAAATATCATCTATATAGGACAATGCCTCTTCATCCAAATTCTGAAGTAACTCTGTTACCCTAGCGGAAAACAACCCAGGGCTATTCTTATACCCTTGGGGGGGTTGACAAAATTGGCGCTGAGAACCTAGTGCAGAAAATGCAGTTAAATACCTGCTTTCAGGCGCTATATTTTGGCAGAAAAATCCATTTGAGATATCTAGTGTTGTTTTGTATTTTTTACGCACAATGATATTCATTAATGCGGCACTATGTGCATTCTGTACTGCAAATGTCATGTGTATGTGTTCAGATGACTGTAGTCTAAAACTAGACGGTATGAATTATCGGATTTCACTACGGGAAACAAAGGATTGTTGTTTGGAGAGGTGCAACTTTCAATTACACCTTGGTATTCAAGTTGATCTAAGATCTCCCTGAGTTGTTTTTTCGCTTCTTGTTTTATTGGGTACTGTCTCTGTGGAGTTGGAGTAGTTTTTACTGGGATTAAATGGTGTGGTGACTCAGCATCCCACCCAACATGGTTGCGATATAGTGCTGGAGCAAGGGCTACTGCCCACTCCTGCACGTATGTATGTTTTAAGTAAATTGGAACGAGGTCGGAAAAAGCTGGTAAAATTACTGTTTCTCCCTTTGGGCAAACAATTCAGGCGGCCAATCTTTTTCAGCTAAAAGGATGTCATAGCCAAAAGTCAGGTTCTCCCAAAAGAGACCTTTAATTTTTCTGGGTTTCTCCCCCTCCATTTGGAGTGTTATTTCATGTAACCTATGTGGGACACTTACCCTTGTATCAGGTGTTTCCACCGTGATATGCTCATTCAACTCCGCTGTAACCAGAAATTCTGTCAGATTCTGGCGAGCTATTGTTACTTCTGCTGCGCTGTCTAGCATCGTCAGAGCCCATTCCCCGTTCAGAAGTTGTGTCCCCAGAGTTCTGGGCATGTCTAACTTTAAGACCTGCTACTTTCTTCTTTTTAAATTGAGGTTTTGATTTTGCCTTCTCTTCTTTCTTGGAAGTATAATCTGATGTGCGTGGCGTGTCTCTGTACTTTGTACGCTCTTCTTGTCTGTGTTCTGACCGTCCTTCTCTCTCAGAGTTTCTTAGTGAACCCTGAAAGGATCGAGAGGAACGTGTATCAGTATCCTGATACCTGTCAGGTTTTTTAATGTTATCTCTATTCCTAAGATTGTATCTCCTTTCGGCGGGCTCCTATTGAGGAGACCTACTCCTGGATTGAGATCTATTCTTTTGTTTTTTATTGTTATTATCCCATTTTGTCTTGTAAGAATCAGGTGCTTGCCTGGTGTTATCCTTTTCAGGACCACCCGTGAGTTGAGGTTTTGTTGCTCTAGCTCCAAAACTATCTCTACCTAATTCTGCATAGGTATCTTCAATAATTTTAGGTAATTCACGTTCCTGTTGTAAATGAGTGAAATCCCTCAGGCGTTGGCATATTGCCACTGCCGCTGCCTCCCCTTTATATTTGCTAATATTATAGCTGATATCTGGGCAAAATTACCTAATAATTTCATACCTAAGTTCAGAGCAGGTTCTGCTCCATACTCAGTTTGTATTTGTCTAAATACGTCTGGTAGTACTGCTAATGAAGGGATACCATGAGTTTTGGTATATATGGCAGCGAACATTGTACCCCAAGTGGTACAATCCTCCATTTGGTGAGCTATCCCCATTGGCAAACAGATTGTTAACATTCTGTGTTTTTCATGAGGGCTTGTGTGTGGAAACAATGCCTCTAGCTGTGTTATTTTTTTAGCTATCCAGAATGGCATTTGCTCACGTTTAGTGGGCATTCTACCCATAACTGCATGTAGCGTTTGTGGTGTAATTTTAGTTCTAGATCCCTGAATTCGTCCTGTAGGTGTAGCTCTTGTTGGCTGAAGTGTGAGTGTTCTCATCACGAACTGTGTCAGGTTTCTGTAAAGTTTTATTATTTCTTTATGAAGTGGACGTAAGTCTGCTGCTGACATTGTGTCAATGTCTGGATGTGGTGTACAAGCCGCAAGGACTGGCCAAGTGGCTCCATCTCTTACGAGCGGACCTAGTCTTAGTTTTTCTTTTGTGTGGGGAAGGGTGCCTTTAAACCAGTTTATGTGCTCCTGGTAGGTGAGCAGAACTTCAATGTCCTCATATGGACAGTATTCATTTGGTGTTTCATCTTCAGTGTAAGAATGAAATGTTTTTGATTGTGCATCTGCTTGTGGGAATTTCACCCAAGAATAGAATACCTCTTTTGTATATGATTCGTGTGCCTCAATCACGAATGGAACTGTCCCACCCCCAGCTGTGACTCCGAAGTCTGCTAGTTTTAAATTAAGGGCAGTCCTGAAGTTTTCTGAAATGTTGATTTCACCTTCCTCTTCTTCTTCCCTAACTGTAGCACATTGTGCTCGCACAGCGGCGTCTTCGTCAGCCATTGTTTTGAAGAAGGAAAAAGTTTTAAGGAAACTGAGATAAGGTTTTATGCACAATAGGAACTGTTTGTCCTTCAAGCTTGATAAACCTTCAGCCAATACATAGGGTATACCTACTCAGCTGTGGTGGATAGTTCCCTTCCCACTCCAGACGTCTCTGGGGAAATGTGATTAGGGGTCTCTGAGAATAGCACGGCTGAACTACTCAGATTTGACTGTTAAATAAGTACCAAACCAACGTTGGCGGCACCATGTCGTGTAGTTCCTATAAACCTTTATAGGATCTGCGCATTTAGACAACATACACAGTAGGATTGGTGTCCAGACTGATTCTAGATACCCCCACCGGGTTTGTTAGCCTGTGTACCAGCTATCTCACAGTGCCACTAGAAACCCCTCTTACCAAGGAGAGAATAGTTCTTGGCAACTATCGAACATGACAACTCTGATCCCTCAGGATCGTGGAAACAGTGCAATACTTTTCGCTCAGTCACTCGTGCTCACTTTGTCTCAGAGAGATACACAGAATGAATGGTGGGGACGTTTTTCAATAAGCATTTATTGAACCAGCGTCATTCTAGTGTAAAATAGGTGTGCTGAAACAACCATACGACAGTAACAGATATAAATGATAATAAACAAAAAAGAGAGAGCAATTCCAAGCACACCCTATTCCAATTGAGGCCACCCCAAATATTGGCGCTGTGCAAATTCTTTCAAATACCAGCTGGTAAAGATGCCTAATATTTTTACGTCAACCTGGTACATATAGTAACACACTATTCCTGATTATACAGAATATACAGAGTCCACAATGTTCGGTTTCTTCAGAAAGTTAGCATTTTTATTCATATTCTTATTTCATCCAGCACAAAAATCAGCCAACACGTGTTTCGTCTTCCCTTAGACTTTTTCAAGGCTGGAACAATATACATCAATACATTATTATGGTGCTTGATCCTACAAGATATCACCCATAATTATCTGAGTTAAAAAACAACCACATATATCTTTATGCAGTTGTAACATGATTTAAACTGTAAAACAATATCCTAAAATTACATCTTCCAAATATTATTAATCTCATAACAACAGAGAAGAGGTCTAGATCATAGAATAGAACCTAAACAAAACCCCAAGGAAATATTTATACTTCATAGAAAGAGTCACCCAGTGCATAAAGAAAAAAACACCTGAGACATGTGTTAGTGAACATCTATCTTTTTAGATCTAGTGGAAAACCAGACCCAGAAGAAATATAATAACTGGACAGTTTTATCCACCGATTGACAAGAAGTATGTCGTCCAACGTGTTGCATGTGGACAAGAATTGAAACGTCCCTCATGTGGACAAAGTCTCACAAACTGTGAAGAATAAAACAACATTTGTAAAAAAGTCCCTTATCCAAACCAAGCACAGGCGGATAAAAAACCTGTGCCAGAAAGAAAAACATGCTTATAATATATTTGATCAAACCCTGCCGTTCATAAAATATCATGCCTTAAGTATATGACATCCATGTAGTAATGTGTGGCGAGTATAGTAGTACCCAAAACACACAAATGCAGCAAATAAGCACCCACCTAACCTTCTACTGGTTAAGGGTTTGTATAACGTGTTGGTTCTGGATGCGGCCCAGAAAAAATGAGAAATCACAATGACTCCCTATAATTTAGAGAGAACTAGTTACTCAAATAATAGGCAACACATCTTAAAACATATGCGGTACAACGCGCAAAACATAGTGTTAATTTAAATAATAAACAACATGTTCTAAAACATTGGAATACAGCGCGCAAATCATAATGGCTAAAAAAGCAAAGACCCAATTACTTTGCTATAGTTGCCGAGTGCCAAAAGAAAACATGGCCTATAACCGAAGATTGCTCACTCACCCGATAAATGGTGATGATACGTAGACACTTGACGAAAATTATTTCAATCCATCTCCCGCATTTTGCAATAAAATCAATAGTGTACTGGAGGACAACCCTGATAAGTATCACTCCTATAAAACAAAATATTCGTTTTCACAGAAACTATCTCGAATACTAGTAGGCTAAGAAAAATGAAACGCCAATGGTTCCAAGAATCTCGCCATAGGGGCCACTGATATTTGAATCACAGAAACTCACCGCAAGTACGTGGAGATACGTCCTCCACCTCGTCTCGGCTCTTAGCTACTGCGTGTTTCACTAAAGCACCCACCATTGTCCATTTAAACGAAGAGTTCATGGCAGCGTAGAAACGTCAAAGACGTACAAGTATCAGCTGACCTCCCACGTGACAAGGTCGGACAGCGTTACTTTCGCTGAACGTTTATTCTTAAAAAATCGCCATCTTGAAACGGAGGAAATATTAAGAAACGATGCCCAATGTGGATGAGAATAAACTAATCCTACAGTCATATAGTGACTATCACTATAAATCATGGCGACAATTCCACTGTACATTCGCCATTATATATTAAACATGAGACTCATAATAGGGTAACAGAGCATTAAAAGCATATAAACATCAGTAGCTAGTTGTTGTAAAACCATCCCTTCCCTTATCTCCTTTTCTTTCCTGAAGAAAATCCGAGGGGTGGCAATCGAACATTAGCTCTGAGAAAATTGGAAACTAGGTGGCTGATTAAATTAAGATCAGTAGACTTAGGATTAAATACAGATAGAGAGCTTCATGTCTTCCTACAAGATTAAGACTGATTAGACATATATTATAACCAATCACTAATCATGGAATACATAATACACTCTATGAGAAGCAACTCATTATCTAGGATGGTGTACTGTCTATTGGTCTGCACTCTCTTTATGCTCTGTTTTCAAATTTGTAATTTGGTTAGGTCCTAGGATCTTGTAAAGTGACATGTACCTTTTTATATAATGATATAATGTTTGACAATTGATGCATTATTTAGATCTGTACACATAATGAGTAGTGATACTGCAAAAAAACTAGATGTAGAATGCAAATTTTTTAATGATTAGGAAGTTTCATCTCCCTTTTTTATCCCCTTATATATATTTTTTTTCTTGTTTTCTCCTTCTCTCCTTTTTTCCTATCTCCTAATCAACTTTTTTCTTTTTCCATACTAAAGAGTGTGGCTTTAAAACAAAACTTGATTATGACTGCATTTGATAATAGTTATGGATTGTTTCCCTTGACGATGGACTTCCAAGTTCTGGCAACACTCGTAATAACATCGATTCTGGTTAAGGGTTGATACTCTTCTTACCAACTGCTTCATTCGTCAAGGATATAGAACTGTTAATGTCCGACAGGGGAGTCATGGTTACTCCCTGTTTATTTATAAAGAAAGAAGAGTAGGAAGAGAAGAGCAGGAAAGAAAAGGAGATAAGGGAAGGGATGGTTTTACAACAACTAGCGACTGATGTTTATATGCTTTTAATGCTCTGTTACCCTATTATGAGTCTCATGTTTAATATATAATGGCGAATGTACAGTGGAATTGTCGCCATGATTTTATAGTGATAGTCACTATATGACTGTAGGATTAGTTTATTCTCATCCACATTGGGCATCGTTTCTTAATATTTCCTCCGTTTCAAGATGGCGATTTTTTAAGACTAAACGTTCAGCGAAAGTAACGCTGTCCGACCTTGTCACGTGGGAGGTCAGCTGATACTTGTACGTCTTTGACGTTTCTACGCTGCCATGAACTCTTCGTTTAAATGGACAATGGTGGGTGCTTTAGTGAAACATGCAGTAGCTAAGAGCCGAGACGAGGTGGAGGACGTATCTCCACGTACTTGCGGTGAGTTTCTGTGATTCAAATATCAGTGGCCCCTATGGCGAGATTCTTGGAACCATTGGCGTTTCATTTTTCTTAGCCTACTAGTATTCGAGATAGTTTCCGTGAAAACGAATATTTTGTTTTATAGGAGTGATACTTATCAGGGTTGTCCTCCAGTACACTATTGATTTTATTGCAAAATGCGGGAGATGGATTGAAATAATTTTCGTCGAGTGTCTACGTATCATCACCATTTATCGGGTGAGTGAGCAATCTTCGGTTATAGGCCATGTTTTCTTTTGGCACTCGGCAACTATAGCAAAGTAATTGGGTCTTTGCTTTTTAGCCATTATGATTTGCGCGCTGTATTCCAATGTTTTAGAACATGTTGCTTATTATTTAAATTAACACTATGTTTTGCACGTTGTACCGCATATGTTTTAAGATGTGTCGCCTATTATTTGAGTAACTAGTTCTCTCTAAATTATAGGGAGTCATTTTGATTTCTCATTTTTTCTGGGCCGCATCCAGAACCAACACGTTATACAAACCCTTAACCAGTAGAAGGTTAGGTGGGTGCTTATTTGCTGCATTTGTGTGTTTTGGGTACTACTATACTCGCCACACATTACTACATGGATGTCATATACTTAATGCATGATATTTGATGAACGGCAGGGTTTGATCGAATATATTATAAGCATGTTTTTCTTTCTGGCACAGGTTTTTATCCGCCTGTGCTTGGTTTGGATAAGGACTTTTTACAAATGTTGTTTTATTCTACACAGTTTGTGAGACTTTGTCCACATGAGGGACGTTTCAATTCTTGTCCACATGCAACACGTTGGACGACATACTTCTTGTCAATCGGTGGGTGAAACTGTCCAGTTATTATATTTCTTCTGGGTCTGGTTTTCCACTAGATCTAAAAAGATAGATGTTCACTAACACATGTCTCAGGTGTTTTTTTCTTTATGCACTGGGTGACTCTTTCTATGAAGTATAAATATTTCCTTGGGGTTTTGTTTAGGTTCTATTCTATGATCTAGACCTCTTCTCTGTTGTTATGAGATTAATAATATTTGGAAGATGTAATTTTAGGATATTGTTTTACAGTTTAAATCATGTTACAACTGCATAAAGATATATGTGGTTGTTTTTTAACTCAGATAATTATGGGTGATATCTTGTAGGATCAAGCACCATAATAATGTATTGATGTATATTGTTCCAGCCTTGAAAAAGTCTAAGGGAAGACGAAACACGTGTTGGCTGATTTTCGTGCTGGATGAAATAAGAATATGAATAAAAATGCTAACTTTCTGAAGAAACCGAACATTGTGGACTCTGTATATTCTGTATAATCAGGAATAGTGTGTTACTATATGTACCAGGTTGACGTAAAATATTAGGCATCTTTACCAGCTGGTATTTGAAAGAATTTGCACAGCGCCAATATTTGGGGTGGCCTCAATTGGAATAGGGTGTGCTTGGAATTGCTCTCTCTTTTTTTGTATATTGTATACACAGTAGGTTACTTCTGTGATAATAGCATCTTTTGGTAGTAGGTGCTAGTGAGCTAAATTAGCACCCCGTGTTAGAACAAAACTGGAACATTGATTGTGTATCGATTCACACTATATAAAGTTTTTAGCTGATACTTACTCTTACTGATTGTGCGGTTTTTCCCGAGCCTGGGAACTGCTACTACCAATATACATTTTTTTGCATTTTAAATGATAATAAGCACTAACAGAGTAAAAGGATGGTAGATTTCTACCATCGTTCTAAAACAATGAATACAGGCAAGTATATAAAATACATGACAGTAAAATGCATACTCCTACAATGCGGCCCTAACTAGATGTACCTAAGTGTACCTAGCATGTATGTAGGTGTAAAAGCCAAGAATCCCTCTAGGATAAAGTCAACCCCATTACCGGAAGTGAGAGGCTGTGGGACCCCGTCTTGGTCTCAAGATGGACACCCCGCAAGGGATGTCAGACCAATGCGAGCTGGAGTGTCTGCATGCAGGAATCTCAGAGTCCCGCGTCAGTGTGTCGGCATGGAAGTCCTTTTCTCCTCTGACTACCTCAGCAAGATAAGGTGTTTATATACCCAAAGTGGTACCCTCAGGGGTTCTACCTTGCTGTGTCATGTCGGACTTAGGATGACGGAAGGAATGACACTTATACATAGTTATAATGCAGGAGATGGTAGTCCTGCTGAGTTTCCAAGAATCCTCATGCATAATGGATGAGGCCAGTTTTCAGGGAAAACCCTACGTGCTATAAGCAGTATCATAACTAGGTAAAAGGTCAGTCCCAAGAACCGTTATGTAGTGTAATGGTAGTGGAGAAAATAGGTGAAAGGTTAGGTGACTACCTGAGCCTATATTGGGGTACCTATATGAAACATAACACTCTCTTACTTGCAGCCCCCTCGTGCCTCCTGCAATTAACCTCCAGAGGCCGGGGAAAGTGACAGTGACAGGGCAAGGGGCCCTTGGCTTTCAAAACCGGCTTCCAATGAGCACTGGGGAAATGCCTTGTGGAACAAAAGGAATGTCCATCGCTGGAGATGCAACGTGCTACCAGTAATTCCAGGTGAGGACGTATCTCCCTTGAAAATACCATGCCTATCGGGGCTGACTCTGTAATCGATAGGTGAGCTCCTGCAGACAGTCATCTAGTTGCTCTCAAAAACAATTTTAAAACTTCCTCCCAAAAAATCTCTATTGTCTTTAACTTCTCCCATCCTTGGAGCCGACAGAGGTATTGAAATCCTTCATGCCCACTTCTGAGTAGTCTCCACAGCAGCTTCACCAGGCATTAGTTTCAGAGCCACACACTGGAGGGCAGGAGGAGGTACGGGTGTGATGGGTAAGAGTATGATGCAGTGATGAGGATTTGTGGTAAGTAATCAGAGGGTTTCTTTATTTCTTTCTTTATTTTTGAAATTTTATATAGCGCAGACATGGGCCAAAGGCATCAGATTCAGAATGCTTCACAACAAACAGGTGAAAAGGGTAACAGCGGGTTACTTTAATAGTAACTAAACTAAGACGGTTACTTCCTTGGGTGTGTGCAGGAGTACTCACAAGAACAGTTACAGCAACTGGGCAGAGGAAATACACAGTTAAAGCATAGTTTAAGATGGTGGGGTGGTATAGCGAGGGCAGGTCAGATCACAATCAGAGAAAGTACTTAAGTCTGTTTGATGGTGAATTAACCAAGATGTCACTCAAAAAGGAGGAACTAGAGGTCCTTTTTGAAGGTTAATAGGCAGGTGGTTAGAGAGAGTGAGGGAGGCAGAGAGTTCCAGATTCTGGTGGCACTACCAGAGAAAGACTGGTTCATGTATCGTTCTCGACTGAAGCTGGGCGGTTCCAGTAGCAGGGATTGGGCATTTCTGGAACACCTATTTGCTCTGGAGGTTTTCAGTTTCTCGTTTAGATGGGTGGGAGAGGAGGAGTGCAGCACTCTGGGTAAAACAAGTAATTTTTTAATTGGGCCTGCACTTCAATGGGGAGCCAGTGGAGCGTTAGCAGAGCAGGGGAGATGTGATCAGATTTCTTGAGACCTAAAACGAAGCATTCTGCAGCATGTAATGTTGTTATCAGCGGGCTTAGGTGAACTTTGGGAATGCCTGTGAGGAGGGCAATTCCATAGTCTAGTCTAGAGAGCACGAGTGACTGTACCACTAATTTGAGGTCTTGTTCCGGAATCAGTTGCCTGATGCCCCAAAGCTGCCTAAGTTGGAGACATGCTCTATTGCCATGGCAGCGATGAGTCTGTGAAGATTGAGATGATTATCAAGGGTGATGCGAAGTGAACTGACACTCTGGACAATGGCGGGGCAGCCATCCAGGGGAGGAAGGTTAGCCATCCATTCTGGTACTGGCATTTTTGCTTTCGAGAGTGAGATCAAAAGAAATTCTGTTTTGGTAGGGTTGAGTTTTAAATGGTGGTTGGACATCCAGTTTTGAATCTTTGAGAGAGTTTTTGAAAGCAGGGCAACGTCTTCCGGAGAAGAGATTTTAAAGTATATTTGGTGTTGTCAGCATAGAGGTGTAAGAAAATACCAGAATTCCTAAGATTCAAACATTTAGGTTCTAAGTTGAGATTAAAGAGGGTTGGGGAGATGATTGAACCTTGAGGGACCCCTTGGTGAATGCTGACTGGTCTCGAGAGTGAGTTGCCCACTTTCACAATTTGGGAACAATTGGATAGGTATGAGGTGAACCAGTTGAGGACAGTGCCTCCACATCCTGTGCGAAGTTCAATAGTACGATGGAGGTCCAGATGGCTGACAGTGTCAAATTCAGTGGCTAAATCCAGGAGGACCAGGAGGCGTGAGTTGCCGGAGTCAAGGATTCTGGAGAGTCATCAACTATTTGGAAGATCACTGTTTCTGTGCTGTGACCCTGTTGGAAACCTGATTGGAGAGTGTCAAGGAGATTGTTTTTTCAAATGTGGAAGGCTAGTTGGGACGCTATGTAACTTTCAATGGGTTTGCCTAAAAATGGGAGTATGGAGACTGGGCGGTAGTTGTTCAGGTTCTCAGGATCAAGAGATTGTTTTTTCAAGAGAGGGGCGAATTGACTCATTTTTAGTTGTTCTGGGAAGAGGCCCTGTCTGAGAGAGGAGTTCACCAAGGTGGTCCATATGGGGAGAAGGTATGTGGCAAAAGATTTGCAGATAGAGCCGGGGATGGCATTCTGATGGTGGTTTGAGGGTTTTACTTTGGAGATTGTTCATTGTGGGTCCTGTTCAGAAATTGGAGAGAAGGATGACCAAGATTGTATAGCCTTGCATGGTAGAGTCTCAACAGTTTCAATGGCTTCATTGATGGGCAGCCAGATGTGGATGCCTCTAAGTTTTTATCAAAGAAATCCATGAAGTTGTTGCAATGGGCCACAGATGACTTTGGAGCCTAAGTGGTGGAGGGGCTAGTAGTCTGTGCAATGACCCTGAACAGGCACTTCGGTCTGTTCTTTGCCGAATTCATGAGGCCTCTGATATAAGAGGATTTGGCTCTGAGGAATCGGTCTTTGTAATGTTTTCTTGTTTTGCGAAGCTTAGTCAAACTCAGGTGAGATGGCGCTTGTCTTCATTTTTACTCGCATTTTCTGACAATCTTCTTAATGAAGCTTTGTAGAGAAACAGGGTCTGGAGGGTTTTGTCTGGATAATTTGCCTTTCAGGGGAGCACATTTGTCGATAAGGGATTCCATACAGGAGTTGAACTTGTTGGTGGCCTTTTTAATGTCCAGATGAGGAGTAATCGAAATTAGGGTGGGAAGGGCCATGATGGCCATGGCTTCTGTGTCAAGGTTGGATGTGTTCCTGAACCATATTTTCTCTTTCTTATGTTGCCCGTATGTTTTATGCAAGCCGGTTAGGGAGAATGGAATCTGCTTGAGAACAGACCAGTTGACTGGGACAGGGTCAAATGTCTTTAAGTTGGGGTAGTTGGAGATTATCAGATCGAGAATGGCGCCTTTGAGATGTTTGGGTTTATGGCAGTGTTGTTGGAGATCATTGGCATTGAGAAAGGAGGTAAAAGTGTCCACATAACTGTTGCCCGTGCCTCCCCAGTGGATGTTGAAGTCACCAAGGAAGATATTGTTGTCAGAGCTGATGAGTTGTGAAGAGAAGACATCCATACATTCCTCAATGAATGAATGAATACGATTTATAAAGCACATAGCTACTCCTAAAAGGAGTGTCCCAGCACTGAGAGCTCAGAAACAGCTAAGGAAATAGCAGACATGAAGGGAAACAGCTTATCTGTAAAGACAAGTCTTTAGACTTTACCGAAACAAAGATTCTGACGGAGATTACCTCAGCTGCAGGGGAAGAGAGTTTGAGAGCTTAGATGCTAGAAAGCTAAAAGATCTTCCACCGGAACAAGCTTTTTTTTACTCTGGGAACATGCACTAACAACGCCTCTGAAAACCTGAGACATCTCCTAGGAGAAAATAGAGTAATGAGAAAATGCAAATACGCTGCACCAGTCTTCCTAAAAATCCTATAGCAGAAACAAAGAGCTTTGAAGGAAAGGCATTTCTCCACCGGAAGCCAATGCAATTTATGATGTGCTGTACCCATAGATTCGCGCTTAGGGAGGTTAAGCAGTAGGTGAGCCGCCGAAATTTGAACACGCTGGAGTCTCTTAACCCTAGCCTGAGAAACTTTCAGATGGAGGATGTTGCAGTAGTCCAGCTGAGAGACCACTAAAGCTTGGATCACTGTCTTCTGGGCCAAGACAGACAAGAGATGAATAAAGCTTTTGAGGGATTTAAGAATTCCAAAGTACCTGCCAGCTAAGGCTGTGATTTGACTCTCAAAAGTGAGTTTATAGTCAAACCAAAAACCCAAGTTTTTAACCTTAGGTTTAGGCTGTGGAAAATGATCCAGAGACTCTGGCCACCAGGCTGGGGACCATATCTTAAGGCAGTGAATATCCATCCATTGGAACACCTCTGACAAGCAATCCCTCAAAGATTTGGCAGCAACAGCAGAATTCTGTGGCAAGGTGACGATCAACTGGGTGTCATCGGCATATGATATAGTTTTTAACCCATTTGGCACGATGATGCCTGCCAAGGGGTGAATATATAAGTTGAATAGGGTAGGGCTCAGTGAGGAGCCCTGTGGCACCCCCTGCGACAATGGAGCCATCCTAGAACAGAAAGACTTCTGGAGGACTTGGAAGGTATGGCCATGCAAAAAAGATGGCAACCACTTTAAGACCTTGTGGCCAACACCGTAGCCCCACAACTTCTCTAATAGGTGGCAGTGAGGTACGGAATCAAAGGCCATGATTAAATCCAGCAGCAATAAAAATGTGGTATTCCTCTGTTCATAATCTGGTGCATGGAAACTGAAGCTAACAAAAGGGCCGACTCTGCACTGTACCAGTGGCAGAAGCTAGATTGCATTCTATGTATAAGATCCCTCTCCTCAATGAATCCTGACAGTTGCAGATTGATGTACTTCTCTGCCACTTTTGAAAGGAAAGGAAGTAAATAGATCGGCCTGTAATTTTCTGGGTTAGAAGGATCAAGACATATTTTTTTTAGCAATGGAATGGCAGAGGCATGTTTCCAGCTCTGTGGTACCTGAGCGCTGCAAAAGAGCTGTTAAGCATCTCTTTAAATACAGGAAGAAGTTCAGCAGCTCGATGCTCCAAAATACACGGACCTGCCAGATCGAGAGGAGAGCCTGACTTAATTGATGACATACAAACCTGATGCAAATCCCCTTCGATGGGTTTAAACTGGAGCAGACAGTTGCCTTCACTAGAAGGCTCAAACAAAGCATCTACACACGGGTCATTTCTAGCCGCCTCCATAAAGGAGGAATAGATAGATGCGACTTTGTCCGAGAAAAAAATCAGAAGCGTATCGCAGCTCTCCTCAGATGCAGGCGGTGATACAGAGACTTGATCCAGTGATCATTATGCTTTAACAATAGAAAAGATTTCTCTAGAAGTATTCTGAGCCAACTCAATTTTATTAGCAAAACATTCCCGCCGTACCTGCCTAATGCGACTGGGATAGATTTTCAGAACAGATAGATAATCCTCCTTGCTAATCTGATCGAAATTCCTATGCCATGTGCACTCACAGTGTTTGTATCTCTTTTTAAGCATGGCCAATTCCTCATTGAACCAGTCAGCTGTAGGTTTAATTATATGAGCTGTTCTCTCTACCACTGGTGCAATAGAGTCTAGCGCTTCCAAAATACAGTCACCAACTTCAGTGTTGGCAGTAGTGGGGCAGCTGTCAGGCATGGGACGATTCACACCAAGCACAATGGTGAAATTTGGGTAGTTAATCTTAGCCCATCTCCGAATTTTCACCTTCAATCCAGAAGTAGCATTAGAAGAAGTGTTACCAAGAGAATGCAAAAGGGGTGGCTCTATGGTCAGACCATATCAGCGGCAAAGGAGGGCCAACAACCAGATCAGTTAGTGTTGGAAAACGAGGCAGTACTTGTGAGGCCTGCACAAATAACATGACTACATTTGTCCTTCACTGGGAACCAAACACCCCATTGTAGCGCTTGACTCTCAGAGGGTAGTGTTGCAGAGCAGTCTAAGGCTTACTCAAGGGAGGTGGTGTGGGCTAGTAATCGCCATTTACCAGTATGCAGAAATAACACTCAATAATTAATTGTCCAGTCTGTACTTTGCTTTATAAAAGGAAGAGTACATTTATTAAACACACACACTACTCAATACTATGCAACAATTTACAAATATACATAAGCTGTTGGAATTACTTTGTGACATTGCATAACACTCCCACCCCTCCCGGAGGGGGGGTGGGGTCTGGTGCCACCACTCCCATGTATGCACATCATCTTGCCCCCAATGCAGTAGGTTGACCATAACCTGGGGTGAGGGTCTTGCTCACTGGCACCATCCCAGTGGTGACCCACCCCATTATCTCAACAAGCATTTAAAATGGGCACACCTGCCCTGGTGACACCTAACCCTGACTGAGCATCTCATACTGACCCTACAGTATACACCTTACGGGCTAACAGTCTGGGTTGTTCCTCACCTAACGCAGCAGCAAGAATACATGTTTAAGCATCACTTAAAATGACAGTACTTATCATAGCTGATAACCCTTATAATGCATTGCAATAATAACCCCTAAAAGGAATCACAGTTATAATCACAGGATTAAGCATACACAGCCAGACATCCTAGCAGGAATATCCACCAACATAACCCCACTTTGCTTATGATTTCACATTACACATGTGACTTTCAGTCTCTCAATAGAAATAACATTGGTAAATGCACTTCTCGTGCAATGGCACCTCTTCACCTCCAGGAAATGCCCTTCTCCAGACAACCTCAGCTCAGCCCTTCATACCTTGGTGCAGTCCCAAACGCACCCCTAGCTGTAGAACAAAAGTTCCAGCCCCAGTATGCTGTTGACTGCTGTTTGAGCCCTTGAGGGATTATTTCTATGGAGTCCCCCAGAGACTTAGGGGGGACTTAACATCCTCGTGCTGGGGGAGAGTGTGCTGCTCCTGCAGCTCCCCCTGCACCTTTGTAGGCACTTAGCGGTGATCCCGTCCTCCTGGGGCCACCCCATGCAGAGCACCATCCACTTTTCCTTGCAGGCAAGTCTGGACCTGCAAGGCATTATGGGCCGATTCTCTTCCTGCCCATGCATATTGGAGCAGCGGCTCTCCCGCTGCTCTGGGGAGAGCCGCGCTGCCCGGCTGGGGGCCTCATGCCACATCCAGACCTTGTTGGAGGACCCGGTCCCACCCGGACCCCCAGGTGAGTTATGGCAGCTCGGGGAGCCTACCCCCGGCTGCTCCCATTGCCTCTCTCCTCTTCTCCAGGGGCCCGGTCCCACCCGGGCACCCCGCTCGTCTGGATCCTTGGGGAGCTGCTTGGGGAGCCCCCCCCGGCGGCTCCCGCCGGCTCCCCATCTGGCCAGCACCCTTGTGTGCTGCCGCGGGAGCCAGCACTCCATTGCAGGTCTGCCCGCTCCTGCGGACAGACACGAGGCTGCCTCTGCTCCAACGGGTCCTCGGGGGACTGCGACAGCACTCCCCCCACCTTCCCGCTGCCGCGGGTGAGTGCGATGGCACTCCCCTCTCCTCCGCCTTCACTTCGGGGCCGGGAGATGGTGTCCCGGGCTCCAGGGCAATCCTTCACGGCGCTCCCCGACTTCTGCTCTCTTCGGGCCCCGGAGTCAGGGGTCCCGGGCCCCTTCCACTTTTCCCAGGGGGGCGCGACGGCGCTCCCCTGCTTCTGTTCTCATCGGGGGCCAGGGTGGGCTCCTGGCACCACGCGTGGCCAGTTTCACGGGGAGCGCGAAGGCGCTCCCTGACTTAGCTTCTTCCCAGGGGGCGCAACGGCGCTCCCCTGTCTCCAGATCCGCCGGGGTCAGGGTGGGCTCCTGGCACCCCTTTGAGCCTCTTCACGGGGAGCGCGACGGTGCTCCCCGACTTTGCTTCTTGTGGGGGCAGCCCCCGGGACCTGACCCACCCCGGGGGCCCATTCAAGACCGGCGGCGGAGCCCCACACGCTTTGTCGTTGGTCAGGCCAGAGGTCAAAGGTCGCCTACCTTCTGGGGGGCATATCTCGGCCCACAGGCGGCCGATCTTCACCATTTTGGTTTCCTTTTGCTCCTGGTGGCGCGCCCCAGCCACTGGGAGCACTTTTCTTCGCCCTCCTGGTCTCAAGGATGGTGAACTCAGCAGGGAGCTGTCTTCACTGGCTCCCTGCGCCAGTCTTTCACCTGGCTCTCCTCCTGGGCCTCTCTTCTCCTTGCGCAGAGGCCCAGGCTTCGGCTCCCTGGTCCTGGACTCCCCTCCTGGCACAATTCAGGGTCCTGGGACAGTCAGGGGGTTCTACCTTTCAACTGCTCATGGTGCCAGGCTCCAGCACCAGACTTCCTCAGCAGACCATATCCCAGAGAGAGCTCCTCTTCCTGTGCAAGCTCTTTTAAAGGAATTTGGAGGGGGCTGGCAGGAAGTCTCTGCTTGCCCTATCAGGCAGCGACACATCACCTCTCTGCCCCTGCTCCCTCCTTCCTGCCCAGGCCTCTGGGATAGTTCAAAATGGCGTCGTCCAGGGGTCTCATGCCACATGGTCTCTGAAAAGCCCCCTTCCCCCCTTGCTGCCTCCTCTCCAGAGCAGCTTGGTGCCTGGCACCAGGTGACAGCTGCTGATGGATAACCGGCAGCTCCACCCATTTTCTCTCCCTCTTGGAGAGGAGACCTTCACCCTTGGAATGCTTGCCGTGAAGGGCGAGGCCTCTGATGATTCAGTTTGGGGAGGAAGGTCATTAATCCAGCCTGGCAGGGTCACACCCAGCCAGGCTCTGGTTATGAGCTGAGTCAGAGGAATATGACATTTCTGGATGACCCAAAAGCAGTACAGATATGGCTTTGGACTCAGCAGAATACTTCTTCTCACCTACGTTACAGTGGACTTTAGTGCGTGTCTGGAATTTGTAGGCCCTAGGGATGTGAAACTATCCCATGTGATCCCCATCCTCATAGGAGAATAATGGAGTGGTCCTTCAGTGAAAACAGTAAAGCACACTGACTTTCCCTTACATGTTTCTTCCCATTGTATAAAGCCTATTCCATGTCACCACCCAGCTCTGCATAATTCCTGCCACACGATTCTATCTTTTCCTGCTCCTGCGCACTTCAAAAATCTCCCCCGTGCAGCCCCTACACGTGTGCACATGAATGTACACATGTGTCTGCATGTAACCAGCCCGGTGCCCCTTACTCTGGCTGCAGTGCAACGACCTACTCTCACCAGGGGGACACCGGTAAAATCCACATGCAGTCTCTTTCATCATCAGTTCACTGTGGGTGAGTCCCAACTTATGAGGCTCTCCCACAGTAAAAGCTCAACAATTAGGTGTTGAAAAAGCGAAAAATCCGGGTGGCTCAGATGGTCAGAACCACCTTCTAACAGTTAGATTTGAAAAAATAGGGTCCAACGTATGCCCACACATGTGTGTTGGCCCAGAAACCAGCTGAAATAATTGTAGACTGGCTAAATCCGCTACCATCGCTGAGAATAGTGGACACGCTGAGTCTTCAAATGAATGTTGAAGCCCCAACCACGGTAAAATTAGAATAATGTATAACCAGCAGGGACAAGACACACGCCAAAGAAGATATAAAACTAGCAGCAGGACCCGGTGACCGATAGATCAAAATCCCTGAAAGAGAAAAGTTACTTGAGCAAGTCAGGGAAAAGAAAGCCGCCTCACAACCAGCTATAGTTGCTTTAATAAAACAACACCTCAGGGACTGTTTAAAACTGATAGCAATGCCCCCACCCTGTTGGGGTTGCCTATCAAGTCAAACTAATGCATATCGTGGCGGAACAGCTAACAGGATGTCAGGCTCACAATTTTCTGAAAGCCATGTTTCAGTCAGAAAGATTGCACTTGCATCATGGTCAGATTTACAGTAAAATATTTCAGTTTTGTGCTTCACTAAGGGATGGCAGTTTAAAAAGTAAAAAGCGGTTTTAAATGAAACCTGGGAGGACTCACCAACCTTTCCATTGGGAGCAGGCTCAGTATGCGGGTCAGCACTTATCTCGGGTTCCAGGGTCGACGCCACAAGAACCCAAAACCACAGTTCTCGCACTCCAGGATACTGCTTTCCAGGTCCAACGTCTGATGATAAACACAAGGGAATGAAGCTGCTAACATCCTGAGTTCCAAGGATGAGTATTGCTTGGGGGCTGGGATCACACAGGCAGGGATCCTGGCCCCTGGCATCTGGGTGTGGACGGGCGCAGACGGGCTTGCCTTAGGCGCACCTTGGCCAGCCACAGTGTTGCGCGCTCCCCTCAAGAGCTTCAGACCCAGCACAGACGGGCAGATCCCTTCATCCTTAAGTAGCCCACTTCTAAGGGGGCATGGCCAAGGCATACAATGCACCAAACGTGGGGGAGGGGGAAAAAAGAGCAAACTGACATGCATTTGAAGTACTGAAAATGGGGCGTTGGGAGGGTTCGGGATCTCAGGGAGTTTCGGTGAATGAGCGCAATACCTCCACAGTATCTATCTTTCCGGTCACAACACAAAATGGAGTAGTTGAGAGGAAGAAGGTCTAGAGCATAGTTAGATGAGATATTTTGCCACGTTTCTGTGAGGATCAGGATGTCAAGATTATGAGTCTGGATTGAGTCAAATATCTCTAGACGGTGTTGGACTGCAGACCGACAATTATGTAGCATGTAGTTAAGGGAGAAGCTGTTGTCTTTCTGACTTGGCTGTTCCGTAAGGGGAGTTGGGATTTGTATCAAGTTAAGAGGGGATGAGCGTGCCCTGGGATGCTGTGTGTGCGTTTGAGTGCGGTCAGAGGTGATGGTGGAGATCAGGCAGCCCATGCAGGAAGATAGGAGGAGAGCGTAGCAGAATTTTAAGCTGGTAACTCTTTTGGAGATAGAATAGGTCTGAGTTATCTAGGGATGATTGAGTCCGTTTGGGTCTGGGTCTGTCTGGATGGCTGTCTCCCGGTATGCTGGAGGGATATGAGGGAGGGTCTGCAAGGGGAGATGAGGGTAACAGTGACAAGATGTTTCCACTGGAACCTTATTCCTCATCAGTGTCCCTACATTATGAGTCTATTCCAAGAAATAACCGAGATTTGATAACAAACACACAGATATATCACATGACGCTGCACACAGGCATTCCTAATGTAACACAAGAGAACAAACAAAGAGCTGAGTTGTGAATCGCAGCCAAAGCTGAGACTGTGCAGGAATCTTGTAGCAGGCAATAAAGGTGTTCAGAGCTGGGCGGCCTTTTGTTGAACTGGGCATTTCCCCAGTGGGCTGGAGTCCTTGGAGGCTGTTTGTGAAAGCCCAGAAAGGCTCTTTGTGCATCTGTCAAATACCACAGCTCCCCAAGATTAACTGCCTTAGGCACGGGGAGGCCTCAAAAGAGAGGGAGGGAGTGGGAAGTTAGAGAAAAAGTGATCAGAGAATGAGGAGAGAGAAAGAGGAGAAGAGAAGAGAAGAGAAGAGAAGAGAAGAGAAGAGAATGGATGGATGGAGATTGATGGAGGAGATAAAGAGGCAAGGCTGGTTTGAGCATTTGTGTCAGAACTGCTTTAGGTTTGTATTCCGGCACCGAACATGTTACTTAAGGCTAAATCACTGCCCATCATATTTCCCACATAGCGAATTGTTTTCAATTGAGCATTGCACCAACTCTGAGTCATGATGGAAAAATATGGAATAATATTTACAATCATCTGAGCAGTCTCCAATTTACCCAAGCTTTTCTTTTTACTTCACCTTTATTAACTTCTCTGGTGTTCTGAAGTAATGTAAAGGCTTTACACAGGTATATAAAGATGCCTAAATTCAGTGCTCGAGTCGAGGGTAAACGCAGATAGATGCCATCTACTCACTATTTTCAGAGGGTAGATGATGTCTACCCTGCTGCAAAGCTGCCCACTTTCAGCAGAGTGCCACATTAATTTCCTACTTCTCCCAGAATTCACAGAAATATGTGATTTCCTGACTCTTTCAGCAGCGCCTACACATTGTCTGCTTTTGTTCCGAACAGCAACATGCAGACAGGGAAGGGGCTTTTCAGATTCCAGCTTCTCCCATAACAAAAGTCAGAGTTAAAGGGCCGTTTTGTTGGAATATCTTGGCTGGGAGTTATTGGGAGCCTCACACCTAGATGCAATGGAGGGAAAACAAAGGATCACATCTTATCACTTCACAGGTACTTAAGAGAGAAATGTTTTTGAATTTGTTCAGTCCCTGTATATAAGACATGTGCATACATTGTAAGAATGTCAGATGTGTTGGTCGCCCCAGTATTTACACAAATAACAATTTAAATACCACTATTTTGTTTTAATTCTTTCATAGCTTTTTAGCAATACTCATCCCAATGCACGGTGTCAGAGAGCTTTACATCACATGTACAGATTATACATTGGCAATAAATCATATGTGTGTGCTTCGATATAAAGGATGTGTTACATAAGACAGTGAGGGTTTAAAGGTGTAGTAGCCACATGTCCTTCATGCCCCGATGTGCTACATTAGAAAGATTACAATTTAGGAACTGCAAATAACAAAAGGATCTCTGTCTTAAAAGGAGTAACCCACTTACCCATTTACAAAAAATAAAAATCTGTCATTTGCGTGTTACATAATGTGCTTTGCAGGAGACAAATTAACCCTCTATGTGACTTTGATCCAAAACTAGGACTAGGCAAAACACAGATCTTTCCAGCAAATATGTTATCCTCCAGAGTTATCTTACCATTATAACTATTTCCTGAGATTTAGCTGGCACACAAAGATCTCTGCAGCAGGTGCCCTAACCCCAAAAGTTATTTAAAATACAGACATTGCAGCCAATTAAGCAGAACAGATTTACTGCCACGTTTCCCCTTGTTACAAATTTCTATGTGGCAGAGTTTTAAAAAAAATGGATAAGTTGAGGCACAGATTTTGCGTCAGGGTTACGTCCCTATTTTTGCACAACTACAATGCAAAATCTAATTTGTTAAATATTGTAATGTGCTCAAATGTACTCATGACATACCTGCTAAACATATGTGAGGTCTTAAGATCTCATGTCACTTCCTGTGAGGTCATGGGTTGTGATGCCAATACCTGTGATGCCACATGCAATGTCATGTGCTGTGACCACTTCGTGTGATGTCACACGCAGTGATGTCACTTCCTGTAATGTCACTGGCGGTGATGTCACACCCATTCTGCCTAACTTGATGAGTTCCCCCACTTCTTTTTTTAGGACTTGAGCCCTGCCTAAATTAATAGAGCATTTCTGGAGCTTGGCACAAGAAACCACATTACACCACCTGACTTTAACCAACAGCTGAAAGGGCCATCTGAGCCTGTTTGTTTGCACTATAGAAATTATGAGATTATCCACTTAGATGCAGGAGCTAAAGGAGGAAGGATACTCACCCTTGTGAAAAGACTCAATCAATAGAAAAAAATGAATTAGCTAGGTGCCTGCCACCAGGGACGGGTCACTGTCATAGAAGAAGGACTATGACGTTAAAGAGTGGGGTTCAGTCTAGTGAAGGTTACCTGTTGTCTCTGGAACCAAATGCAGATATAAGCTATTTCTTTTTGACTGTGAAATGGTAACGTATTTTTCTTTCTTTCCATCGAAGTACCTGTATCTCAATCGTTCGAAAAAATGGGCAAACAAAGTCATCTGTAATACATAGATACTGCCCGTCCGTTATTGTCGGGTCTGTTTTAGGTGTGCTTAAAGTTGTAAAGTTTTTTACTTTGCAAAGATCTAACTTTTTAAAATAAAAGTTTGCAGTCTTTGTGAAATTCACAAATTTTGCAGTTCTTCAAAACAAATAGTGGGAGAAAACGTCTGTTAAAAGCAGAGTTGTAAGATCAAAAAAATCTGCAAAAAACCATTTGGGAGTAAATATTTTGCAAGTAAAATTCTCTTACAAAATATTTTTTGCAGAAAATCCTAGCTTGCAAGCAACACTTTCCAAACTTTGTGAGTCTGTGTGAAGGAAGTTGCAAACTTTGCCCAACCTTAGGGGTCCATTACGATGACTGGCGGATGCACCTCCGTGATGCTGGCGGTGGGAGAAAACGCTGTTTTCCGCCCGTGAGCAGCGGTGCCCCCGTCCGCCATATTACAATGTCCAAACACAGCCCATTGTCCGTCCGCCGCGGTGCAACTCGCACCGCAATCAAAACGCGCCCGCGCCGGAGACAACCAATACGCAATGACGTCCCTCCCGCCGTACAAATTAGGATGCGCAAAACAGCCAGGCCCACCGCAGCGGAGAAACCGGCCATTCAAAGCATACGGAAGCACCACAGCGGAGCGCGAATCGAGAACCGGAGCCGAATGCCATGGACCCGGCACTACACGTCTTCCCGGCGCTGTACATGATCCACCTACAGCAAGCCATGGACCTGTCGCGGACGCCGACGCAGGTACACCATCACACAACTCCGCTAACAAACACAATCCACAAATCCATGTCCGATGTAAGGTGCCTGCCCCCACCAGACACCCTTGTGGGACAGGAACACAACCACAGGTGTAGCCACACATGTCCCACCTGCCACTAGTCCACCCCTCCACACCCAGGCCACCATGTCCGCGATCCTGAAATAATGCCCAGTTCACGTGACCGCAACGTTGAATCCGCGAGTAAAAATGCACACAATGTAGTAGCCTGGGTCAGCGCAAGGCAGGGGCAGTGCCCAAAGTACACAGGGCAACACCTCCCCACTCCACACACTAGGCCCACCCACACCATGAAGGGACATGCCATGTGATCTCCCTGTGCCCCCACATGGCCAAAAAGCAGGCAGGTGAACACACACACTGCACCACACAAAAAACAACTAGGGAGACAGCCTCATCAGGTGTGGCTGCAGAGCAACACACAGCGTACAAGCACTGGGCCAGGGGAACACACACACCACAACAACACCACACTCGTGGCAAGTAAACTGAGTCCAAGCACCAATTAAACACACACAGATAATGAACAAACACTCCAATGGACACACAGCCTGTCAAGTCACACAGACATACCCCACACTGACACACAGCAACAAACACAGACCACATGCCAACAGCAATGGAGGACAACAAATAGGAATCCCAAAGTGAGGTGCACACAAATGGAATGGCATGGAGCTGAACACCAAGAATGTGTATATCACATGCAAGGGAAGGAACACATTACATCCACCCCAGCCAAACATCCACACATGGCAGTCACAGTGAGTGAAGTCAAACCACAGTCACCTCACTGCAACAACTCAGGGAGACAGCAAGGCAACCTATGAATAGGCACAGGGATGTAAGGAAGGGTATAAAGTCCAACCCTGATCAGCCATACATCTGAATCCAAATACATCACAGGAGTATGTCAGCAGCACAACACACAGGGCCTATTGCAACACTCCATGACAGTCAAACACAAGTATGAAACTTCACACAACCCCCACACCCATCACACCTGCAGCACACAACACCAGTGACAAACACACAGAAGCTTGCCAATAACATCCAGTCAAGACACTGACAATCAAACACACCCCCTGGGTGGTATCCACAAACATCACACACACACACAGGTATGGCAGTACCACTGTACGCACAAAAACAACATTCAAACACTGAACACAATCAAAACACACACACAGAACTACTACAACAACAGACAAGACCTGTGCAGCTAAACAGTGCAAATTCAATGGGAGCACAGACACAACAGGAGTACACAACCACATCAGTCATGAAAAACGCACAGACAACATACCACAACACATATAAGAAGTGCATCCACTAAAATCAATAATGGAGAACAAAAGGCAGAAATGGGCCTACAATGACACATAGACAGACATACCACAACACCCATCCACTCAAAATGGTGTCACAGTGTACCACATGTCTGCACATGCACAACCATGACCATAGACACATCAAATGTGAGAGGAGAAAACACCAAGGACGCACATAAAACAAGCACGGCAACCACAATAGACCTCAGTCCATGTGACATACACACAGGTAAGGCACACCACAATGGCAACACACCTGAATCAAACACAACAACAACACACACACATTGACAGGAAAATAGAACACCACACACAGAGCAACTGTCAACTGCATGACACAACACAAACACTGCACACAGCCACATCAGTCACAACACATGCACAGGCAAAGATATCAACATGCTACAACAGCCAAACATTAGGGGGTGCACAACAGGCAAGGACAAGGCAACATCAACTCACAGCACTGCATGCACACCAAGCAGTGTGTGCACAACACACATACCAGTTACAAACAGAGATGAGTGACACACCATGAACACACACAACAACAATCTAAACATCACACACACAACAACACACCCAGGAAGTCAATCAGTCCACAGCAAACACACATACTTCCAAGCCAACACACACAGATGCACAAGTCTGGGACACAAAAGTTGAAACAACATGATCAGAGGAAACAAGACATTGGCAATGTTGAAGTGGAAAATAGAGCATGTGTCACAGTAAACAATACCCACACAGTAACCCTTTCATTTAGCAAGGACACTGACAAGGTAGACAACAGGAGTAAACACCTGTCATGCAGCAAAAGTCAGACAAGAGCAAGGCCAGTGGCCAGTCCAAAGTGCAGGTGAGGTACATGAGAAGCTGCACAGGCAAGTCTAGGACATCAGTCAACAACAAGGCCAGTGGCCAGTCCAAAGTGCAGGTGAGGTACATGAGAAGCTGCACAGGCAAGGGGCAAACAGCAGTGAACAGCAAGTCCAGTGGCCAGGACACAGTGCAGGTGAGGTACATGAGAAGCTGCACAGGCAAGGGGCAAACAGCAGTGAACAGCAAGGCCAGTGGCCAGGACACAGTGCAGGTGAGGTATATGAGAAGCTGCACAGGCAAGGGGCAAACAGCAGTGAACAGCAAGGCCAGTGGCCAGTCCTAAGTGCAGGTAAGGTACATGAGATCCTGCACGGGCAAGGGGCAAACAGCAGTGAACAGCAAGGCCAGTGGCCAGTCCCAAGTGCAGGTGAGGTACATGAGAAGCTGCACAGGCAAGGGGCAAACAGCAATGAACAGCAAGGCCAGTGGCCAGTCCCAAGTGCAGGTGAGGTACAGGAGAAGCTGCACAGGCAAGGGGCAAACAGCAGTGAACAGCAAGGCCAGTGGCCAGGACACAGTGCAGGTGAGGTACATGAGAAGCTGCATAGGCAAGGGGCAAACAGCAGTGAACAGCAAGGCCAGTGGCCAGTCCAAAGTGCAGGTGAGGTACATGAGATCCTGCACGGGCAAGGGGCAAACAGCAGTGAACAGCAAGGAGAGTGGCCAGTCCAAAGTGCAGGTGAGGTACATGAGATCCTGCACGGGCAAGGGGCAAAGAGCAGTGAACAGCAAGGCCAGTGGCCAGTCCCAAGTGCAGGTGAGGTACATGAGAAGCTGCACAGGCAAGGGGCAAACAGCAGTGAACAGCAGGGCCAGTGGCCAGTCCCAAGTGCAGGTGAGGTACATGAGAAGCTGCACAGGCAAGGGGCAAACAGCAGTGAACAGCAAGGCCAGTGGCCAGGACACAGTGCAGGTGAGGTACATGAGAAGCTGCACAGGCAAGGGGCAAACAGCAGTGAACAGCAAGGCCAGTGGCCAGTCCCAAGTGCAGGTGAGGTACATGAGAAGCTGCACAGGCAAGGGGCAAACAGCAGTGAACAGCAAGGCCAGTGGCCAGTCCAAAGTGCAGGTGAGGTACATGAGATCCTGCATGGGCAAGGGGCAAACAGCAGTGAACAGCAAGGCCAGTGGCCAAGACACAGTGCAGAGTGAGTACATGACATCCAGCACTGGGAATGTGTGGTACAGTACCCTGCCATGGTCAGCAACACACTCAGGGCGTCTTAAATGGGCAGTCCATGGTACCACTGTGGGAGAGACATGTGTGTGAGGGTGACCAACACTCAGACTTGGCTGGCAGTATGACTGGGAGGTGGCTGTCTGTCGGGCCAGTTGGGGTACTGGCTAGGGGAGAGAGGGGCCCAGCTGGGGTAGAGCCATCAGTGTTCTGGGAAGCCTGAGGGCTGCTAGGTCCAGGTGTGGTAGAGCCAGCAGTGGTTTGGGAAGCCGGAGGGCTGCTAGGACCAGGTGGGGTGGTGGCACGTGGAGGTGGACTCATGCTTGCACGAGACCCAGTGTGTGTGGGAGAAGTTGGAGGGGTTCCCTTCCGCTTCTTGGGGATTTGATATGGCTTCCCTGTCCTGGGATTAATGCCAAGTGGGGTGTATACAACAGGCACACTCGTCACAAAAGCTGGCTCATGTGCAGATGCTGGTCCCCCCTCTGGGGATGTGCTGGATTCTTTGGGACGCTTGGCCCCAGATTGCCTCTGCCCCTGCATCACCTGTTTACCCGGTGTCCCCCCTACAGTGGCCTCCTTCCCCTGCTTCACAGGGCTCTGGATGGGAGTAGATGTTGTGGGTGAACTTGCCTTGGAGCTCTTCTTACGTGTACCCTTAGCAGGCACCTGTTTGTCACTGGGCACGGAAACTGTGTGCTTGTCTCTGCGAGACACTTTTGGGACAGGTGAGTCCTTGGCTGGGGATGCCTCTGAGGCATGTGAGCCTGAGGCCTGCTCCTTGCCATCCTTGCCCTGGGTGTGGCCTGAAGTGCTTTTGCCTCTGCGCTCTGGTGTGGGTTTACCTTTCTGTGGGGATGGTGTCTGCGGCCTGGACTGCTTGGGCTGCTGCGGCCGTGTGCTGCGTGTGCTGTATCTGTCCCTTGTTGTCTGTGGTGTGTGGTCACTATCACAAGATGCGGCCACTGGCAGGGTGGTGGTCCTAGGGACTGGAGCTGGACTATGGGATTGGGCAAGTTGAATGGCTACTGTCACTGCAGAGACTGTACAGTCCGGTGTAGCCCACCCACGTCGGAATGCACGCCCTCCATGAAAGCCACCACCTGTGCCAATTTTTTGTCATGGTCCAGGAAGGCATTGAGGAGAGCTGTCTGACCCACACACAGCTGGCGCAAAAGGTCCACAGACTCCGCACTGATGGCAGCAAGGGGGACAGGGGGCAGGGGCAGCGGTGCCTGGGATGAAGGACACTCTTCCCTTCCTCGTGTTGCGAACACGGGCAGCAAAAGTGGGAGTAGCAGGGAGTGTGGGCACTGAACGGTGTGTGGTGGACGAGGAGGCAGACTCCCTGTTTCCTTCGGACAAAACCATAGATGCATCACCGCTGTCGTCAGATGATGTAGAGGTCTGCGTTTCTGGCAGGGACTCCTCTAGATGACTACGGTCCCCCTCTGATGCGCTGGTGACATCCGTGTCACTATGCAGGTGAGCATCACCTGTGCCTGATGCCTCACCACTGGTGTCCGTCCCGTGTCCTTCCGTTCCCATGTGAGATGCTGCATGAGAGAGAGAGAGAGAGAGAGAGGATAAGTACATCTGCATCAAGTCAACAAATATCTGCAAGTGAAGCATCACTAATGATGGACAATGATCCATGTTGGACAACACCATGGGCAGTAACATTGTGCAACCTCAATACAAACATATAAATTAACGTGGAATGATGAAAAATTGTACAGAATCCACCCATGTGATGGACACACAGCCATTTAGCCTGTTGGTGGCTACGTCTAACAATACACACATATCCCTCTGTGCACACCTAGGGCCCTGAAGGGTTCAAAGATCCTACTCACAACATGTTGCCAACGTCACAACATGATCCAGCAGAAGGCACCAACACAGACCCCAACATAACCACACACAATGTCCATGGGCACATGCCATCCACCATGTCGTATCTTGGGGCACAACTACAGTTGCACATCGGTGTCAGATGTTTAGCCAGCACTAATCTGACGTCAGGCAATGCACACATTGATAATGGCACACTCAGATCATGCACTCTGCTGGACCCAGACATGTGATATCCGTGACGACACCAATGAAGATGGTACCAGAAGCCAAAAACTACAAATGTGAAGTCAAGGCCCATTACACCAATGACATGGGAAGGTACATGTAGGGGGAATGCATGACAACTGCACCCCACACCGTGGCCACTTACAAACCATTGCATCACACTAGCAACATCACAGCCCTGCACTGGCCCAGGCCTGGAGCACATGCTGGCAAACAACAACCAGAGTCACACTCACAGAATACTCACCACCAGCTTGCTGCTGATGCACCTTCAGACGTGCATCCAGGTCAGGCTGCATCACTGCTAAAATGCGTCCCATTAGTGGTGTCATGCTGCGCCGCGCCAACCTGCCGGATCGAGGGATCAGCCCCAGTGTCATCTCTGCCACGTTCCTGCTTAGCCGCGCAATGTCATCCCACCTCTTGTGACAGTGGGAGCGCCGTCGTTTGGAGACACCCAGTGCACCCACCTTTGATGCAATGGCCCTCCACACGGCCTTGTGCTGGTTGACTTTTAGCTGTAGACATGGGAGACAAGAGGGCGGCAGCATTCAGTGTAACCAACCACCATTCCCCAGTGCAGGACCATGACACTGACTCATCCCAAATTCTGCCATTACGTCAGCGGCGACAATACATCTGCTAATTGCAAACATCATCATGTGTGAAACACACATTAAGGCATGCAGGTATGAGGGTGGACACAGTACATGCCCATCTCCTGGCCATGCATGACGCCAGCAGAGAGCTAAATGTGTATGCTGACCACATCTAATGCAATATTCTGGGAATAACAAGACATGCATGAGATCACTACATATGTGACTGGGAATACTCACTGTGCCCTACACTGCGCAGCCCACAAAGCACTTGCCCTGCAACTGCCACACTGTGTCATTGATGTCACATTGAGGGACATGACCTCACGAACGCAGACCCTCATCACAAGCCCTGTTGTGTGCAATCTACATCTCTGTAATGGCACATTGATGGAGACTCAAGAGGAAAAGCACATATGTGACACTGTGTACATTCAGTGTTGTGTCACTGTCAGATTGGGCAGTGAATGTGCAGGCCATTTGGGGTCACACAGAGGTCCAACGTGGGGCAGCTCATCCCGTACATGGAGTGACGATTTGGAAACACAAACAGTGCCAACACATGCTAGTATGTGCACATGCTGGTGGGGACGGAAGAGTCCGGGCACAATAATGTTTGAATGTACCGTGTCATAGGTGAATGACCAACAAGAGTGTCACCCTGGGGGATTCAGGTCCTGAGTATGGCGCTGAACTTGAGATGAGGCACATATAGAGGTCTAAACAATGGCCTCACTACCCTCTGGACGGCAACACTAGCTAAGGCCACAGATGGGCCTGTGAAGGACATCAGGGACACATACAGACATGCAGACTGGCAATCACTATCATGACTCGTGAAATGAAAAGGTGCAGCCTCACTGTATGTCTGACAAGACATCATACTTCCCTCTGATCTGGATGTGCAGGCAGGGAAACCTGTTGAATAGGCCAAACACACCTTCCCCCTGGAAACAGCATGCTAGGCAGTGCCTGACCCACGCTCACACTCCCACGCACATACTGCAGCAGATCAACTTCATGTGTCCCCCACCCTGCACTCTCACTCACACTCTGAGTTACTCACCACGACATTAGGCGCACCAAAGAGCCTTGGATACTGGTTGAGCACCTCGTCCACCAGGAGCTCCAGTTCCTTGGTGGTGAAGGGAGTGGCACGGATCTTCTCAGTCCTCGCCATCACTGTGGGCAGGAGAGAGCAGCAGCGGCTGTTGGTGGTGAGGGGTCTCAGGCAGCAGTCCCTGGAGGCAGCAGCAGGTGAGTGGTCTCAGGCAGCAGTCCCTGGAGGCAGCAGCAGGTGAGGGGTCTCAGGCAGCAGTCCCTGGAGGCAGCAGCAGGTGAGGGGTCTCAGGCAGCAGGCTCAGTGAGCTGTGGCAATGTGTGGCTCCCTCACACACATATATAGCCCCCAGGGCTCGTTTATGTGGTTCTAAGCTGCTGCAATTGGTGTTCCAGGTCTGCCTCATTCAAAAACATCCAATGACTGCCTCCGCGGAGGCAGAGCACGCCTACCGCGATTTTCAAAGTTGCATCAGGCAACTGCGATTACGCTTCCCATTGGCTGGAAGGGCATGGTCCATGGTGGTGACACACCGCAGGGGACAGGCGTGCGGTACCGTGTTGGTGCATCTTATGAGTGCAGCCAATGACCGGCCCCGCGGTGGCGGAGCACGCCTACCGCGATTTTCAAAGTTGCATCAGGCAACCGCGATTGCACTTCCCATTGGCTGGATGGGCATGCTCCATGGCGGTGACACACCGCTGGTGCCAGGCGGTAGTTCCCGCTATTCCTGAGTGTGAGAAGTTGGCCTGGTATATGCTGTTCACTAATTAAAGTGGACACCTTGCACCAGGGCAAATCGACTCTTATGGTAGATAGGTTTAAGACAACCTTTTAAAGAAAGCTATCCTAGTGGTAGCTGTGGAGAGCAGCCTTCAGGCTAAGTCTCGGAGGAATGTAAAGCAGCTTGTTTTACCATATAATCTCTTGAATCACCAAATGAAAAGACACCACACAGGTATATATATCAAATATATATGTATTTATTTCTAAATAACTCTCTACTAATCTCTTTATGAGATTAGAAGACAAACATATGTACAAATCAACGTTTCACAATAAGTTAAGCACAAAATATGGCTGGGGCCCTAGGGGCGTACCAGACCATATACTAAGTAAGAGACTTAGGGACAACGACTTGCAGGGAGACAAGGCCTAGGGCCTTCAGAAGTGCAGGGGCCTCACGAAACCACCCAAGGCAGGTAAGTAAAGGACCCACGGGGGACGCGTGCAGTGTGAATACACAGGCGCGGATCGCCGTTAACTTCAATGGGGCAAGTCGCGGTTGGAAATAAAGAGTTTTAGGATACTTCGGGAGACCCTACAAGCAAGTCACTTACAGGGTAAGTAGTTCTAGGGCCCACACCCACAGGAGCACCGTAGTGCTGGAGTTACCTCACCCAGGGAAGCCGGGTGCATAGGTGTCCTTTGGTGTCGGGTCGCGGCGTCGTTTTCAATGGCGAACAAAGAAGACTTGCTGCTTGCGGGAGCTGAAGAAGTGTCCGGTGGAATCCAAGCCTGGATTCTGAAGAAGGATGACCTGAAAGCAGAGGGGACAGTGTTCAAAGTCACTTGGCAGTGACCCGGGGCAAGGAAGATGGATGCCCACCGTCGTCGGTTGATTCAGGTCGGTTGCAGGTGTCTTGACTCTTCAGCCACGTGGTCCAGGAGGTGTCGACGACGACCAGGAGCTGGATTCGGTGGGTCCCTCGTCGTTTGCAGCTGACTGCAGTGTCGGCAACTCGATTGGAGCCAACAAGCCTTGGCAGCAGCAAGTCTCGGGGAGATGAAGAAAAGTCGATAGCGCAGACCAGCAAGGTCTGAGGGACTCACCCAGCGAGGGTAAGTCAGGGCAGGCCTGGAGCAATCAGCGGAGCCCTTTGGTTTCTTTAAGAAGTCTTCTGGGGACCCACAAGCAGGTGGGCAAAGGATCGCGAAGACACCTCGGGCGCAATCACTCAACAGGAGCCCACGGTCACTCGGGACGGTGTAGGCCTCTGATCTTCGGAGGGATTTCTGCTGGAGGTCAGGACCATACGTGGTCCAAAGCACAAGTTCGTGGAATGTTGTGAAGGGGTTGCACTTGACAATAGTGCACGATACCCAGGGGTCGCGGTTCCTCGTCACTCGTGGGGTCCACTTGCCTCAGCTTCGCTGGGGACTCACGATGGCCTTGGAGAAGTCAGGAAATCCACTTCTTGGGCTGCAGGGATTTCAGACTCCGGCGGGAGAGGCGTAGTTTGCGACCGTCGTTGTCGTTTTTGGTGCCTGCCAAGCAGGGGAGTCACTCCTTGACTCCAAGGGAGATTCTTCTGTCTTCCAAAGGTAGTGGAACGTCGAAGGGCCAGGATTCTTCTGTAGAGCGTCGTCCAGGGGTTATCTAACTAGCAAGTTCAAGGGTTCCCCTTCTTATACTGAAAAGAGGGGATGGACTAGCTCTATGACCCCACCTATGGGAGGGTCAAGGGAGGGGTGGCTACACCCACTTCCCTTTGTCCAGTTTCACGCCAGAGCAGGGGCAGGTAGCCCCTGAGCCAGTTTGAACTGGCATATGCACAGAGGAGCCTTCTGCTCCCCCAGTGCAGGACTTCAAAGCACTCTAAGAGTGCACCCACCCAGCCCCAATACACTAAACCCTGTCTGGGAGGTGGTTACACCTCCCTGTGACAGGATGCCTATTGTTGGGCTTCCTCCACTGCGAGTTTCGGTCATCAGCAGGAGGGCAGCCCAGTGTCTGTGACTGGTGGCATCCATTTTGTGATGCCAGGGCTCTTTAGGATTCTACCGCGTTTCCACAGCAGGTACATGTCTTATCCTCTAGAAGGGTGGAATGCTACTCCCGCCGCCAAGATTGGCGGGGGGTAGTATTCCAAGATGTTTGACACCAAACACGACATGTTTTGATGCAGCCATTCCAAAGTTAGCATTTACCGCGAGGATATAATGCACTTAATAGTATATGGTTTAACCGCATCCACAAACAGCACCAGAGAATAGACTCTGAGAGCTGCAGAGGGGCCCTGCTCAGGCAGAGGCACCCCCTCACATAGAAGCCAAGCACCCTGCCCTCAGGATTGATAGGGCCTGCCTTAGGGGTGACTGATAGGTTTATATGTGTGTGCAGGAGAGATATAGGAAACCTATATCTCAGTGAGGGGTGCTAGCACCACCTCACCCAGGCTGCAGTAGCAGGCCTGTGGTGTCAGATTTAGACTGCTTCCCAGGGGGGGGTTCCTACATAACCCCCCCCAAACGAAAGGAGATAAGGCTAACCTTGACCAGTTGAGCCTTTATTGATTAAGTGGCCATATAAGGAAGCACCTGCACTAGCATGGTTGCCCCCTGTCTTATGGTCCCCTAAGCAATCCCTCACCCTAAGGGTATGAGAGGGTCTCCACCATGGGGAATCACTACCTCTGGTGTGCATTGGTAAAGTACAAGGCTGGTGGGGTGTCTGAGTAGGGAAGTGAGGCCCTAGGAAGGTTGGCCTCAGCTTCCTCAGATCACTGGTCACCGTGTATGCCTGTCTTTCCATGACTGAGTTGCCCTTTGCTCTAAGGGTCAACCTTTGACTGCCTACAGCTGGGGGTTGGGTCCCTTTGGGTGGAACACTGGAGGGACATGGCATGTTTGGAACCTTTTGGTTCCAGGTTTGCCCTTGCCTAACAGAGTCCTTCTGGGGGTGGTCCCTACATAAAGGTATGGGGGATCCCTCAGTGGGTTGAGGAATTTTCACCTGGCTAGGGCTACTAGACTGGGTGCCCCTAATCTGCTGATGGGGGTTCCTCTGGACAGGGGGCCCTGGGGGTCCACTGACCTCCCTGACCTCTGCAGCCCTGGGCTGACTGAGGCAGGGTAGAGAGGGGCAGTTTACCTGCTCCAGACTGGGTACCACCTTGGAAGGGTCCTCTGCCATCAGGGGTGGGGCCAGGCCAGGCCTGACTACCTCTGTGGCAGTTCCTTCACTAGGGGTAGGGTCAGTTCCCTGAGGAGGCTGACCCTTACCTACTGTCTGGAGGGAAGAAGACTTTTCTTCAACCCTTGTGCTCTCTTCTGGGGGAGAGTGGGCCATTCTTCCAGGCTCCATCTCTCCAAAATCTTGGGCTGGGGCTGTGGCCATCACAGCCCCACTAACCTTTACAGGGACACCCAACATCCTCAGATGGGTTTGGTGTTCAATTTCAGCCCAGGCTGAAATTTCCAGATCATTGCCCATCAGGCAATCTACAGGTAAGGTTGGGGGCACTGCCACTCTTTTTGGGCCTGTGACCCCTCCCAGCTGAGATTGACTATGGCCATGGGGTGCTCTGTTCTGACACCATCAATGTTGGTCACCTGGTATTTAAACTCAGGTAAAAGCTGGTGAGGGGGGACTAGTTTCCCTGCCACCATGGTGACACTAGCCCCTGTGTCCCTAAATGCCACAGCTTTCTGACCATTAATTATTGGCTCCAGTCTGTACCTGCCCAATGCTGTGGGACCCACGGTAAAGGTGGCAAATCCTATACCACCATCAGAATCTGAGGAGTCTGTTGAGGGGGTCCTGTCTGAACTAGGGCCCACCTCTGTTCCTCTTGCAAAAGCACCTAACTTTTTGGGTGCACTACTCCCAACTGGAGGATTACTACTGGTAGTAGTTGTTGGAGGAACATTTTCTTTATTGCCAATCCTGGGACAACTGGGATCAGATTTCCAGTGCCCAGGCTTTTTACAGACATGGCAATAGGGTTTCTTTTCAGGAGAGGAAGGAGTTTGGGACCCACCCCCGGAAGAGGACTTTTGGGGCCCTGTAGTGGACTTATCCTTAGATTTATCCCCACCTTTCTCTTGGGACTTGGTAGAATCTTTCTTGTGGTCACCACCCTGATTCTTAGGCCTTACCCTGGTTCTGACCCATTTGTCTGCCTTCTTTCCCAATTCTTGGGGAGAGGTCAGATCAGAGTCCACCAGGTACTGGTGTAAAAGCTGGTTTTGACAATTATTAAGGATCTGTTCTCTCATCATTAGATTATAAAATCCTTTGAAATCAGTAACCCTACTGCCAACCAGCCAACCCTCCAGAGCCTTGGATTCACAATCTACAAAGTCGGTCCAGTCCTGAGTCTGTGCCTTCTGGGTATCTCTGAACTTCAACCTGTACTGCTCAGTGGTTAAGCCAAACCCATCTATCAGTGCACTCTTCAGGACCTCATAATCATCAGCATCCTCCTCTCTAACAGTGAGGAGCTTGTCTCTTCCTTTATCTGAAAAGGAGAGCCACAAGATTGCTGCCCACTGCTTTTGGGGGACCTGCTGTACTCTACAGGCCCTCTCCATAGCAGTTATCCACTTGTGGATATCATCCCCACTCTGGTAGGGAGGAACAACCTTGCTCAGGTTCCTATGGTCAGGAATATATTCTCTGCCTCTAGGGACACTGTTGCTGCCACCAGGGGGTTCTAACCCCTCTTTTCTAGAAGCTCTCTGGATCTCCAGGGCTTCCCTATCCAGTGCCAACTGCTTGGTTCTGAGGGCCACTCTGGCTTCCTCATACTGGAGCAGTTTGCACCTCTCTCTCAGAGGAGGTCTCTCTTAAGGAAAAGTATGAGCTCCTCTGCTGGACAAATTCTCTGCCAGAGTGATAAGAGTGGTCAGATTCCCTGGAAGGGGATCTGTGCCTCTCCTCCTCTCTGTCAGTTCTCTTAGGGAGAATTCCTCTGTCCTTTTCAGGCCCCTTGGAGCCTGGCCCTTCAATCACAGAATCTTGGTCATTCTGATTTTCATCATCTGACCCAGATACTATGACTGACCCACCCACTGATTCAAACCCTTTAGCTCCTAGAGCCAATCTAAGGTCATCTGCTGTCAGCAGATCTATCAGGTGTAGTGTTGAGGGACTCTGTCCTAGTCTCAGGTGTCTGTCAACACACATGGCTCTCAAGTCAGAGAAAGCCATGTCCTTATACTGAGGCTGAGTGGATCCACTGGGTCCACCCTTTAAGGACATTCTAGTGTTGTGCAGTGTTGTACTACCTACACTAGTTTGTGGCCTACTGATCCTAGCTTGAGCTGTGGAAAGGGTGTGCTATCCCTTGGCACACAGCTCTAAGTTCAGTAGAACTTATTGATACTAAGCTTGACTTTATATGTACCTTGAGTACCTATAATGGTTTTCAGTTAGTAATTCAAATAGAGATTTTCTGGTAAAACAATGGCAAGCTGGAATCCCACACGCTGCCCACCAATGTGAGAAGTTGGCCTGGTATATGCTGTTCACTAATTAAAGTGGACACCTTGCACCAGGGCAAATCGACTCTTATGGTAGATAGGTTTAAGACAACCTTTTAAAGAAAGCTATCCTAGTGGTAGCTGTGGAGAGCAGCCTTCAGGCTAAGTCTCGGAGGAATGTAAAGCAGCTTGTTTTACCATATAATCTCTTGAATCACCAAATGAAAAGACACCACACAGGTATATATATCAAATATATATGTATTTATTTCTAAATAACTCTCTACTAATCTCTTTATGAGATTAGAAGACAAACATATGCACAAATCAACGTTTCACAATAAGTTAAGCACAAAATATGGCTGGGGCCCTAGGGGCGTACCAGACCATATACTAAGTAAGAGACTTAGGGACAACGACTTGCAGGGAGACAAGGCCTAGGGCCTTCAGAAGTGCAGGGGCCTCACGAAACCACCCAAGGCAGGTAAGTAAAGGACCCACGGGGGACGCGTGCAGTGTGAATACACAGGCGCGGATCGCCGTTAACTTCAAAGGGGCAAGTCGCGGTTGGAAATAAAGAGTTTTAGGATACTTCGGGAGAACCTACAAGCAAGTCACTTACAGGGTAAGTAGTTCTAGGGCCCACACCCACAGGAGCACCGTAGTGCTGGAGTTACCTCACCCAGGGAAGCCGGGTGCATAGGTGTCCTTTGGTGTCGGGTCGCGGCGTCGTTTTCAATGGCGAACAAAGAAGACTTGCTGCTTGCGGGAGCTGAAGAAGTGTCCGGTGGAATCCAAGCCTGGATTCTGAAGAAGGATGACCTGAAAGCAGAGTGGACAGTGTTCAAAGTCACTTGGCAGTGACCCGGGGCAAGGAAGATGGATGCCCACCGTCGTCGGTTGATTCAGGTCGGTTGCAGGTGTCTTGACTCTTCAGCCACGTGGTCCAGGAGGTGTCGACGATGACCAGGAGCTGGATTCGGTGGGACCCTCGACGTCTGCAGCTGACTGCGGTGTCGGCAACTCGATTGGAGCCAACAAGCCTTGGCAGCAGCAAGTCTCGGGGAGATGAAGAAAAGTTGATGGCGCAGACCAGCAAGGTCTGAGGGACTCACCCAGCGAGGGTAAGTCAGGGCAGGCCTGGAGCAACCAGGGGAGCCCTTTGGTTTCTTTAAGAAGTCTTCTGGGGACCCACAAGCCGGCGGGCAAGGGATCGCGAAGACACCTCGGACGGAATCACTCAACAGGGGCCCACGGTCACTCGGGACAGTGTAGGCCTCTGATCTTCGGAGGGATTCCTGCTGGTGGTCGGGACCACACGTGGTCCAAAGCACAAGTTCGTGGAACGTTGTGAAGGGGTTGCACTTGACAATAATGCACGGTACCCAGGGGTCGCGGTTCCTCATCACTCGTGGGGTCCACTTGCCTCAGCTTCGCTGGGAGCTCACGATGGCCTTGGGGAAGTCAGGAAATCTACTTCTTGGGCTGCAGGGACTTCGGACTCCGGCGGGAGAGGCGTAGTTTGCGACCGTCGTTGTCATTTTTGGTGCCTGCCAAGCAGGGGAGTCACTCCTTGACTCCAAGGGAGATTCTTCTGTCTTCCAAAGGTAGTGGAACGTCGAAGGGCCAGGATTCTTCTGTAGAGCGTCGTCCAGGGGTTATCTAACTAGCAAGTTCAAGGGTTCCCCTTCTTATACTGAAAAGAGGGGATGGACTAGCTCTATGACCCCACCTATGGGAGGGTCAAGGGAGGGGTGGCTACACCCACTTCCCTTTGTCCAGTTTCGCGCCAGAGCAGGGGCAGGTAGCCCCTGAGCCGGTTTGAACTGGCATATGCACAGAGGAGCCTTCTGCTCCCCCAGTGCAGGACTTCAAAGCACTCTAAGAGTGCACCCACCCAGCCCCAATACACTAAACCCTGTCTGGGAGGTGGTTACACCTCCCTGTGACAGGATGCCTATTGTTGGGCTTCCTCCACTGCGAGTTTCGGTCATCAGCAGGAGGGCAGCCCAGTGTCTGTGACTGGTGGCATCCATTTTGTGATGCCAGGGCTCTTTAGGATTCTACCGCGTTTCCACAGCAGGTACATGTCTTATCCCTCTAGAAGGGTGGAATGCTACCCCCGCCGCCAAGATTGGCGGGGGGTAGTATTCCAAGATGTTTGACACCAAACACGACATGTTTTGATGCAGCCATTCCAAAGTTAGCATTTACTGCGAGGATATAATGCACTTAATAGTATATGGTTTAATCGCATCCACAAACAGCACCAGAGAATAGACTCTGAGAGCTGCAGAGGGGCCCTGCTCAGGCAGAGGCACCCCCTCACATAGAAGCCAAGCACCCTGCCCTCAGGATTGATAGGGCCTGCCTTAGGGGTGACTGATAGGTTTATATGTGTGTGCAGGAGAGATATAGGAAACCTATATCTCAGTGAGGGGTGCTAGCACCACCTCACCCAGGCTGCAGTAGCAGGCCTGTGGTGTCAGATTTAGACTGCTTCCCAGGGGTGGCATAATACATGCTGCAGCCCCTGGTAGGCCTGTGAAGTACCTATGCCCTTGGCACCTAAGGTACCATATACTAGGGACTCATAAGGCACCACAGTATCCAATCACTAGTGCACCTAGAGTGCACTCCATGTCGTTTAGAGAGAGCAGATAGACTGGGGCCCTGAATAGCAGGGTCCCAGTCCAACTAAGTCATAAACCAGCAAAACACCAGGAAAAAAGTGGGGGCAACCATATAGTCAGATTCCACCTTCCTACACTGAGCCATGCATTGCCATGAGTGACCGGGATCTGGGTGGCGGAGCATGCCATCCGCCATTAGCCATGTGTATTTACCTAGCAATCCTGCCATGCTGTCTCGGGCCATGGCGGTGACACACCGCTGGTGCCAGGCGGTAGGACCCGCTATTCCTGAGCCATGCATTGCCATGAGTGACCGGGATTTGGGTGGCGGAGCATGCCATCTGCCATTAGCCATGTGTATTTGCCTAGCAATCCTGCCATGCTGTCTTGGGCCATGGCAGTGACACACCGCTGGTGCCAGGCAGTAGTTCCCGCTATTCCTGAGCCATTCATTGCCATGAGTGACCGGGATCTGGGTGGCGGAGCATGCCATCCGCCATTAGCCATGTGTATTTGCCTAGCAATCCTGCCATGCTGTCTCGGGCCATGGCGGTGACACACCGCTGGTGCCAGGCGGTGGCTACGGCGAGGGTGCAGCATGACATTGTTGACTATGGGCGTGATGGTGTTCTTAGAGCACGTTCAATGCAGCAATGGACACATCGTGTAGTGTCAATGTCATGGGTCATATCTGTACTTTGAACAGTGTTCACTTTCAATTAAACATGGAACTTGATTCAATTGAAATGAGCTATAGTTCGTAATGAGAGCCTATACTTCATATCTAACACCAAATGGAACACTGAAAGGACTAATGGGGCACATTACTCCTACACAATTTCATGTCTGACCCAAACATTTTGCCCAAAGTTCATATCTCTCACCCCATTGCCAGCCAAATTTCGTATCTGAGCCAAATTTTCACACATATATTCATATTTCACACAATATGTCGCTACACAGTACATGATTGTACATAGATTTCAGCATTGTCTCCATTACTCACCACATATGTCACACTGTAGTCTGTTTGTTATCACCTATTTCAGCATTCATGTAAGGTTATTGTTCGCTGTAGCAAAACCAAGAGTATATGTCCACATGGACATATGTGTGCTATACACACTGAAGCTTGTAACATACATCACCGGCACACTTTGAAATATGTGCCTCCTTAATCATTTGGCCTGTCTGTATGCATTTGGGTATGTTTTGTCACCATATATGCAAATGTCATCAGCATTACTTGTGTCATTGTGTAGGATATGTGCTCATGTTGGTCTGCCTGTCATATGTGAATTTTTCACATGTATATTCCACAGCTGTGAGTATGTTGATATAGGATTTTATGTGTGTGGTGTGTTCCGTTGGTACTCACCAAGGACAGGTGCATTGACCTTGTCCACATGAAGCTCGTTGGCTTGCTGAGGGACTGTAGCCAAATGTGGTGCTGGTGCTCACTGACTGGTAAGTTTGACATGGCATCTGTGACCAGTAGAAGGTGACCCACAATTGGCCAGGACAGTTCAGCATTGCATGTGCTTTCATGTGCAGTAAGTGTGTGCAGTTTTTGCAGGGTGCACAATTAGGACACGTGTGCAGTGATATTAAACTGACACGTGTGGATAAGCCTGCTATGGTGTGGTAGCCTTTCGGGGGCACAAGCTGGTCCTGCGCTGTGTGGGTGAACTGATGGTGCTGTTGACTCAAGCTAATGATGGCATCCAAGACAGGTGAGATATACCTTGATAGGGCTGGCTGTGGCACCCATCTAACTCAGACTTTTGTTGTTCTAATGGTACCAGAGGCCAACAAGTGATGCACAGCCAGCATCTTCGTCTGCAGAGGAATGTTGAGAGTCCGCTTTGTTGTTCCTGACAGGCTGTGTGGTATGTGGCTCAGGATGCTTTAGATAGTCGTCCTTTTGTACCTGTGTCGTGCGATGACATCCCCTGTTGTTATGTGCATGAGGCTGTTGTGTCTTCGGTATTTACTCAGTATATTCATGCGTTGACTTTTAGGTGTAGTGGTGTGGCTTTGTCCGGGTGGTGGTGTTGGTTGTTTCTGTGTCACTGTTGTGTGTCCAAACAGCTGGAGTATTAGCTCCATGGCAAATGTATTACATTAGTTGTGTGTCTGGGCAGTGCTAGCTTCATACTGCATGTCAAAGTGCAACTTTAGTGCAGATTGACGTTTGTCTACAGTCCTTTTGGATCACGTACCTTATCCACTTTATGTGTGCCACATTGACAATCTGTGTGCTTGCTGATGATATTGTGCAGTTGTGTTGTTGTATCTTTATTCACGTCAAGACTGCATATGCAGGTCATTATTAGTCATTGAGTGACTTTGAATTGTGTGTTACAGCATGTATGGCATGTCTACTGATGACAGTGGATATTGGCACAGGCTTGGAATATGTCTGTGAGTGTCTCTAGACTTGTGTGTATTAGCATTGGCTCACATTCCATGCTGAGTCCTTCAGAAGTGGACAAATTGTATAGTTCATGTGTCCCATGTCATGATTGCACAAGAATGTGTGGCACATACAGCAGACATTTGGAAGCCAGCAGTGTTTCTGTTTCACACATGTCCTGTATCATTTACTGTCCCGGCTGTTTGCACCAGATTCCTAAATGTGACTATTACCATTCACAGACACAGTTTCCATGTTTGTTCTTCTCACTGTGGTAATACTGAAGAAGTGTAGTACAATGTATTCTCTATGTGTCACGACTGTTGACTTGCACTGTATGGTGCATTGTGATGCCAGTCAATGTTTGCGCTGTGTGAATCAGAAGCTACGGAGTTGTGCACATCTCATGGTCTGTTGCAATGACGTGTCCCCTTTCATCTCACCTAGGAGGTGACCCAATGTGTATCGTCCTGTCACCCTGCTGGCTAACATTGAGGATGATGACGTGATACGCAGATTCCGTCTGGACCGCACGAACATCCAAGACCTGTGTGCCATGTTGGATCCTCACCTGCGGGCTGGCAGGACATACCCAACAGCATTGACAACCGAAACAAAGGTGATGGCGGCACTGCATTTCCTGGCCAGTGGGTCATTCCAGGAGACAGTGGGCATTGCAGGGGGATGTCTCAGCCCACCTTCAGCATGGTGCTAAGGGATTTCCTGTTGGCCATGATGCGATACAAGGACCAATACATCAGTTTTCCAAGGCGTGCGGCTTTGGCGGATGTAAAGGCGGATTTCTATGCCCTTGGCCACATCCCGAATGTTGTAGGTGCTATTGACTGCACACATGTTGGCCTGGTTCCACCACAGCCACGGGAACACATCTATCGGAATCGTAAACATTCCCATTCCATCAATGTGCAGGTGGTGTGCCAGGCCGATATGATCATATTGCATGTATGTGCCAGGTTTCCGGGCTCCGCACATGATTCATACATCCTGCACAACAGCATTGTGCCCCAGCTGATGGCCAATCTACTTCCGGAGCGGGCATGGATTGTGGGTGAGTAGGCAGAGTCAAGTTGTGTGCTGTGTGTGCCATGCTGTCCTCTGCCACAGTTGTATTACTGAATCGTTATGTTTATTTCACACCTAGGTGACTCTGCATATCCCAACAGACCGTGGTTGCTGAGCCCACTACGCAATCCTAGGACACCGTCTGACGTCCGCTACAACAATGCCCATGGTAGAACACGTCGGGTGGTGGAGCGAACCTTTGGTCTCCTAAAATCGAGATTTCGCTGCCTGGACCGGACCGGAGGGGCACTCATGTACTCACCCAAGAAGGTGTGTCAGATAGTGGTAGCATGCTGCATGCTGCACAACTTGGCCTTACGGAAAGGAATACCCATGATACTGGACGATGATGACCAGCCAGGACCCCCCCTTCGATCACACAAATGTCCAGTGACGAGGATAGTGGTGAGGAGGAAGGTGTCGACCAGCGTCAGCAACTCAGCAACCGCTACTTCACTTGAAGGTGGGTGACGATGTACAACTGGTCCATTGTCTGTTGATGTAGTTGTTTGGGTGGAGGTCTATGTGATCTTTGTGGGTGCATCCTGTTGTTGACTCAGTGCTGGCTGCCTGTGTGTTGGATACAGGGCATGTAGGAACTGCTACAGGATGTCTCTGTTGGTACTGTTTCACATTAATATATGTGTGCATATTGTTGTACAGTGAGGACATGTGTTGTGTGATGGCTGTGATGCCACCACCTGACTAGTGACTTTTGTTCTGTTGTCTTTTGCTAGGTCCCTTCTGCCTCCCCTTGCCTACAGAGGATCCATGCTCCTGTGACATTGTAACCATGGTAAACATTGCACATACTGTGATAAACATGGAGCAGACTCAAATACATTGGTGCGTTATTGTTGTTTATTGTCAATGGGTATATGTGAGAGGGAAGTGGATATTTACATAAGTGTGAATGGTGAATCTATGAGTTGGCAGTGATGGTAGATGAGACAATCAAGTAGGCACCACATTGATGGGTGACACAGTCCAACAGACGGATGCCATTTCCATGGCAGTGTGGGTAAGGACAGTGTTCAAAGTCAATGGCAGGGTGAAGTGTGTTGCCATCATGGCTGGCTCCTTGACTGGCGTTTGGCAGGTGCTTTGCCACGGGTGAGTCCCAAGTTTTTCTTTGGACGGCCCCTCTTTCTTTTGGCAGGGGGGGTATCGTCTGCTAGGCCACTGGGGTCTGAGGAGTCACCCCTCTCCGTGCCCGCAGGGGTGGATGATGAACTGTCATCATGTGGGACAATGGGGGGAGGTGGAGGTGTGTGATGTGGCACTGGCCTATCCCTCAGTACCACCACTAACTGGCCCATGAGGTCCACAATTTGTCCCATACGGTTGTCCATGGACCTCAGCAGACATTGGAGCTCCAGGGCATCTTCATGGGCCTGGCCCATTTGTGCCTGTGTTCGTTCATAGGCACCCACGACTCTGGTGATGTTAGCCAGGGCTTCGGTCACAGTGTCCGGTGTTGTTGGAGTCCCACTTGTCCTCCCACCTGCCCTGCTATCACTGGCCTGTTGCCTCACCACTCTAGCCACATGCCTGCCCTCCACAGTTGTTGGCGTTGGCTCGGCATCCTCTGTGGCTGGGCGAATGTTGCAGGCAATGGTGGTAGTGGTGGTGGTGGTGGTGGTGGCGGCACAGGTCGTTCCAGCAGGGGTCAGCGTTGTTGTTGTTGCTGATGGTGGGGGGCAGTGGGGTCATGTGACCGGTTGCGCCCTGGCACACCAGATGGGCCGGCTTGGAGCTCCTCGTCCAAAGAATCCAGGGACTCGGCATCTGAGTGTCCATGTTCCGGGGTGGAGACTGGCTCTACAAGTTGAGGTTGTTGTCCTCTGCAGTCAGTTGTTGGTCACCTGTGGAACAGAGGGTACATGGTCATTGACTTACAGCCATATGGCTTGCTGTGTTTGATGTCTCTTATTTACATGTTATGCAACACACAGTTACGTATTTCATGAGTTGAATGTCTGCACAGTGTTGTTCGTCATGACATGATGTGGAGGTACATACATCTTGTTCCATGGTGTGACAAGTCATTGGATGCCATGCCCAACTTGACACTCTTTGTATGGAACTGATGAGTTGTCATCTGACAACTGGCTGCCATGCAACTTGATGTGATGCATCGAGAATGATTACTCTTCCCGACAGATGTTACATATGCACATGTACTACACATTGTCACATTGTTATCTCATGCATACCTTTGTAATGTTCTGTGCTTGTATTTATTTGCTGGACAGACCATGCCTTTTTATTGTTACTATGGTCCTTCATGCTCAGCACCCATGGAATTTGCACATAGCATTCTGTGCAGGGCATATTTGGTCCCTGATTTGCTTACACATGGGTTTAGTTGAGTCACAGTTCTGTTTCTGTCACAGTTACATACGCATCGCTGTCTGCATTCTATCAACTGTGATGTAATCGGGGTGTATTTTGTTGTGATGTGTGGCATTGTGTTGGCATTAGCTCAATGCTTTCGTTGAGGAATGGTGGGGTGCATGCACTGGCTGCTTACCTGTACAGTTGGCATCTTTTGGGTGGACTTTCTACCACATGCTTCTGGGTGGGAGGGAGTGCTCCTTCCTGCTGAGGGATGGGGCAGGGTGTGCCTGGTGGGAGTTGTAGTGCTGGCCTCCCTATTTCCAACACTCCTCCCTGTAAAGATGGCTACCTACCTGTTAGGTGAGGGTGTAGCACACAATGGCTGCCACATGGTTGTGGGTGTGGGGAGTAGTCCATCCTGCTCAGCTGTGGGACAGGGGGCCTGGTGGGAGTTGTAGTGCAGGCCTTCCTATTCCCAACACTCCTCCCTGTAAAGATGGCTACCTACCTGTTAGGTGAGGGTGTAGCACACAATGACTGCCACATGGTTGTGGGTGTGGGGAGTAGTCCATCCTGCTCAGCTGTGGGACAGGGTGCTTGGTGGGAGTTGTACGGCAGGCCTCCCTATTCCCAACATTCCTCCCTGGAAAGATGGCTACCTACCTGTTAGGTGAGGGTGTAGCACACAATGACTGTCACTTGGTTGTGGGTGTGGGGAGTAGTCCATCCTGCTCAGCTGTGGGACAGGGGGCCTCGTGGGAGCTGTAGTGCTGGCCTCCCTATTCCCAACACTCCTCCCTGTAAAGATGGCTACCTACCTGTTAGGTGAGGGTGTAGCACACAATGGCTGCCACATGGTTGTGGGTGTGGGGAGTAGTCCATCCTGCTCAGCTGTGGGACAGGGCGCCTGGTGGGAGTTGTAGTGCAGGCCTCCCTATTCCCAACACTCCTCCCTGGAAAGATGGCTACCTACCTGTTAGGTGAGGGTGTAGCACACAATGACTGCCACATGGTTGTGGGTGTGGGGAGTAGTCCATCCTGTCAGCTGTGGGACAGGGGGCCTGGTGGGAGTTGTAGTGCAGGCCTCCCTATTCCCAACACTTCTCCCTGGAAAGATGGCTACCTACCTGTTAGGTGAGGGTGTAGCACACAATGGCTGCCACATGGTTGTGGGTGTGGGGAGTAGTCCATCCTGCTCAGCTGTGGGACAGGGGGCCTGGTGGGAGTTATAGTGCTGGCCTCCCTATTCCCAACACTCCTCCCTGGAAAGATGGCTACCTACCTGTTAGGTGAGGGTGTAGGACACAATGACTGCCACATGGGTGTGGGGAGTAGTCCATCCTGCTCAGCTGTGGGACAGGGGGCCTGGTGGGAGTTGTAGTGAAGGTCTTCCTATTCCCAACACTCCTCCCTGTAAAGATGGCTACCTACCTGTTAGGTGAGGGTGTAGCACACAATGACTGCCACATGGTTGTGGGTGTGGGAGTAGTCCATCCTGCTCAGCTGTGGGACAGGGGGCCTGGTGGGAGTTGTAGTGCTGGCCTCCCTATTCCCAACACTCCTCCCTGGAAAGATGGCTACCTACCTGTTAGGTGAGGGTGTAGCACACAATGGCTGCCACATGGTTGTGGGTGTTTGGAGTAGTCCATCCTGCTCAGCTGTGGGACAGGGGGCCTGGTGGGAGTTGTAGTGCAGCTCTTCCTATTCCCAACACTCCTCCCTGTAAAGATGGCTACCTACCTATTAGGTGAGGGTGTAGCACACAATGACTGCCACATGGTTGTGGGTGGGGGAGTAGTCCATCCTGCTCAGCTGTGGGACAGGGGACCTGGTGGGAGTTGTAGTGCTGGCCTCCCTATTCCCAACACTCCTCCCTGGAAAGATGGCTACCTACCTGTTAGGTGAGGGTGTAGCACACAATGACTGCCACATGGGTGTGGGGAGTAGTCCATCCTGCTCAGCTGTGGGACAGGGGGCCTGGTGGGAGTTGTAGTGCAGGCCTTCCTATTCCCAACACTCCTCCCTGTAAAGATGGCTACCTACCTGTTAGGTGAGGGTGTAGCACACAATGACTGCCACATGGTTGTGGGTGTGGGAGTAGTCCATCCTGCTCAGCTGTGGGACAGTGGGCCTGGTGGGAGTTGTAGTGCTGGCCTCCCTATTCCCAACACTCCTCCCTGGAAAGATGGCTACCTACCTGTTAGGTGAGGGTGTAGCACACAATGGCTGCCACATGGTTGTGGGTGTGGGGAGTAGTCCATCCTGCTCAGCTGTGGGACAGGGGGCCTGGTGGGAGTTGTAGTGCTGGCCTCCCTATTCCCAACACTCCTCCCTGGAAAGATGGCTACCTACCTGTTAGGTGAGGGTGTAGGACACAATGACTGCCACATGGGTGTGGGGAGTAGTCCATCCTGCTCAGCTGTGGGACAGGGGCCTGGTGGGAGTTGTAGTGAAGGTCTTCCTATTCCCAACACTCCTCCCTGTAAAGATGGCTACCTACCTGTTAGGTGAGGGTGTAGCACACAATGACTGCCACATGGTTGTGGGTGTGGGAGTAGTCCATCCTGCTCAGCTGTGGGACAGGGGGCCTGGTGGGAGTTGTAGTGCTGGCCTCCCTATTCCCAACACTCCTCCCTGGAAAGATGGCTACCTACCTGTTAGGTGAGGGTGTAGCACACAATGGCTGCCACATGGTTGTGGGTGTGGGGAGTAGTCCATCCTGCTCAGCTGTGGGACAGGGGGCCTGGTGGGAGTTGTAGTGCAGCTCTTCCTATTCCCAACACTCCTCCCTGTAAAGATGGCTACCTACCTATTAGGTGAGGGTGTAGCACACAATGACTGCCACATGGTTGTGGGTGGGGGGAGTAGTCCATCCTGCTCAGCTGTGGGACAGGGGACCTGGTGGGAGTTGTAGTGCTGGCCTCCCTATTCCCAACACTCCTCCCTGGAAAGATGGCTACCTACCTGTTAGGTGAGGGTGTAGCACACAATGACTGCCACATGGGTGTGGGGAGTAGTCCATCCTGCTCAGCTGTGGGACAGGGGGCCTGGTGGGAGTTGTAGTGCAGGCCTTCCTATTCCCAACACTCCTCCCTGTAAAGATGGCTACCTACCTGTTAGGTGAGGGTGTAGCACACAATGACTGCCACATGGTTGTGGGTGTGGGAGTAGTCCATCCTGATCAGCTGTGGGACAGTGGGCCTGGTGGGAGTTGTAGTGCTGGCCTCCCTATTCCCAACACTCCTCCCTGGAAAGATGGCTACCTACCTGTTAGGTGAGGGTGTAGCACACAATGACTGCCACATGGTTGTGGGTGTGGGGAGTAGTCCATCCTGCTGAGCTGTGGAACAGGGGGCCTGGTGGGAGTTGTAGTGCAGGCCTCCCTATTCCCAACACTCCTCCCTGGAAAGATGGCTACCTACCTGTTAGGTGAGGGTGTAGCACACAATGACTGCCACATGGGTGTGGGAAGTAGTTCATCCTGCTCAGCTATGGGACATGGGGCCTGGTGGGAGTTGTAGTGCTGTTTGCCTGGACACATACAACACAGTAGATGTGGTCTACCTTTGTGATGTTTGAGGTGGGGTGGATGTAAAATCAGTATGACCTGTGTGTGTTTTGGGGGTGCAGATGTGTGTACTTATGCCTCAGGGATGTATCTTTGTAGTTGTGCAAGACAGTACATGGCAGTTTCATGGTATACATTAGTTGGTACTTACCAGCCTCCACTCCCCCGGGTATTCCTTCAAGACTCTCTGGATGCAGTATGGCAAGCACCTTCTCCTCCCACGCAGTGAACGGTTTTGGTGGGATGGGAGGGCCTCCACCAGTCGCATCAGCCAACTCACGATTCTTGGACCTCCTCTTCTTCACAACACTCTTCAGGTCATGCCACCGCCTCATGATTTCATTCTTGTTGCGGGGCACATTCCCTACTGCATTGACCCTGCCCACTATTCTTGCCCACATGTTTGTTCTTGTGGCTAATGGTGTCTGCTGGACCATGCTGCCAAAGAGTTGTGGTTCTACTCTGATTATCTCATCTACCATTACTGTCAACTCAGTGTCAGTGAATTTTGGCATTTTGTGATGTGCCATGGTGTGTGCTGTGCTGATGTTTTGGGGTGCAGTTGTGAGAGTGGTGTAGGTGGTGTGTGTGTGTGTTGTTGTGCTGGTGAGATGTGTGTTGTATTGCCTCTCCAATGTGCTGCAGGCTTTGGTTCCTTCAGGGCTGGAGTAGTGCAAAGGATTGTGGACAGGGAAGGGGCTGGTTTTATGCTCAGCTATGTGGGTGTGTCAAGATGGTGTAATGCAGTCAGATGTGCTGTGTGGGTTGTCCTGTGGTTTGTATAATTGAATTTGCCATGGGGGGGTGTCATTGGGAGGTTTCTGCTTATTTTGGGGGCAGGGCTAGTTGCCTGTGTGCTATTGCTGGCCTTTTTTTTTGACTTGCCCTCCATTTTTTTGCGGAGCATCCGCAGCGATGGCTGTGCTGCAGGGCTTCCGCCGGATCTCACATTGGTTACTGTTGGCAACCGTGGCGGACGGAAACAGCAGAACGTACTGCTGTGACATCAGGGATATCATAATATCATTGGCGGTCCCTCCGCGTGTCTGGCGGCGTGTTGATGTGTTTCCGCTATGTTACTGACCGTCGCGGTTGAATTTTCACTTTCTCTGCCCTCTACGGGCGGTTTTTCGATGGCTCCTACCGCTGCGGACGGAATGTTTTGGCGGTTGATCATAATAGGGTCAGCGGGGTTTCCGCAGTACCTGCAGACGGTGATTTTCCGCAACCATGGCGGTCGGATTTTTTTCCGTCCGCCATCGTAATGACCCTCTTAGTGTCATTGACAAGAGTGTAACTAGGGACGGCTTTGCTAGAAATATTCTCTTATCGCCTTCGAGGACAAAAAATGCAAAAGACAGACACCTATTTAAACGAACCCTTCCCAGTGCACTTCTCTGCTCAGGTGAGAAATAATGTTCTTGTAACAGAAGAGAAGACAGTTTTCTTGTGCATTTACGCACAGCTCTCGCCCATTTCTCCTAGGAAATGATAGCGAATAGGTTTGGAGTAAACAAGCAGATTGCTAATTAAACCCAAGTTAGAGGGAGGGAGATCTCCCTCTTTCCTTGTGCAAGTTTAGTTATTTTGCAAAATGTTATGAACGACCCAAGCATCAGCAATCAGTCACTAATGAGTAACATTTTATCAAGATAAGCACAATACGTGAAATTACATATCTAAATCTAAATATTCAGCTGCCTGGTAGGAATCACTCATATGGTCCTATCAAAATTACATACAATTGTTATTTTTTGTTTTTAATTTACATTTTTTATTGGAAGTGTATGCCTGTCACTAATAACTGACAGCACCTTTTCATTTTTCTTCTTTGTGGCATATGCTTGTGATAAAAAATAACAATCACTCCAGCTTGCCAAGACTAGACCTATTGACTTTGCCAGTGCTTGTTTTTCTTCATTGAAATGTAAAACATACCCTCTAATCCTAAGTGGATCTACATTTCTTTTCCCTTACTTCTAAATGTAATCCCTTAGTGCAGTGCTTAATTTGAGCTGGGGGTTTCCAGTGCTCAGCACCGGCACTTAATCACTTAATCATCAACACTAGCGCTTTTCATGAGCACCAGTTAAAGACACATTCATTTACGGGGAAATTAAGTGGTTTGGAGAGAATGACAGGATGTTGAGCCGACGCCGAGACTGGAACCTGGTTCCCCAGCTCCGAAGTCGGCATCTCTGGCCATTACAACACATCCTCACCTCACTTTCATTGTTAGTAGTTGGTTCTGTTTTAGGTGATGCTAACAGGAGAAATGGTCTGGTGCAAATTTCCTCCTGACGAGAGCCCCGGCACTTGTTTTTTTTTACAAATTAACCACTGCCTTAGTGAGACCTCTAAGTCCTACAGCCCTACTCCTTACCCGAAAAATAGACATAGGCTATATACTATCCATGGTCACTTCAAATTGTTGGGGGCTACAGTGGGGCATGAATGGAATGTCATGGAGGGCGCGTGGCTCTGGCAAAGAGGAGCATTTCCTTGATCCTGAAGATTGCACACAAACATCCCACTGAAAACAGTGATGTGCTATATAGAAAGGAAACAGAGTCACTATGTAGAGCTTTATAATGGGAAATAAGTAACATCTTTTGTTACCCATGTCCTTCCTTAGAGAAGGTGCCAAAGAGGGGCTTCACATTAGCCCTAATGTATCCTGCCCTGAATTCCAAAAAGGAATCCCAAGTGGAAATGTGTAAGCCTCTCCATTAGCCAATTGCCTTTTGGAGATCATGTTTTTGAGTGTACTTTTAAAAGGGATAACTAATCACAACTGCAATGTTCAAAAATTTTAAGGATGTTCCTCCCAAGGAAGCTAGCCCATGACTTGGGCAGCACATTCAGCCAAGCTGGTGTTTTAGCCAATAGCACACTGTATTTTGGGACTTATAGTTTTGCCTTTAACATTGTAAATCTGTGCAAAACAAGCTCAGCATGCAAATACTTTATGAAAAAAGTGAAAAATAAAAGGAAAGAACTAATATAATGTCAAAAATTCTTGGATGTTTTCTAATGTCCCTCACACATTTTGGTTCCTCTCTTACAATATTTTCTTTTATTTCACATATGGGATTTCATGTAAGAAAATATCACACAGAACATTCCTTTAGGGCCATTCTTTTAAAATGCACCTGTACCTGGTGATCCCACATGAAAGATTTGGCTTAAATGAATTGTTTTACAGTGCATGCATTTATTGTGGTGAATTGAAAGCACTACAGCACAACACCTTTGTCTCCATGTTTAGGCTGAAGCCTACCTGACTGCTCAGCTGTCTGGTTTGCTAAAGACATCTTGGGGACATTCAGAAAGCTTCCCCGGAATACATTTTGCCCATGGCTTACCATTGACCAGGATCGGATTGGGATCACAATTAGGCCCGGGTACTCCCAAAAAAAGAGGCCCACATTCCAAAATGGTTCACAAATATATATATATTCACTGAAAAAACCGTAGGTTTCAAACATGTTATAGTTAGGAATTAGCATTTAAAAAACCTTTGAAATTCACTGAAAAAACCATAGGTTTCAGATATGTTATAGTTAGAAATTAGCATTTAAAAAACCTTTGAAATTCACTGAAAAAACCATAGGTTTTAGGGACAGTTATAGTTAGTTGGACATTGCACTCGTACAAAACCCGTGAAATTCCCCGTTATAGTTAGTTCAGCTAACTATAACTTGCGCCCGCAATGCACTGCTGATGACGTCACATATTACATCACTCATGACATGGTCAGTGACATCACTGATGACATCACTGATGACATCTCAAATGACATCACTGATGACATCATCCAGTGACTGTGTGTTTCTGTAAAGTTTAAATATTTTAATATATATAGGGAAAGGCGTATTGAAGAATGAGTGGGTGTATAAGTGTCTGTATGGATGATTTAGTAGGTGCGTGACTAATTCTATAAGTGAGTGATTAAACGTATCTTACTGAATGCATGGGTTAGTGACTAAACTGGGTGAATGTCTGTATCTGTCTGTTGCTGTGTAAGTGGCTGCATGGGTTTGTGAATAGCTACATGAGTGTCTATAAGAGTTATTGATTTGTTGTCTGAGTATCTGTATGGGTGCCTGAGTGTTTGTGTGGATGGGGTGTGTGCGACTGTGCATAGATGTGTGAGTGGGTGATTCACTGGGTGGATGGTTTCAAGAGTGCATCTGTGATAGACTGTATGGGTGGGTAAGTGTGTGTAAGAGTGTGTTAGTGAGTGAATGTATGTCCCAGTGGTACATGTGTGAGTAACTACATATGTGAAAGGCAGTATATATGTGTGTTGGAGTATATAAATAGCTATGAGCGAGAGTGAGTGATTGTGATAGTGGCTGTATGGATGAGTGTGTGCTTGTATCAGTGATTGTATAAGAGCGTAACAATGTGCTACTATTTGTATGATTAAGTGAGCTGGTGTGTGTATAACTGTATAGGTGAGTAAATGGCAGTGTGTTTAATTATTTGCATGACTGACTAGGTGTGTGAGTACCTCTATGGATGAGTGGCGGTGTTTGAGTGTCTATATAGGAGTAAGAGTGCATATGATAGTCCTGTACTGAGTGACCATAAGTATGAGTGACTGTACGGGTGAGTGAGTGGATGTGTGTGTGTAGACCTAAGAATCAGTGAGTGGGTATGTAGTTATTGGTGTTGGAGTGTCTATGGTTTTGCGAATGGCAGTCTGTAATTTAGATTGGGTGTATCAAAGGTTATATTAGGGTGTGAAGAGCTGCATCAGATTATCACGTGGATGATGTCATCAGTGATGTCATTTGAGATGTCATCAGTGATGTCACTGACCATGTCATGAGTGATGTAATATGTGACGTCATCAGCAGTGCATTGCGGGCGCGAGTTATAGTTAGCTGAACTAACTATAACTGGGGAATTTCACGTGTTTTGTGCGAGTGCAATGTCCAACTAACTATAACTGTCCCTAAAACCTATGGTTTTTTCAGTGAATTTCAAAGGTTTTTAAATGCTAATTTCTAACTATAACATATCTGAAACCTATGGTTTTTTCAGTGAATTTCAAAGGTTTTTTAAATGCTAATTCCTAACTATAACATGTCTGAAACCTACGGTTTTTTCAGTGAATTTCAAAGGTTTTGTAAATGACAATTTTTAAATGTATTAATTGTTATAATAATTTTTTTCATACTAATTTACTAAATTTTTAGAAACAATTTTTTTTTACATATTTTATTTTTAAATTACATTGTAATTACATTATACATTACATTACAAAAAATACTTTCTCAGAATGAATTACTTTAGTTTAAATACTTTGCACATAGGCAATAGACTTTTAAGTACAGTAGTTACAGTTGTTGCAATGGGCAACACATTTTCAAACACAATGCAACATTAAGCTCAATGTGAATTTCTAGTTAAATGCAATTAGTTACTTTATGGATTACTTTTCTAACCACAGGACTGGATCCTAGATTCAGTCCTGGGACATCTCCTGTAAACAGTTGAGTAAAAGCGTTTTGGTTACAGTCGTGATTTTTAAGGAATATTATTGTATTTTAAAAGTAGACACTTAGAAACTTTTTCTCATAGAATCACCAATGTTATCCTATGGAAGGAAATTCACTTAGCAGGTAAAAACTGTTATTGTTACTTTTTCTTACTCAGTGTTGGATCCTGGATCCAGCACTGGTGCATCTCCTGTAAACAGTTGAAAGAATGCGTTTAAGTCATACAGGCGATTTTTAAGGAATATTTGTAGTTTGTGAAAATCGACACTTTGAAACTTTTCTGCTGAAAACCAGACAATGGATTCCTATGGAAGAAAATATAAGTTACTGGTAAGTACGGTTAAAATTACTTTTCAGGGTCAGTGCTGGGCTAAAAGATGCAGCACTGGGTTCTCTCCTGATAACAGGTGAGTAAATTGGAATTCGTACTCTGGTTGATTTTAGAGGAATATTATAAAGTTCCAAAACTCCACACTTAGAAGAATTTCCAAGTGAAACCAGTCAATGTTAGCCTATGAAGGAAATTCAAGTTACCGGTAAGTACGGTTAAAATTACTTTTCAGGACCAGTACTGGGCTGAAAGATGCAGCACTGAGGTCTCTCCTGATAACAGGTGAGTAAATCAGAATTCGGATTTCGGCTGATTTTAGAGGAATATTTGTATGTTTCAAAATTCAACACAGAAACTTTTTCAGCAAAAAGCAGGCAATGATATCCTATGGAAGGAAATTCAAGTTACTGGTAAGTACGGTTAAAATTACTTTTGAGGATCAGTACTGGGCTGAAAGATGCAGCACTGAGGTCTCTCCTGATAACAGGTGAGTAAATCGGAATTCGTATTTCGGCTGATTTTAGAGGAATATTATAAAGTTCCAAAACTCCACACTTAGAAGAATTTCCAAGTGAAACCAGTCAATGTTAGCCTATGGAAGGAAATTCAAGTTACTGGTAAGTACGGTTAAAATTACTTTTCAGGACCAGTACTGGGCTGAAAGATACAGCACTGAGGTCTCTCCTGATAACAGGTGAGTAAATCGGAATTTGTATTTCGGCTGATTTTAGAGGAATATTTTAAAGTTCCAAAACTCCACACTTAGAAGAATTTCCAAGATAAACCAGTCAATGTTAGCCTATGGAAGGAAATTCAAGTTACTGGTAAGTACGGTTAAAATTACTTTTCAGGACCAGTATTGGGCTGAAAGATACAGCACTGAGGTCTCTCCTTATAACAGGTGAGTACATCGGAATTCATATTTCGGCTGATTTTAGAGGAATATTTGTATGTTTCAAAAATCAACACTTAGAAACTTTTTCAGCAAAAAGCAGGCAATGATATCCTATGGAAGGAAATTCAAGTTACTGGTAAGTACGGTTAAAATTACTTTTCAGGATTAGTACTGGGCTGAAAGATGCAGCACTGAGGTCTCTCCTGATAACAGGTGAGTAAATCGGAATTCATAGTTCGGCAGATTTTAGACATATTTGCACAATGGTGAAGGGTGGGGGCGGGGCCTGAGGTGACATCTGTGCAAACGCGCCCCATGGCGCGTTTTAAGTTGGGGGATTAAGTCCCCTTGAATCATGAGGGTCCCTAGGGGCCAACTAGCCCACCAGGAACCTCCAGTATGCGCCAGGGGCTGCGTTGCAGAGACGTGTAGAGAGGCCACACCCCTTTTACACCTCTCTGCAACGCAGCTCTGTGGCGCTTTCTGGATGTACCTGTTGGGCTAGTTGGCCCCCAGGGACTCTCAGGATTGAAGGGGATTTAATTCCCCATCTTAAAACGCGCCACGGGGCCTGTTTGCACACATGTCACCTGAAGCCCCGCCCCCTCCCTTCACCACTGTGCAAACGCGCCCCTTGGCGCGTTTTAAGTCGGGGGATTAACTCCCCTTGAATCCTGAGGGTCCCTGGGGTGCAACTAGCCCACCAGCTACCTCCATTAAGCGCCACAGAGCTGCGTTGCAGAGAGGTGTAAAGGGGCGTGGCCTCTGTACACCTCTCTGCAACGCAGCCCCTGGCGCATACTGGAGGTTCCTGGTGGTCTAGTTGGCCCCCAGGGACCCCCAGTATTGAAGGGGAATTACTTCCCCATCTGCAAACGCGCCAGGGGGCGCGTTTGCAGACTGGTGAAGGAAGGGGGCGGGGCCTGCGGGCCCGATCGTTTTTTGTTTTTTTTTCCCTGAAGGGGGGCTATGTGGCTCCCTTTCCTTTTTCCTATTTTTGGGGCCTGGGGACCCCATCCCCCAGGGCCTTACCCCCTTTTTTTTTTTTTTTTTTAATTAAACGGGAAGGGGGCCGCGTGGCCTCCCTCCCGTGGCCGAATCCTGCCCCGGGGACCCCATCCCCCGGGGCATGGCCACACTTTTAAATAAATTTTTAAGGAGGGGGGCTGCGTGGTCCCCCTCCTCAGGCTTCCTTTTGCCCCGGGGACCCCATCCCCCGGGGCAGGCCTTTTTTTCTTTTAATAATTTCTGGGGAGGGGGCCGGGTGGCCCCCCTCCCGGGCCACTTATGGCCCCGGGGACCCCATCCCCCGGGTCCTGGCCTCTCGTTGGGGACTGTGGGGGGTCCCCAAACCCCCACAGTCCCGCCGGCTCCCCGTGTCCTAAGGGAGCCGGCATTGCTTTCCACACGGGGAGCAGCTAACATGCTGCTCCCCGTGTGAAAGCAATTGTCTTTGGATATTGGAGCGAGAGCAGGTTTCCCTGCTCTCTCTTCCAATATCCAAAGCAGTTTGCAATGACAGGACGGGAGCCGCGAGGCTCCCGTCCTGTCATTGCAAACAGGAGTGTCCCGGGGTAGGCACCCCGGGACACTGCAGGAGCCGGCCCTGGGGGTGGCGGTCCCCAGAGCCACCACAGGCTCCAGGAGGGGGCCGCGCGGCCCCCTCCCCACATCAGCAAAGCCCCGGGGAGGTGATGGTCCCCGGGGCTTCGGGGGTCCAAAACGGACCCCCATTTTAAATTTGTTAGTGCCCCGGGAGGTGGTGGTCCTCGGGCGTGTGGGGGCTCGAGCCCCCACACAGGAAATTTAAAAAATAAAAAATGAAGCCCCGGGGAGGTGTTGGTCCTCGGGGCTGCGGGAGGGCCGAGTGCCCTCCCGCACCATTTTAAAATGAAAGCCCTGGGGGTGGTGGTCCCCGGGGCTTGGGGGCCCTTGAGGCCCCCATACATAAATTTAACCCCCCACCATGCCCCCGGGTCTTGGGCCACCCGGGGGCAAATACAGTCGAAGCGCGGGAGACCGCGCTCGATTGCTCCGGCAGGATCCGCGCACCCTGAGCGCATCCTGCCGATTTAAAAAAAAAAAAATGTTTTTGCCCAGGGGTTCCTTGTGGGACCCCCTGAGCAGACCTAGGGGTCAGGGTGTTGCTACCCTTCCCCCTTTTTGCGCTTTGCGCACTTGTTTCTGTCCCTCGGTTCTACCGAGGGACAAAATGGCTGCCAACACTTCCTGATTTGGAGTGTTGACAGCCAATTAGGATGCAGCTCGTGATCGGGAGGGTGCGCGGATCCTCCGTGCCCATAGATATATATGTACTTTTACTTTTGATTTTCTCAGCAACTACTGAACGGATTTACACCATTTAACAAAAAGGGTTCTTTCTGAACCAAGAACTACCTCTTTGCCAAATTTGGTGTAATTCCGTTCAGCAGTTCGGGCTGTAGCCGTGTCTAAAGTTTCCTACGGGAAAATGAATGGGGAAAACACGTTTTGGGACCCCCCTTTTTTCTCGGCCCCCGCTTGACGAATCACCCCGAGACTTTCAGGGTAGGAGCGGACCGTAGCAGGCCATAAAGTTTGAAAATTTTGCGAAGATTCGTCAACCGGCAAGAGAGTTATTTCAAATAGAATGTCGCGGATTTCCTATGATAAATATTTCCTAACTATAACTATCTACTGGCGACCGCCAGTAGATAATATATATATATATATCCACCAAATCCTCTTTCCAGAAGAAAAACGGTCCGCACTCTTGCAGGTTTTGCGATTTTAATTTTTCTATCTCCTTCGTTAAGTGTTCATATATGCAAACAAAATTACAGGTGAAACAAAAGATCTACGCGTTTTTGTATTACAAATACCTTGCTCACGATCAACAGGTTGCTTGTTGTTCCTACACTTATGTGTTTGAATTTCTATGACATCATTTCCTGCTGGTTGCTGCAAGCATCCCTGTGAATTATGGGAGATGTAGTTTTCCAATTTTAATAAAAAAAGGGAAATTTTTAACAAATTTCAATAAAGTTATTACTTTTCTCTACTTAATTGATGTATTTTTAAATCAATATTGCTATAGTTGGTCAAACTAATATGCCTGGTAAGTTCTTAAATACAAGGCTTTTCATTTTTATACAAATACATTTTACCTATGTGTCATTGAATCCCTCCAATGGGAAAAGTCACACTAAGGGGTCGATTCCGATTCGGGCCGGAAATTTCCCCGACCGAGCCGGACCCGGAGAGATTTCCGACCGAATCGGACCCGTGCAGTCCGACCGAACGAGTCCGATGCGTCCGTATGTTATCGGACACGAGTCGGTCGGACTCCCATTGAACTCAATGGGAGCCGGTCGTACAACGCGTACGCGGGCTCCCATTGCCTCAATGGGTGCGAGGCGGACAAGGGCGCCCTCTACAGCGAGTACGCCGCGAAGCGCTTCGCGGCGTACACGCACAGGTAGGGGGACCCATGGGTCCCCCTGTGTGCGCCTCGCACGGGTACGCGTACAGGGGTCCGACACGGACCCCCAAAGTACGGCTCCGACAGCGAGTTCGAGTCGGACGGCGCGAGTCGGTCGGAGCGGTCGAGGTGCGCATCGTACTTACCCGGCCGGAAAACGTCTCCATTGCGCGGTGCGACTCGGGTCCGACCGAGTCGGTCGGAGCGGTACGGTCCGGGTACGAGTCGGTCGGAGCGGTCGGGTCGCCCGGACGAGTCGGTCGGCGAGTCGCATCGTACTCGCTCGGCCGGACTCGCGTACGGTTCGGTCGGGTAACAGGCTTTCGCATGGCTTTTTTCCCGACCGAATGGTATTGGGTGCGCCTCCGACCGAGATCGGAATCGGCCCCTAAATGTTCTTTCATTTTCTTCAATTTCAACCAATTTTACCAGTAATGAAATCCTTATATTTCTTTTCTTTCTTTGTTACCTTTATCGTTAATGTTCATTATTACCCTTTTACTTTTTCCCTTTCCTTTCATTCTTCTTTTTCCTTCGGAGAAGCTTTAGTCATGAGGCTATAGATGTATATATAATTCTTCCGACTGGTTCAGGCCATGAGGTGTCAAAGTACGTTGCTTCAAAATATGTCTTGATTCTTTCTGTCGCAAGATCTTTTCGCGGTTTCCACCTCGGTCATTTTTTGGTACAGTTTCAATCCCATAGAATTTAAGCTGTTTCCAGTCACTTTGATGGTACAGTTCCATATGTTTGGCCATTGCATTTGTTTTATCCTTGTTTATGGTGGCTCTTACATGTTCCATTATGCGTTTTTTCAAATCACAGATGGTGCTTCCGATGTATTTTAAAGGACACGGGCACTCCATTACATACACAGTATATTGTGTTTTGCACGTGATCAATTCTCTGATTACCCATGTCTTATTATTTGCCATTTTGATTTCCTTCATTGGCTTCGCAATTTGACACATTTTGCAGGAGTGGCATTTGACAAAACCTTTTGTTTTCATCCATGATAATTCCTTTCTTTTTCCCTTGTAGTGACTATGAATCAGGTGATCCTTCAGATTTTTTGCTCGGCGATATGTAATGGTTGGATGCTTTCCAACTATTTCTTTTACCGTTGTATCCAACTGCAGGATTTTCCAATTTTTTTGCAGGATTTTTGAAACTTCCTTACTTTCTTGGGAATAGTCGATTATCAATCTGATTGGTTCTTTCTTTCCTGTGTTTTCTTTGGTTTTTGAAATAAGGCACTCTTCCCTGGTTTTTGATTCGTTCTTTCCCAACACCCTTTGATTACTCCCGGGTTATATTTCCTTCTTTTGAATCTTGCAGCTGTGTCAGTGCTATGTTTTTGCCATTCACTTTCTTCACTGCAGATTCTTCGGAGCCTTAAAAACTCCCCATGAGGGATGCTGGAGATTAAAGATTGTTGGTGGAAGCTTGTTGCTTCTAAGGTGGCATTGGTTGCTGTGCTTTTCCGATGCAGCGTTGTGTGAATTTGATTTGCCTTTATGTAGATTTCAGTGTCCAAAAAACAATTCGTTCACTACTGATTTCATAAGTGAATTTCAGATTTGTCTCACTGTTGTTGATTATTTCAAAATATTGCTGAAATTCAGACGCTGTACCGTCCCAGATGATAAGCAGATCATCTATGAATCTGATCCAGCTAATGATTTTAACTAATGCTGAATCATTTTCTGCTTTCCATGCCACCTCCTTCTCCCACCAGCCCATTGCCAGGCAGGCATAGCTGGGACTAAATGAGAAACCCATTGCAGTCCCATTGTTCTGCCGATATATTTCTTCTACAAATACGAAGATGTTTTTCGTAAGACAGATTGAAATCATCTCTAGAAGCATCTGATTATGGTCACTATAATTTATGCTCCTGTCTTGTAAAAAGAATTCACATGCTTTTAGTCCCATGTTATTTTCTATATTCGTGTATAACGAAATTACATCCATTGTTATTAAATGATAGGTGTCTTGCCATGGGGTGTTTTGTAGTATTCTTAAAAGGTCACTGGTATCCTTTATGTAAGAGCTGAGTTGGGGCACATATGACATCAAGAAGTGATCAATGTAATTTGCTATGGGTTCCAATAATGAGCCCTTTGCAGAGAGAATTGGTCTTCCCGGTGGTTTTCTTTGATCTTTATGCAACTTGGGAAGAAAATAAATTGTTGCTGTATATATATATATACATTCACTGAAAAAACCACAGGCTTCAGGGACATTATAGTTAGTGGGACATTTCACTCATACAAAACCAGAGAAATTCGTCCGTTATACTTAGTTGAGCTAACTATAACTCGTGCCCCTGCAATGCACTGCTGATGACATCACATATTACATCACTCATGACATGGTCAGTGACATCACTGGTGACATCACTGATGACATCTCAAATGACATCACTGACGTCATCACTGATGACATCATCCACTTAATATCTGACGCACCTCCTCACACCCTAATATAACCTTTCATACACCCACTCTAAAATACAGACTACCATTCTCAAAACCATAGACACACCAATACAAGTTAGTACATACCTTCTCACTGATTCATAGGTCTACACACATCCACTCACTCACCAATACAGTCCCTCATACACACAGTCACTCATCAATACAGCCTCTGATATATGCACTTATACACCCATACACACACTCACATACTGCCACTCATCCACAGAGATACTCACACACCTAGTCAGTCATCCAAAGACTCAATCACACTCCCATTTACTCACCTATACAGTTATACACACACCACCTCACTTATTCATACAGATGCTAACACATACTTACTCTCTTATACAATCACTGACACAAGCACACACTCATCCATACAGCCACTCTCACAATCACTCACTCTCACATATAGTCACTTACATACTCCAACATTCACATATACTGCCTTTCACATATGTAGTTACTCACAGATATACCACTGAGACATCCATTCACTCACCAACACAACCATAAGCACACTCAGTCACCCATACAGCCCCTCGCAGATGTACTCATGAACCCATATACCCACTGAATCACCCACTAACATATCCATGGAGGGAGTCACACCCCCCCACCCACCCACACAGACACTCAGGCACCCATACAGGTAATCAGACAACCAATCATTAACCCACATAGATACTCATGTAGCTACTCACCAACCCATGCAGCCACTTACACACCAACTGACAGACTGATACAGACATTCACACAGATTAGTCATTCAACCATGCATTCACTAAGACACGTTTAATCTCTCACTTAAACAGTCAGTCACGCACCCACTAAATCATCCATTCAAACGCTCATACACCTACTCATTCTTCAATACACCTTTGTGTATCTATAATTAACATTCTTAAACTTTTGAAAATCACCCAGTCTCTGGATGATGTCATCAGTGATGTCATTTGAGATGCCATCAGTGATGTCATCAGTGATGTCACTGACCATGTCATGAGTGATGTAGTATGTGATGTCATCAGCAGTGCATTGCGGGGGCGAGAGTTATAGTTAGCTCAACTAACTATAACGGCCGAATTTCTCTGGTTTTGTACGAGTGAAATGTCCAACTAACTATAACGTCCCTGAAACCTGTGGTTTTTTAAGTGAATTTCTAAGGTTTTTTAAATGCTAATTTCTAACTATAACGTCCCCGAAACCTACGTTTTTTTCAGTGAATTTCAAAGGTTTTTTAAATGCTAATTTCTAGCTATATCGTCCCTGAAACCTACGTTTTTTTTTCAGTGAATTTCAAACGTTTTTTAAATGCTAATTTCTAACTATAACGTCCCTGAAACCTATGGTTTTTTCAGTGAATTTCAAAGGTTTTTTAAATGCTAATTTCTAACTATGCCTACATAGGTAGGACATGTGCAGAAAGAGGAAGAAAGGCACAGAAAGAAGCAAGTGAGGTGCAGAAAGAGGAAGAAAGGTGCAGAAAGAAGCAAGAGAAATGCAGAAAAAACCAACAGAGGTGCAGAAAGAGGCCTACTTTAACTGTACCTTACAGCAGACTCATACAAAGTAGCCAAATCACTAATCCGTCTCCCAAGATGTCTTAAACCTCACTTTTCTCTTGAAGGTTCAATATTCATCGACTGCTCAGAATGTTAGGCCTTCCAAATATAAATCAGCAATCCTAAGCATATCACTGTTGTAAGTCTGACCAAGTTTGTGAAGGTATGCATGCGTGTGTCTCTGCTTTTACCTAGTGACACGTTACATAAAAATAAACATACAAATACTTGAATACCTGTGTTTCAAACAGCATAGTCTGTAAATTTGTGTACAAAAAGGTAGAAGCAAGAGAAGTGCAGAAAGAAGGAACAGATGTGCAGAAAGAGGCAAGATGGGTGCAGAAAAAAGCAAGAGAGATGCAGAAAAAAGCAAGAGAAGTGCACAAAGAACCAACGGAGGTACAGAAAGAGGCAAGAGGGGTGCAGAAAGAGGAAAGAGAAGTGCAGAAAGAGGCAAGAGATGCACAAAAAGGGAAGAAGGGTGCAGAAAGAGGCAAGAGGGGTGCAGAAAGAAACAAGAGAAGTGCAGTATGAAGCAACCGGGGTGCAGAAAGAGGCAAGTGGGGTGCAGAAAGAGGCAACAGAGGTGCAAAAGGAGGCAAGAGAACTGCACAAAGACGCAAGAGAGTTGCAGAAACAGACAAAAGAGGTGCAGAAAGAGGGAACAGGGGTGCAGACAGAGGTAAGAGAATTGCAGAAAGAGGGAAGGGGTGCAGAAAGAGGCAAGAGAGGTGCAGAAAGAAGCTAGAGCAGAACTGAAAGAAGCAACAGAGGTGCAGAAAGAGGCAAGAGGGGTGCAGAATGAGGAGAGAGGAGTGCAGAAAGAAGCAAAAGAGGTACAGAAAGAGGCAAGAGGGGTGTAGAAAGAGGCAAGAGCAGTGTAGAAAGAACCAAGAGAGGTGCAGAAAGAGGTAAGAGATGTGCAGAAAAAGGGAAGAAGGGTGCAGAAAGAAGCAAGAGAAGTGCAGAAAGAGGCAAGTGAGGTGCAGAAGGAGGCAAGAGAACTGCAGAAAGAGGCAAGAGAGTTGCCGAAACAGGCAAAAGGGGTCAGAAAGAGGGAACAGGTGTGCAGACAGAGGCAAGAGAGGTGTAGAAAGAGGGAAGAGGGTTACAGAAAGAGGCAAGAGGGATGCAGAAATTTGCAACAGAGGTGCAGAAAGAAGCAAGAGCAGTGCAGAAAGAACCAACAGAGGTACAGAAAGAGGCAAGAGGGGTACAGAAAGAGACAAGAAAAGTGCAGAAAGAGGCAAGAGAACTGCAGAAAAAGGCAAGAGAGGTGCAAAAAGAGGCAGGAGAGGTACACAAAGATGCAAGAAGGATACAGAAAGAGGCAAGAGGGGTATAGAAAGAGGCAAGAGAAGTGCAGAAAGAAGCAACAGAGGTACCGAAAGAGACAACAGAGGTGCAGAAACAGGCAAGAAAGGTGCAGAAAGAAGGAACAGGGGTGCAGATAGAGGTAAGAGGGATACAGAAATTTGCAAGAGAGGTGCAGAAAGAAGCAAGAGCAGTGCAGAAAGAAGCAAGAGAAGTACATAAAGAAGCAAGAGAGGTGGAAAAATAGGGAAGAGGGGTGCAGAAAGAGGCAGGAGGGTTGCAGAAATTTGCAACAGAGGTGCAGAAAGAAGCAAGAGCAGTGCAGAAATAACCAACAGAGGTCCAAAAAGAGGCAAGAGGGGTGCAGAAAGAGGCAGGAGGGGTGCAGAAAGAAGGAAGAGAAGTGCAGAAAGAAGCAACAGAGGTGCTGAAAGAGGCGCCAAGTGTGCAGAAAGAGGCAAGAGAAGTGCAGAAACAGGCAGGAAAGGTGCAGAAAGAGGGAACAGGGGTGCAGAAAGAGGCAAGAGAGGTGCAGAAAGAGGGAAGAGGGGTGCAGAAAGAGGCAAGAGGGATGCAGAAAGAAGCAAGTGAGGTGCAGAAAGAGGCTACAGAGGTGCAGAAACAAGCAAGAGAAGTGCAGAAAGAGGAAAGAGAATTGCTGAAAGAGGCAACAGGAATGCAAAAAAGGGAAGAGAGGTGCAGAAAGAAGCAAGAGAGGTGCAGAAAGAAGGAAGAGAAGTGCAGAAAGAAGCAAGAGAGGTGCAGGAAGAGGTAAGACAAGTGCAGAAAGAGACAACAGGGGAGCAGAAAGAAGCAAGAGAGGTGCAGAAAGAGGCAAAAGAAGTGCAAAAAGAAGCAACAGAGGTGCAGAAGGAGGCAAGAGAGGTGCAGAAAGTGGGAAGAGGGGTGCAGAAAGAGGTAAGGGGGTGCAGAAATTTGCAAGAGAGGTGCAGAAAGAAGCAAGAGCAGTGCAAAAGAACCAACAGAAGTGCATAAAGAGGCAAGAGGGGTGCAGAAAGAGGCAAGAGAAGTGCAGAAAGATGGAACACAGGTTCACAAACAGGAAACGGAACTGCAGAAAGAGGGAAGAGAGGTGTAGAAAGAGGCAAGAGAGTTGCACAAAGTGGCAAAAGGGGTACAGAAAGAGGCAAGAGGGGTGCAGAAAGAAGCAAGAGAAGTGCAGAAAGAAGCAACAGAGGTACAGAAAGAGGCAAGAGGGGTACAGAAAGAGGCAACAGAAGTGCAGAAAGAAGCAACAGAGGTGCAGAAGGAGGCAAGAAAACTGCAGAAAGAGGCAAGAAAGGTACAGAAACTGGCAAGAGAGGTGCAGAAAGAGGGAACAGGGGTACAGAAATAGGCAAAAGAGGTGCAGAAAGAGGGAAGAAGGGTGCAGAAAGAGACAAGAGGGGTACAGAAAGAAGCAAGTGAGGTGCAGAAAGAGGCAACAGAGGCGCAGAAAGAGGCAAGAGAGGTGCAGAAAGTGGAAGAGATGAGCAGAAAGAGGAAAAAGAAGTGCAGAAAAGAAAAAAAGGTGCAGAAAGTAGCAACAGAAATGCAGGAAGAGGAAAGAGAGGTGCAGAAAGAAGCAAGAGTGGTTTGCACACCATTAGTACCAATTTAATACCCACATTTAGCAATAAGTAACAGGTGACCATTCTAGGTTTGCAAAGGGCCTTCCACCACGCTGTAACACTTGTCGCTGCATGTTTGGTATCGTTTGAGCAGTTTGAGCTAGAAACAAAGGGGCATATTATCAAGGGCAGTATCGCCACTTTAGCGGCACTTTTTGCCGATAAAGCGGTGATATTTTTATCTCCCTATTAGCAAGCTGTCGCTAACAGCTTTTAGCGACAGCTTAATGGCGATAGCGGCCGTTTTGTTGCCGCTTTGCATGTCAGTAATAATTATCGATAATGACATGCAAAGTAGGCGTTCCCAACTAAAAGCAACTGCAAACAGTCGCAAACACAACTTCCCCCTATTATCAATGCCCGCGAAGCGATAAAAAAAGTCGCGCTAACCGCGATTATCGCTGGAATTTAACACCTGCTAAAAACTTGACTTACCTATTTTCTCAATGGGAGGTGGATTGTGAGGCTAAGTCCACCATGGCCTATCATCAAGGATTCCCCTATCGCTGGTGTTTTATCGCAGGATTTCCTGCGATATTCTTGCATTTCGCCGCTATCGCTGGATTTGTTATCGCCTTGGAGATAAGCGTTGCCAATAACGCGCTATCTCGGCGATGAAATCCAGCGATAGCCGGCGTTAAAAAAAACAGCGCTAAGCGCGCTTTGCGATAATTATCGCAAATCGTTGCTAATATGCCCCAAGGTTTTTTTTGTTCAAATCTACAGATTATGCAGCAGATGATGGATTATGTGGCAAATGCGCAAAATGTATAATTGTGCGAAAGTCGGTGCAGCCAAACAATTGCATAATTCCAGTGGCCCTGCTCATACCTCTGACTAGGTCCAGAAGTGCTCCTCAGTGGTTCCTTCTTGTTTTTGTCTCATTGAGTTTATAGTTTAGCTTCTATGGAAACAAGGAAGACTAAACCTGAGGTTACCACTCCACAACACAGACTATCATACCACACAATTACTCTCCATAACACATAATCCCACTCTACATAATTCCTATACACTAAATACCACATACTTTCTATCCACATAATTTCACTGCACAACATACCACATAATTCCACTACACTACACACAACCTACATCCACTCCACTACAAGAAACATTAATAAAAAACACTTTTACATTTACAATGCCAATAGGTCTAACTCTTGCAAATGCGAAACCTATTACATTGCAAATGCTTCTTTAACTAGTAGTCACATTTGCAGCGAGGTGGAGAAAGGTGGCTGGGCCTCCGACCACCGCTCAGGAATTCTGCTGCGTAGGACTTACAGGAGGTACCAGGAGGGCTTCTTGGGCCCCAAAGTCCCTCAGGAGAAAAGTGGTTTTCATCCCCCAGCCAGTAGTGTGCCAAGAGGCGCATTTGCATAGTGGTGGAGAAAGGGGGGCATGGCCTCCGAAGACCTCTCAGCTATCCTACTGTGTGGGACTTACTGGAGGTAACAGGAGGGGTAGTTGGCCCCTAAGGACAACTGTGGGGGCCAACTACCCCTCCTATTACCGCCAGTAAGTCCCACACAGCAGCATTGGTAAGTTCTCATAGCAGGCCACACCCCCTTTGCCCACCAATCTGCAAACACGCTCCCTGGCGCGCTCTTCGATGGGGATTAAAGTCCCCTTCACTGCTGGGGGTGGTTAGGGGCCAACTAGCCTACCTGTTACCTCCACTAAGCCCCACACAGTGGGATTGCTGAGAGGTGGACACAGGCCACGCCCCCTTTGTCGACCACTTTGCAAACATGCCTCCTGGTGCGCTCTTGGTTTGGGGATGAAGTTCCCTTGCCTCCTGAGGGTCCCTGGGGGCCAACTAGCCCTCCTCTTACGTCCAGTAAGCCCCACACAGCTGGATTGCTGAGAGTGGTCCGAGGCCACGCACCCTTTTTACACCACTCTGCAAATGTGCCACCTGGCGCACTGCTGCTCGGGGGATCAAGTCCATTTCAGTCCTGAGGTCCTCAGGACACAAGAAGACCTCATCGCCCCACCAGCAGTGCGCCAAGAGGCGCATTTGCAGAGTGGTGTAAAAAGGGGCATGGCCTCGGACCACCTCTCAGCAATCCCACTGTGTGGGGCTTACTGGAGGTACCTGGTGGGCTAGTTGGCCCCTAAGGACCCTTAGGATTCAAGGGGACTTAATCCCCCAATCCAGAACGCACCAGGAGGCGCGTTTGCATAGTGGTGCAGGGAGGAGGCGGGGCGTCTGGCGAGACGCCGGCTTCTACTTTTTTTTTATTAGAAGGGGGCTATGTGGCCCCCCTTCTCTTATTATTTTGTGTGCCCTGGGGACCCCAGGACCTGCGGCCTTTGTTCGGCCCCGGGACCCCATCCCCGGGGCTGTGCCTCATTTTTTTGTTTTTCTTTAATTTTATTTAGGGAGGGGGGCCACGTGGCCCCCCTTCTCTGGGCCACTTTTGGCCCCGGGGACCACATTCCCCGGGGCCTGGCCTTGTTTATTTCTTTTTTAATCTTTTTTGATGGGACCGGTGCCGCGTGGCCCCCTCTTCCCTGGGCCTCTTTTGGCCTTGGGGAACCCCTTCCCCCGAGGCCTGCCCTGCTTTTTTGTATTAGTTTTGTATTAGTTTTGGAGGGGGCCGCGTGGCCCCCCTCCTGAGGCCAATATTGGCCCTGGGGACCTCATCCCTCAGGGCCCGGCCTTATTTAAAAAAAAAAAAAGAATAATTTAAACAGGGAGGGGGCAAAGTGGCCCCCCTCCCGGACCACTTCTGGCCCTGGGGACCCCATCCCCCGGGGCATGGCCTTATTTTTTTTATTTTAAATTAATAATTAAAACAGGGAGGGGGCCAAGTGGCCCCCCTCCCGGGCTCAGGGACCGCCACCTCCCCGGGGCTTTGCTCATAATGTGCTGGGGGGCATGCAGCCCCCCGCAGCCCCTGGGACCGCCACTTCCCCAGGGCTTTATGAAAAAAACTGCGTGGGGGGGCTCCTGCCCCCCATGCTGCCCCGGGGACCGCCACCTCCCCGGGGCATCTGTAATTATGTGCGGGGGGCCACGTGGGCCCCCCAAGCACCAGGGACCACCACCTCCCCAGGGCTTAAATGAAAATAAAGAAAGTGTGGGGGCTCCTGCCCCTCCCCACACTGCCCCGGGGACCTGCTCTCGCTTCCACAAAGTAAAGTAGAATTGCTTTTGGACAAAGGGAGCTGCAAGCTCCCCTTGTCCAAAAGCAATGCCGGCTCCCGCAGGAGGTGGGGGGCCAACAGGGACTGCGGGGGCATTGGGGCTCCCCCTGTGGTCCCCAATGTAAGGCCAGGCCCCAGGGGATGGGGTCTCCGGGGCCAGAAGTGGCCCAGGGAAGGGGGGCCACGCGGCCCCTACTCCCCTAATTAAAAAAAAAAGAGGCCAGGCCCTGGGGGATGGGGTCCCCGGGGCCAGAAGGGGTCCAGGGAAGGGGGCCACGTGGCCTCCATCCCCTAATTTAAAAAAAAGAGGCCAACGTAAGGCCAGGCCCCAGGGGATGGGGTCTCCGGGGCCAGAAGTGGCCCAGGGAAGGGGGGCCATGCGGCCCCCCTCCCCTAACTAAAAAATGTTTTTTTAAAAAGAGGCAAGGCCCCGGGGGATGGGGTCCCCAGGGCCAAAAGTGGCCCATGGAAGGGGGGCCACACAGCCCCCCTCCCGTTAAAAAATATATAAATAAAAGAGGCCTAGCCCGGGGATGGGGTCCCCGGGGCCGAAACGGGCCTCGGGAGGGGGGCCGCGCTGCCCCTTTCCCTTTTTTTTTAATTAAAAAAAGGGTCAGGCCCTGGGGAATGGGGTCCCCAGGGCTCAAAAATTACTAAGACAAGAGGGGCCACACAGCCCCCTTCTAAAAAATAAAGAAAAGAGAAGCAGGCATCTCGCTGGAAGCCCCGCCCCCTCCCTCCACCACTCTGCAAACGCGCCTCCTGCCACGTTTCTGGGTTGGGGGATTAAGTCCCCTAGAATGTTAAGGGTCCTTAGGGGCCAACTAGCCCACCAGGTACCTCCAGTAAGCCCTACACAGCTGGATTGCTGAGAGTGGTCCGAGGCCATGGCCCCTTTTTACACCACTCTGCAAACGGGTCTCTTGGCACACTGCTGGTGGGGCGATGAGGTCCTCTTATGTCCTGAGGACCTCAGGACTGAAGTGGACTTCATCCCCCGAGCAGCAGTGCTCCAGGCAGCCCGTTTGCAGAGTGGTGTAAAAAGGGTGCGTGGCCTCTGACCACTCTCAGCAATCCAGCTGTGTGGGGCTTACTGGAGGTAACAGGAGAGCTAGTTTGCCCCCAGGGACCCTCAGGAGGTTAGGGGACATCATCCCTCAACCAAGAGCACGCCAGGATGTGCGTTTGCAAAGTGGTGCAGAAAGGGGGCATGGCCTCTGTAAACCTCTCAGCAATCCCACTATATGGGGCTTACTGGAGGTATCAGGCAGGTTAGTTGGCCCCAAAGGACCCCCAGCAGCGAAGGGGACTTCACTCCCCATCCAAGAGTGCGCCGAGGAGCGCGTTTGCAGACTGGTGGGCCCAGGGGGCATGGCCTGCTTTGAGAACTTACCCATGCTGTTGTGTGGGTTTTACTGGAGGTAATAGGAGGGGTTGTTGGCCCCCAAGGTTGTCCTTGGGGGCCAACTACCCCTCCTGTTACCTCCAGTAAGTCCTTACAAACATTTGACTCATGCACTCACTGGTGAGTTGGGTGAATTGATTATCAATCATTTAATTGGTGCTGAATGGTGAATCCTCCTGAGTTTGAGGATAAGTAATTCACTAATTGTGCTTTCCCCAAATTACGGGGGGCGTCTCCAAATCGCACTCAAGTTATAATTCAATAAAGTTTATTCAAAGGCTGTGAAGTTTAAAAAAAATTATTTTCTTTATTTCATTTTCTTTTTCTTTTTATCATTAACTTGCTTTCTTCATTTGGTAGCATCCATTTCAAATAATTATGATCAAAATCATGTATTCAAAAACGTAAATACGCCCAATGCATTTCGGGCATTACCCTTTATCAGGGGCTTAATCCTGAAAACATAAAAGAACATAGAAGAAACTCGAGCTTAATCATAACCGGTATATCAATTCACAAACCTATTGATGGTGTAAGTGATTCCTAGAGTTTAACTCCAAATACTCATGCCGAAGTTACTTTGGCTATAGTATGATGTTAAAAAGGCACTGAAGAGTTATAAAAGAGTATTGTGCCAATGTTACTAGGGTCTAACGGTGCCTGTGTTCGAAAAGTTCAAGCTAGTCACCGTGCAATGCTCATACATTATTCATAAGATGAACGCGGGTAACAAGTTTCACAAAAAAATGAAAGGAAGCGGTAAAAAAACTGTAGGCGTACTGAGTTGTGCTCTAGTTCTGTGATCTCATGCACATTCGTGGACACGGGTGACAAGTTCTGCAAAGAACCAAAAGGAAATGGTAAAAAACCAGTGAGCGTGCTAAGTTGTGCTCTGGTTCTATAATCTCATGCATGTGACCAAAAAAGTGCTCATTTACATGCGGGTAAACTTACTGTAGCGGTGAACAAATTTTGTTCGTTCTAGTGACCGCGTTTTAAATTTTCAAGTGTTTAACCTGAAAATTAAATGGCATTACATGAATTCATGTTCACCCAAATGTTAAAAAAGTTTAGACCGGTCATACGCTACATTCCGACTTACCCGGTTAAATTCGTGTCATTATGAACTCCGGTCGCCTCAGTCTTGTTAGACAATCGTTCTCGTGTTTGTGTTGACCAGATATAAAAACAATTACTCCGGAAGTGTATGGCCGCACGTCCCGCGTAAAGATAGTTTTGGTGAAGAAAGTGAAGAAAGACTGAGAAGAAAGAATTCGTTGTTTAAACCTCGGCTTATGCCAAGACCGTAATAATGTGGATTGATGCTATGAGAAGATCAAAATAAAAATAAAAATAAAAATAAAGAAATAATATAATAAAATAAAATAAAATGAAATGCAATGACTGTGTTTCCCTAAATTGTTCTCGATCCATTTGACCTCCTTGACATTATACACTGTAAATGCGTTATAACAATCATTATTAACGAGTTTGATGGATGAGTTCTGCACATAAATAAATGTTGATATTTTCCCACGTGTATGTTCCTAAATTGTTCTCAATCCATTTGGCCTCCTTGACATGATACACTGCAAATGTATTATTACTATTATTATTAACAAGTTTGATGGATGGGTTCTGCACATAAACAAATGTTGATATTCTCCCATGTGTATTTTCCCATTCAAAATTATTTCGGTAATCATATTGTTTCCTATATCTCCGTGAAACGATGTATTCCAGGTACAATAACTGTGACTTTAGTAGAGAAAATGCACTTTTATGGACATGAATCGAGGCCTATACCATTTAGGTTCTATTTCTACAGGCAAATGATGTTATAACTAAAAAAAACAGCTTAAGTCCATACGTTCATTGAGCCCTCTGGGGTTGACTGTGTCTAGGTGATTGATCCAAAATGTTTCTCTCCATAGTGAGCATTGTGTATTGTCTCTACCCAGTTGGATAGGAACTTGTTCCAGAATTAGGAATCTGAGTTGGCTGATGTTGTGGTTGTGAGAGTTGAAATGGGTGGCCACAGTTGATTTGAGATTTTTGGTTCAAATGTTGCTTTTGTGTTCATTGAGGCGTATCTTCATTTTCCTCTCTGTTTTTCCCACGTACGCATACCCACATGGGCATTTCAACATGTAAATCACATTGCTGCTGCTGCATGTAGCTGTCACTTTTAATTTGATGGTTGTGCCTCGGGTCGGTGTGGTATCGTATTTCCTTTGCTGATCGAATTACAACTCCCATAGTGCATATAGGGTAATGTACCCCGATATATTTGTTCGTTTTTCTCATGCTTTTTGTTAAGTATTTATTTCGAATTTCTCGTGCGTAAATATTCAAACCTTGGTTGATGCTCAAAAATATCTTTTAAATCCTTTTCCATTGTGAGCATTGGACAATATTTCAATAAGGTCTTCTTGATCCTATAACTGCAGGTGGAAAACTTAGATACAAAAACCATTTGGTTGTCTTTATCTTTGGGTGCTTTCGTACTGATCAATAAACTCTCTCGTGTTTTATTTTATGCCTTATGAATAGCCTCTTGCAATATTGTTTGTGGGTACCCTCGTTGTCTAAATTTCTCAACTGTGGTGATCATGCTTTCATTATACTGCTTTTCGTTTGATGAGATCCTTTCTAGCCTTAATATTTGGGAGAATGGTAAATGTTTTTTTAGTGATGGTTGGTGAAAACTAGTGTAGTGAGGGAGATTGTTCCGATCAGTCGGTTTGGTACACACACTTGTTGTGAGCAGTCCATCTTGGTTGGTGATTAAGGTGTCAAGAAATGTAATTCGTTCTTTGCTGATTGTATAAGTAAATCCAATCCTTTCATCAATTGTGTTAAGTTTGTCAATGGCTTTTGGTAAATCCTGGTGTGACCCTTTCCAAAGTATGAAAATATCGTCAATGTATCTTTTGTATGTAATAAGGTTGTCGATCCACTCTCGCTGGTTGAGTATATGATCCTGTTCAAACCTGCACATAAATAAGTTCGCATACGCCGGAGCGGCGCAATTTCCCATTGATGTTCGTGATGATTGGATGTAAAAGTCGTTCTGCCACTTGCAATAACTGTGAAAAAGTGTGAAATGTAAAAACTCCATGAGGAAAACTTTAAGAACTTCTTCTTTGTCCGATTCCATCAAAAATGATTCTACTGCTGGAATTCCCAAATTGTGGGGGATTGACGTGTATAATGATTTAACATCAATGGTACAAAGTGTAATTTCCTGTGTTATTTCCAGTTTCGTTTTTTCCAAGGTGTTTAAGAAGTCTGTAGTATCCTTGATGTATGTGGACATATTCTGTACCAGGGGCTGGAGGTGTTTGTCCAGATATTTCCCTATGGGTTCATGTATTGAATTTATTGTAGATACAATAGGTCTGAATGGAGGTTTTGTAGGATGTTTATGAATTTTGGGATCATATATATGTATGGTATTGCTGGAATATTGCTGAGAAGACGTACCTTACCAAAACAAATCCAGCAATACCATACATATATATGATCCCAAAAATTCATAAACATCCTACAAAACGTATTCAGTACATGAACCCATAGGGAAATATCTGGACAAACACCTCAAGCCCCTGGAAATAACACAGGAAATTACACTTTGTACCATTGATGTTAAATCATTATACATGTGAATCCCCCACAATTTGGGAATTCGAGCAGTAGAATAATTTTTGATGGAATCGGACAAAGAAGAAGATCTTAATGTTTTCCTCATGGAGTTATTACATTTCACACTTTTTCACAGTTATTTCAAGTGGCAGAACGACTTTTACATCCAATCGTCAGGAACATCAATGGGGAATTGCGGCGCTCCGGCGTATGCAAACTTATTTATGTATAGGTTTGAACAGGATCATATACTCAACCAGAGAGAGTGGATCGACAATCTTATTACATACAAAAGATACATTGACAATATTTTGGAACGGGTCACACCAGGATTTACCAAAAGCCATTGACAAACGTAATACAATTGATGAAAGGATTGGATTTACTTATACAATCAGCAAAGAACAAATTACATTTCTTGACACCTTAATCACCAACCAAGATGGACTGCTCACAACAAGTGTGTATACCAAACCGACTGATCGGAACAATCTCCTTCACTACACTAGTTTTCACCAACTATCACAAAAAAAACATTTACCATTCTCCCAAATATTAAGGCTAGAAAGGATCTCATCAAATGAAAAGCAGTATAATGAAAGCATGATCACCACAGTTGAGAAATATCGACAACGAGGGTACCCACAAACAATATTGCAGGAGGATATTCATAAGACACAAAATAGAACACGAGAGATTTTATTGATCAGTACGAAAGCACCCAAAGATAAAGACAACCAAATGGTTTTTGTATCTAAGTTTTCCACCCGCAGTTATAGGATCAAGAAGACCTTATTGAAATATTGGCCAATGCTCACAATGGAAAAGGATTTTAAAGGTATTTTTGAGCATCATCCAAGATTAGCATATTTACTAACGCACGAGAAATTTGAAAGAAATACTTAACAAAAAGCATGAGAAAAATGAACAAATATATCGGGATACATTACCCTGTGTGAACTGTGGGAGTTGTAACTCGATCATCAAAGGAAATACGATACCACACCCGATCCGAGGCACAACCATCAAATTAAAAGTGACAGCTACATGCAACAGCAACAATGTGATTTACATGTTGAAATGCCCTTGTGGGTATGCGTACATGGGAAAAACAGAGAGGAAAATGAAGATACGCCTCAATGAACACAAAAGCAACATTCGAACCAAAAATCTCAAATCAACTGTGGCCACCCATTTCAACTCTCACAACCACAACATCAGCCAACTCAGATTCTTAATTCTGGAACAAATTCCTATCCAAATTGGTAGAGACAATACACAATTCTTATTACAGAGTGAAACATTTTGGATCAATCACCTAGACACAGTCAACCCCAGAGGGCTCAATGAACGTATGGACTTAAGTTGTTTTTTATAGTTATAACATCATTTGCCTGTAGAAATAGAACCTAAATGGTATAGGCCTTGATTCTTTTCCACTAAAGTGCATTTTCTCTACTAAAGTGACAGTTATTGTACCTGGAATACATCGTTTCACAGAGATATAGGAAACAATATGATTACCGAAATAATTTTGAATGGGGAAATACACATGGGAGAATATCAACATTTGTTTATGTGCAGAACCCATCCATCAAACTCGTTAATAATAATTGTTATAACGCATTTACAGTGTATCATGTGAAGGAGGCCAAATGGAACGAGAACAATTTAGGGAAATACAAATGGGAAAATATCAACATTTGTTTATGTGCAGAACTCATCCATCAAACTCGTTAATAATAATTGGTATAACGCATTTACAGTGTATCATGTCAAGGAGGCCAAATGGATCGAGAACAATTTAGGGAAACACAGTCATTGCATTTCTTTTTATTTTATTATATTATTTTTTTCTTTTTCTTTTATTTTTATCTTCTCATAGCATGAATCCACATTATTACGGTCTTGGCATAAGCCGAGGTTTATACAACGAAGTCTTTCTTCACAGTCTTTCTTCACTTTCTTCACCGAAACTATCCTTACGCGGGACATGCAACCATACACTTCCAGAGTAATTGTTTTTATATCTGGTCGACACAAACACGAGAACGATTGTTTAACAAGACTGAGGTGATCGGAGTTCGTAATGACACGAATTTAACCGGGTAAGTCAGAATATAGCGTATGACCAGTGTAAACTTTTTTAACATTTGGGTGAACATGAATTCATGAAATGCCATTTAATTTTCAGGTTAAACACTTGAAAATTGAAAATGCGGTCACTAGAATGAACAAAATGTTTTCACCACTACAGTAAGTTTACCCTCATGTAAATGAGCACTTTCTCGGTCACGTGCATGTGATTATAGAACCAGCGCACAGCTTAGCACGCTCACTGTTTTTTTACCGTTTCCTTTTGGTTCTTTGCGAAACTTGTCACCCACTTCCACAAATGTGCATGAGATCATAGAACTAGAGCACAACTCAGTGCGCCTATGGATTTTTTACAGTTTTTTTACCGTTTTCTTTCATTTTTAGTGAAACTTGTTACCCGCGTTCATCTTATGAATAACGTATGAGCAATGCATGGTGACTAGCTTGAACTTTTCGAACACGGGCACCGTTAGACCCTAGTAACACCGGCACAATACTCTTTTATAACTGTTCAGCACCTTTTTAAAATCATACTGTAGCCAAAGTAACTTTGGCATGAGTATTTGGAGTTAAACTCTAGGAATCACTTACACCATCAACAAGTTTTTGAATTACAGCAATTTTATTGATGTACCGGTTATGATTAAGCTCGAGTTTCTTCTATGTTCTGTTATGTTTTCAGGATTAAGCCCCTGATGAAGCGTAATGCCCGAAAGGCATTGGGCGTATTTACATTTTTGAATACATGATTTTGATCATAATTATTTGAAATGGATGTTACCAAATGAAGAAAGCAAGTTAATGATAAAAAGAAAAAATGAATTAAATAAAAGAATTTTGAAAAAACTTCACAGCCTTTGAATAAACTTTATTGAATTATAACTTGAGTGCGATTTGGAGACGCCCCCCATAATTTGGGGACAGCACAATCAGTGACCTCCAGTAAGTCCCACACAGTGGTATTGGTAAGACGTCTTCGGAGGCCATGCCCCCCTTTCTCCACCTCTCTGCAAACGTGCCTGCTGGCACACTACGGGTTGGGGCATGAAGTCCACTTTGCTCCTGAGGGACATTGGGGGCCAAGAAGCCCTTCTGGTACCTTCTGTAACTCCTACGCAGAGGAATTCCTGAGCGCTGGTCGGAGACCCAGCCCCCTTTCTCCACCTGTCTGCAAACGCGACTACTAGTTAAAGAGGCATTTGCAATGTAATAGGTTTCACATTTGCGAGAGTTAGAGCTATAGGCGTTGTAAATGTAAAAGTGTTTTACTAATGTTTCTTGGAGTTGTTTGGATGTAGGTTGTGTGTAGTAGAATTATGTGGTATGATGTGCAGTGAAATTATATGGATAGACTTTGACTTTGATGTGGATAAAAGGTATGTGGTATTTAGTGTATAGGAATTATGTAGAGTGGGATTATGTGTTATGGAGAGTAATAATGTGGTATGGTAGTCTGTGTTGTGGAGTGGTAACCTCAGGTTTTGTCTTCTTTGTTTCCAAAGAAGCTAAACTATAAACTTAATGAGACAAAAAAAGAAGGAACCACTGAGGAGCACTTATGGACCTAGTCAGAGGTATGAGCAGGGCCACTGGAATTATGCGACTGTTTGGCTGCACCGACTTTTGCACAGTTCTACATTTTCCGCATTTGCCACATAATCCATCATCTACTGCATAATCTGTGGATTTGAACAAAAAAAACCTTGTTTCAAGCTCAAACTGCTCAAACGCTGCCAAAAATGCAGCGACAAGTGTTACAGCATGGTGGAAGGCCCTTTGCAAACCTAGAATGGTCACCTGTTACTTATTGCTAAATGTGGGTATTAAATTGGTACTAATGGTGTGCAAACCACACTTGCTTCCTTCTGCGCCTTTCTTGTCTCTTTCTGCCTTTCTGTTGCTTCTTTCTGCACCTTTCTTTATGTTCTGTACTTCTTTTGCCTCTTTCTGCTCATCTCTTCCACTTTCTGCACCACTCTTGCCTCTTTCTGCACCTCTGTTGCCTCTTTCTGTACCTCACTTGCTTCTTCCTGTACCCCTCTTGCCTCTTTCTGCACCCTTCTTCCCTCTTTCTGCACCTCTCTTGCCTCTTTCTGCACCCCTGTTCCCTATATCTGCACCTCTCCTGCCTGTTTCTGCACCTCTTTTGCCTCTTTCTACACTTCTCTTGCCTCTTTCTGCACCTCTGTTGCTTCTTTCTGCACTTCTCTTGCCTCTTTCTGCACCCCTCTTGCCTCTTTCTGCACCTCTGTTGCTTCTTTCTGCACTTCTCTTGCTTCTGTCCGCATCTCTGTTGCTTCTTTCTGCACCCCTCATGCCTCTTTCTGCACCCCTCTTCCCTCTTTCTGCACCTCTCTTGCCTCAGTCTGCCTGCCTGTTCCCTCTTTCTGCATCCCTTTTGCCTGTTTCTGCAACTCTCTTGCCTCTTTCTGCAGTTCTCTTGCCTCCTTCTGCACCTCACTTGCCTCTTTCTGCAACTCTCTTGCCTCTTTCTGCACTTCTCTTGCCTCTTTCAACACTTCTCTGGCCTGTTTCTGCACCTCTCTTGCCTCTTTCTGCACCTTACTTGCTTCTTTCTGCACCCCTTTTGCCTGTTTCTGCAACCCTATTCCCTCTTTGTTCAACTCTCTTGCCTCTTTCTACACCTCTCTTCCCTCTTTTCACACCACTCTTGCTTCTTTCTGTACCTCTGTTGCTTTTTTCTGCACTTTTCGTGCCTCTTTCTGCACCCTTCGTGCTCTTTCAGCACCTCTGTTGCTTCTTTCTGCAGTTCTCTTCCTTCTTTCTGCACCACTCCTTCCTCTTTCTGTACCCCTCTTGCCTCTTTGTGTACCTCTCCTACCCCTTTCTGCACCCCTCTTGCCTCTTTTTGCACCTCTGTTGGTTCTTTCTGCACCTCTTTTGCTTTGTTCTGCACTTCACTTGCCTCTTTCTGTACCCCTCTTGCCTCTTTCCGCACCTCTGTTGCTTCTTTCTGCATCCCTCATGCCTCTTTCTGCACCCCTCTTCCCCCTTTCTGCACCTCTCTTGCCTCAGTCTGCCCAACTGTTCCCTCTTTCTGCATCCCTTTTGCCTGTATCTGCAACTCTCTTGACTCTTTCTGCAGTTCTCTTGCCTCCTTCTGCACCTCACTTGCCTCTTTCTGCAACTCTCTTGCCTCTTTCTGCAGTTTTCTTGCCTCCTTCTGCACCTCTCTTGCCTCTTTCAACACTTCTCTTGCCTGTTTCTGCACCTCCCTTGCCTCTTTCTGCACCGCTCTTGCCTCTTTCTGCACCTTACTTGCTCCTTTCTGCACCCCTTTTGCCTGTTTCTGCAACCCTCTTCCCTCTTTGTGCAACTCTCTTGCCTCTTTCTACACCTCTCTTCCCTCTTTTCGCACCACTCTTTCCTCTTTCTGTACCTCTGTTGCTTCTTTCTGCACTTTTTGTGCCTCTTTCTGCACCCTTCGTGCCTCTTTCAGCACCTCTGTTGCTTCTTTCTGCAGTTCTCTTCCTTCTTTCTGCACCACGCCTGCCTCTTTCTGTACCCCTCTTGCCTCTTTGTGTACCTCTCCTACCCCTTTCTGCACCCCTCTTGCCTCTTTTTGCACCTCTGTTGGTTCTTTCTGCACCTCTTTTGCTTTGTTCTGCACTTCACTTTCCTCTTTCTGTACCCCTCTTGCCTCTTTCTGCACCTCTGTTGGTTCTTTTTGCACTGCTCTTGCTCCTTTCTGCACCTCTGTTCCAGATTTCTGCATCCCTTATGCCTCTTTCTGCACCCCTCTTCCCTCTTTCTGCACCCCTCTTCCCTCTTTCTGCACCTCTCTTGCCTCAGTCTGCCCACCTGTTCCCTCTTTCTGCACCCCTTTTGCCTGTTTCTGCAAGTCTCTTGCCGCTTTCTGCAGTTCTCTTGCCTCCTTCTGCACCTCACTTGCCTCTTTCTGCACCTCTGTTGGTTCTTTTGCACTGCTCTTGCTTCTTTCTACACCTCTCTTGCAAATTTCTGCACCCGTCTTACCTCTTTCTGCACCTCTCTTGCCTCTGTCTGTACCCCTGTTCCCTCTTTCTGTACATCTTTTGCCTGTTTCTGCAACTTTCTCCTCATTCTGCAGTTCTCTTGCCTCCTTCTGCACCTCTGTTGCTTCTTTCTGCAGTTCTCTTGCCTCTTTTTGCACCCCTGTTGCTTCATTCTGCACTTCTCTTGCTTCTTTTTACACCTCTGTTGCTTCTTACAGCAATTCTCTTGCCTCTTTCTGCACCTCTCTTGCCTCTTTCTGCACCTCACTTGCTTCTTTCTGCACCCCTCTTGCCTCTTTCTGTACCCCTCTTCCCTCTTTGTGCAACTCTCTTGCTTCTTTCTACACCTTTCTTCCCTATTCTGCACCACTCTTCCCTCTTTCTGTACCTATGTTGCTTCTTTCTGCACTCCTCTTGCCTCTTTCTGCACCCTTCATGCCTCTTTCAGCACCTCTGTTGCTTCTTTCTGCACTTCTCTTCCTTCTTTCTGCACCCCTCCTGCCTCTTTCTGTAACTCTCTTACCTCTTTGTGCACATCTCCTACCCCTTTCTGCAAACTCTAGCCTCTTTTTGCACCTCTGTTAGTTCTTTCTGTACTGTTTTTGGTTCTTTCTGCACCTCTTTTGCAAACTTCTGCATCCCTCTTCCCTCTTTGTCCACCTCTCTTGCTTCTTTCTGCACTTCTCTTGCTTCTTTCTGCACTGCTCTTGCTTCTTTCTGCACCTCTCTTGCAAATGTCTGTATCCCTCTTGCCTCTTTCTGTACCCCTGTTCCCTCTTTCTGCACCTTTCTTGCCTGCTTCTGTACCTCTCTTGCTGCACCTCTGTTGCTTCTTTCTGCACCTCTCTTGCCTCTTTCTGTACCCCTCTTGCCTCTTTGTGCACCTCTCCTGCCTTATTATGCACCTCTCTTGCCTTTTTCTGCAGTTCTCTTGCCTCTTTCTGCACCTCTTTTGCTTCCTTTTGCACTTCTCTTGCCTCTTTCTGTACCCCTCTTGCCTCTTTCTGCACCTCTGTTGGTTCTTTCTGCACTGCTCTTGCTTCTTTCTGCACCTCTGTTCCAAATTTCTGCATCCCTCTTGCCTCTTTTTGCACCCCTCTTCCCTCTTTCCTCACCTCTCTTGCCTCAGTCTACCCACCTGTTCCCTCTTTCTGCACCCCTTTTGCCTGTTTCTGCAATTCTCTTGCCTCTTTCTGCAGTTCTCTTGTCTCCTTCTGTACCTCTGTTGCTTCTTTCTGTACCTCTCTTGCAAATTTCTGTCCCCCTCTTGCCTCTTTCTGCACCCCTCTTGCCTCCTTCTGCACCTCTGTTGGTTCTTTCTGCACTGCTCCTGCTTCTTTCTGTACCTCTGTTGTCTGTTTCTGAACTTCTCTTGCCTCCTTCTGCACCTCTGTTGCTTCTGTCTGCACTTCCCTTGCCTATTGCTGCACCCCTCTTGCCTCTTTATGCACCTCTGTTGCTTCTTTCTGCTCTTCTGTTGCTTCTTGCTTCTTTCTGCACTCCTCTTGCCTCTTTCTGCACCTCTCTTGCTTCTTTCTGCACTTCTCTTGCCTCCTTCTGCACCTCTGTTGCTTCTTTCTGCACCTTTCTTGCTTCTTTCTGCACCCCTCTTGCCTCTTTCTGCATCCCTCTTCTCTCTTTCTGTACCTCTCTTGCCTCTTTCTACACCTCTTTTGCTTCTTTCTGCATTTCTCTTGCCTCTTTATGCACCCATCTTGCCCCTTTCTGCACCTCTGTTGCTTCTTTCTGCACTTCTCTAGCTTCTTTCTGCACTTCTGTTGCTTCTTTCTGCACTCCTCTTGCCTCTTTCTGCACCCTTCTTCCCTCTTTCTGCACCTCTCTTGCCTCTTTCTGCACCCCTGTTCTCTTTTTCTGCACCTCTCTTGCCTGCTTCTGCAACTCTCTTGCCTCTTTCTGCAGTTCTCTTGCCTCCTTCTGCACCTCACTTGCCTCTTTCTGCAACTCTCTTGCCTCTTTCTGCAGTTCTCTTGCCTCCTTCTGCACCTCTCTTGCCTCTTTCAACACTTCTCTTGCCTGTTTCTGCACCTCTCTTGCCTCTTTCTGCACCGCTCTTGCCTCTTTCTGCACCTTACTTGCTCCTTTCTGCACCCCTTTTGCCTGTTTCTGCAACCCTCTTCCCTCTTTGTGCAACTCTCTTGCCTCTTTCTACACCTCTCTTCCCTCTTTTCGCACCACTCTTTCCTCTTTCTGTAACTCTGTTGCTTCTTTCTGCACTTTTTGTACCTCTTTCTGCACCCTTCGTGCCTCTTTCAGCACCTCTGTTGCTTCTTTCTGCAGTTCTCTTCCTTCTTTCTGCACCACGCCTGCCTCTTTCTGTACCCCTCTTGCCTCTTTGTGTACCTCTCCTACCCCTTTCTGCACCCTCTTGCCTCTTTTTGCACCTCTGTTGGTTCTTTCTGCACCTCTTTTGCTTTGTTCTGCACTTCACTTGCCTCTTTCTGTACCCCTCTTGCCTCTTTCTGCACCTCTGTTGGTTCTTTTTGCACTGCTCTTGCTCCTTTCTGCACCTCTGTTCCAGATTTCTGCATCCCTTATGCCTTTTTCTGCACCCCTCTTCCCTCTTTCTGCACCTCTCTTGCCTCAGTCTGCCCACCTGTTCCCTCTTTCTGTACCCCTTTTGCCTGTTTCTGCAAGTCTCTTGCCGGTTTCTGCAGTTCTCTTGCCTCCTTCTGCACCTCACTTGCCTCTTTCTGCACCTCTGTTGGTTCTTTTGCACTGCTCTTGCTTCTTTCTACACCTCTCTTGCAAATTTCTGCACCAGTCTTACCTCTTTCTGCACCTCTTTTGCCTCTGTCTGTACCCCTGTTCCCTCTTTCTGTACATCTTTTGCCTGTTTCTGCAACTTTCTCCTCATTCTGCAGTTCTCTTGCCTCCTTCTGCACCTCTGTTGCTTCTTTATGCAGTTCTCTTGCCTCTTTTTGCACCCCTGTTGCTTCATTCTGCACTTCTCTTGCTTCTTTTTACACCTCTGTTGCTTCTTACAGCAATTCTCTTGCCTCTTTCTGCACCTCTCTTGCCTCTTTCTGTACCTCACTTGCTTCTTTCTGCACTCCTCTTGCCTCTTTCTGTACCCCTCTTCCCTCTTTGTGCAACTCTCTTGCTTCTTTCTACACCTTTCTTCCCTCTTTCTGCACCACTCTTCCCTCTTTCTGTACCTATGTTGCTTCTTTCTGCACTCCTCTTGCCTCTTTCTGCACCCTTCATGCCTCTTTCAGCACCTCTGTTGCTTCTTTCTGCACTTCTCTTCTTTCTTTCTGCACCCCTCCTGCCTCTTTCTGTAACTCTCTTACCTCTTTGTGCACATCTCCTACCCCTTTCTGCAAACTCTAGCCTCTTTTTGCACCTCTGTTAGTTCTTTCTGTACTGTTTTTGGTTCTTTCTGCACCTCTTTTGCAAAGTTCTGCATCCCTCTTCCCTCTTTGTCCACCTCTCTTGCTTCTTTCTGCACTTCTCTTGCTTCTTTCTGCACTGCTCTTGCTTCTTTCTGCACCTCTCTTGCAAATGTCTGTATCCCTCTTGCCTCTTTCTGCACCCCTGTTCCCTCTTTCTGTACCTTTCTTGCCTGCTTCTGTACCTCTCTTGCCTCTTTCTGCACCTCTGTTGCTTCTTTCTGCACCTCTCTTGCCTCTTTCTGTACCCCTCTTGCCTCTTTGTGCACCTCTCCTGCCTTATTATGCACCTCTCTTGCCTTTTTCTGCAGTTCTCTTGCCTCTTTCTGCACCTCTTTTGCTTCCTTTTGCACTTCTCTTGCCTCTTTCTGTACCCCTCTTGCCTCTTTCTGCACCTCTGTTGGTTCTTTCTGCACTGCTCTTGCTTCTTTCTGCACCTCTGTTCCAAATTTCTGCATCCCTCTTGCCTCTTTTTGCACCCCTCTTCCCTCTTTCCTCACCTCTCTTGCCTCAGTCTACCCACCTGTTCCCTCTTTCTGCACCCCTTTTGCTTGTTTCTGCAACTCTCTTGCCTCTTTCTGCAGTTCTCTTGTCTCCTTCTGTACCTCTATTGCTTCTTTCTGTACCTCTCTTGCAAATTTCTGCCCCCCTCTTGCCTCTTTCTGCACCCCTCTTGCCTCCTTCTGCACCTCTGTTGGTTCTTTCTGCACTGCTCCTGCTTCTTTCTGTACCTCTTTTGTCTGTTTCTGAACTTCTCTTGCCTCCTTCTGCACCTCTGTTGCTTCTGTCTGCACTTCTCTTGCCTATTGCTGCACCCCTTTTGCCTCTTTATGCACCTCTGTTGCTTCTTTCTGCACTTCTGTTGCTTCTTTCAGCACCTCTCTTGCTTCTTTCTGCACTCCTCTTGCCTCTTTCTGCACCTCTCTTGCTTCTTTCTGCACTTCTCTTGCCTCTTTCTGCACCTCTGTTGCTTCTTTCTGCACCTCTCTTGCTTCTTTCTGCACCTCTCTTTCCTCTTTCTGCATCCCTCTTCTCTCTTTCTGCACCTCTCTTGCCTCTTTCTGCACCTCTTTTGCTTCTTTCTGCACTTCTCTTGCTTCTTTCTGCACCCCTCTTGCCTCTTTCTGCACCTTTGTTGCTTCTTTCTGCACTTCTCTAGCTTCTTTCTGCACTTCTGTTGCTTCTTTCTGCACTCCTCTTGCCTCTTTCTGCACCCTTCTTCCCTCTTTCTGCACCTCTCTTGCCTCTTTCTGCACCCCTGTTCTCTTTTTCTGCACCTCTCTTGCCTGCTTCTGCAACTCTCTTGCCTCTTTCTGCAGTCCTCTTGTCTCCTTCTGCACCTCTGTTGCTTCTTTCTGCACTTCTCTTGCCTCTTTCTGCACCCCTCTTGACTCCTTCTGCAGCTCTGTTGGTTCTTTCTAAACTGATCTTGCTTCTTTCTGCTCCTCTTGTAGGAGAGTAGGATCTGCTTCACATGGGTACCCCCACTTTTTGCTGGTGCTTCACTGTTTTTCGACATTAGTCTGGCTGGGGCCCTGCTAATCAGAACCCCAGCCTAGCTGCTTCCTCTCTAAAATGGTTTCCATGTGCCTTAGGCACCTCACTGATTGGAATCTGGAGTGCCCTTATAAGTCCCTAGTATATGGTATACTATGTACCAAGGGCATAGGTACCTCAGAGGCCTACCAGGGGCTGCAGCATGTATTATGCCACCCCTGGAAGGCCATCCAAACTGACACCACAGGTTTGCTACTGCAGCCTGGGTAAGGTGGTGCATGCACTCCTTACTGTGATATAGGTTACCTATATCACTAAATACATACACACATATAAACCTATAAGTCACTCCTAAGGCAGGCCTTATCAATCCTGAAGGCAGAGTGCGTGGTTCCTATGTGAGAGGGTGCCCCTGCATGAGCAGGGCCCCTCTGCAGCGTTCGGAGACCCTTCTCTGATGCTGTTTGTAGTGCAGCCTGACCATATACTCTTAAGCGCATTATAACCTCGCGTTAAATGCTAACTTTGGAATGGCTGCACCTAAACATGTCGTGTTTGGTGTCAAACATCTTGGAATACTACCCCCCGCCAATTCTGGCGGTGGGGGTAGCATTCCACCCTTCTAGAGGGAAAGACATGTTAACTCTGGCTAGCCCGGTAACTTCTTTCTAAAGCCCTGGCATCACAAAATGGATGCTGCTGCCACAGACACGAGTCTGGCCTCCTGCTGCTGGACGAAACTCCGGCAGGGGAGGCCTGGACAATAGGTTTCCTGTCCCAGGGAGGTGTGACCACCTCCCCAGACAGGATAATGTGTATTGGGGCTGGGTGGGAGCACTTTCGGGTGCTTTGAAGTCCTGCACTGGGGGCACATTTGGTGTCCCTAGTGCATACCCCAGTTCAAACCGGATCAGGGGCTTGCAGCCCCTGCTTTGGTGCGAACTGGACAAAGGGAAAGGGGTGTAGCCACCCCTCTGCCCTGACCCACCCATAGGTGGGGCCACAGAGTAGTCCAACCCCTAAACTTGGTATAAGTATAGGAACCCAGTCCTTAGGACTTTAGATTATCCCTGGATGAAACTCTGAAACAGAATCCTGGACCTTCGACGCTCTACTCAAGACTAGAGGACAGAAGAATCTCCCTTGGGGTCAAGGAGTGACTCCCCTGCTTGGCGGGCACCAAAGACGCATCTGTCTGGTCTGCATTTCTGAAGCTCCCGTTGGACGCCGAAGTCTTCGCATCACCAGAGGTGCATTTTCAGACTTCGCCGAGGATACCCTGAGTTCCCAGCAAAGCTGAGGTCCGTAACTATTGTGGGTAACGTGAGACTGTGACCCCTGGACACCAAGCACATTTGCAAGTGCATCCTCTTCTGGGTCTCCCATGAAGTCGTGCTTTAGGCTTCGAGTAGCCCTAGCCTCCAGCACCAACTGCACCGAAGATCACTGGCCTCCACTTCACGAGTGTCCTGTGAGCCAGATCCACGTGCAACATCTCGAGGCTCCTTTGCGGTCGCTAGCCCGTTAGCTAGTAGCCCTTCACGAAGGCCAATCCTTTTCTTCTTGGGCACTCTGATGGCTCCAGGCCTGCCCTCACTTACCTTCACTTGGTGAGTTCCTCAGACCTTGCTGGTCTGCACCATCGACGATCTTCATCTTCACCGAGACTTGCCGTTGCCAAGGCTTGTTTGGTCCAATCTGGTCGTCGACACCTCAGCACTCGACAGACATCGTGTACCAGCCTGAATCCTGCTCCTGGTTGCCGACAACACCTCCTGGACCTCGTGGCTGAAGAGTCAAGATGACCGTCAACGCACCTGAAGCACTCAACATCGGTGGGCATCTGTCCATCGCCTTCCTGGTCACTGGCTAGTGACCCAGACTCTGTCCCCTCTGCTTTCAGGTTCTTCAGATCTCCGATCCACTCTTGGATCCACCCGGACACTTTCCACTTGGTCGCCAGCAGCACTTTGCAGCAGATCGCCATTCAAATCGACGACGAAACCCGACCCCGAAAGGCACCTATGCACCCGGCTTCCTGGGTGAGGTAACACGAGTACTCCGGTGCTCCCATGGGTAGAGACTCTAGAACGACCTAGTTCTCAAAGGGTTTGCTCCAAGTCCTCCTTTAAGTGTCCCTTTTCTTTAATTTCCTGATCGCGACTTTCTCCATAGAAGTTAACGGCGTATCGCGGTTGTGTATTTACACTGCACGCGTCCCCCGTGGGTCCCCTGTGTCACTACCTTGGGTGGTTCCTTGTGGTCCACGCACTTCTAGAGGCTCTAGGCCTAGTGTCTAGTTCAGTCGTGGTTCTTATACCTCTTTATTGGTATATGGTTTGGTACGCCCCTAGGGCCCAAACGTGTATTTGTGCTATTACTGTGTTTAAATAACTTATAACTTGTGTACTTCGAACTCTAGCCTCATAAAGAGACTAGAGGGGTGTGTTTAGCAATAAATACATATATTTTGAATATATACCTGGTGTGGTGCTCTTTCATTTGGTCACTCAAGAGATTATAGACTGGTAAAACAAGCTGCTTTACATTCCTTCAAGACTTAGCCTGAAGGCTACTCTCCATAGCTACCACTAGGATAGCTTTCAATAAGGTTGTCTTTAACCTATCTCCAATAAGGGGTTGTTTGGACTGGTGCAAGGTGCCCACTATAATTAGTGGACAGCATATGCCAGGCCAACTTCTCACATTGGTGTGCAGCGTGTGGGAATCCAGCTTGCTATTGTTTTACCAGATAATCTCAATTGAATTGATCAACTGAAAACCACTAAAGGTACCTAAGGTACATATAATTTAAGCTTAGAATACAGTAAGTTTTACTGAACTTAGAGTTGTGTGTTAAGGGATAGCACACCCTTTCTACAACTCAAGAGAGTTTAGTAGGCCACACTAGAGTAGGTAGTGCATACACCACACCACACTAGTAATGTCTTTAAAGGAAGGACCTAAAGAATCCTTGCCAGAAGCCACTGGGCTTCTTCCCTCCAAGTACGATACACTCCCATTCTTGGAATTGAGAGCATTATGTAACTTGAGGAAATTGAGGACAGGCCAAAGTCCCACCACCCAACACCTTAAAGAGTTGTTGGTAGCTTATGATCTCAGTAAGCCCTTGGGGACTGAAGGGGTAGGAGCTGAGGGTGGGGCAGAAGATGAGGATGGGACCAGGGGTAGAAATACCCCCAGCCCCCCCTCTGAAACTGGCCAGGAGGGTGACAATGACCCTGACCTGGATAACCCAATCCCTCCTGTGGACGATGAAGAGGATGATCAGAATGATACCCTCTTTGTCCCCCCAGGAAGGATTATGAGTGTGCCCAGAAAGTCTAGATCTCCTTCTCAGGAGTCTAACCACTCTGGCACCTCCATATGGAGCTCTGTCTCATCTCATAGGAGGGAATCCTCTCATGAGAGGAGAAAGAGGCTGGTTCAATATGAGGAAGCTCAGCTTGAACTCAGAAAGCAGCAACTGGCTATAGACAGGGAGTCCCTAGATCTCTTCGAAGAGAGAAGAAAGTTGGGACTAGAGTCCCATGGTGGCAGCCATGTCCCTAGAGATAGGGAAAGGTCCTATGACCATAGGAACCTGAGCAAGATTGTCGATCTCTACCAGAGTGGGGATGACATCCACAAGTGGATAACTGCTCTAGAGAGGGCCTGTAAAGTACAGAAGGTCCCTCAGGAGCAGTGGGCAGCAATCTTGTGGCTCTCCTTTGCAGACAAAGGTAGAGATAAGCTCCTCACTGTTAGAGAGGAGGATGCTGATAATTACAAGGTCTTGAAGAGTGCTCTTATTGATGGGTTTGGCCTAACCACTGAACAGTACAGGTTGAAGTTCAGAGATACCCAAAAAGCACAGACTCAAGACTGGGTAGACTATGTGGATTGTTCTGCCAAGGCTCTGGAAGGCTGGTTGATGGGCAGTAAGGTGTGTGACTTCTCAGGATTGTACAATCTGATAATGAGGGAGCAGATTCTTAATAACTGTCAAAATCAGCTGTTGCATCAATACCTGGTGGACTCTGATCTGACCTCTCCCCAAGAATTGGGAAAGAAGGCAGACAAATGGGTCAGAACCAGGGTGAAGCAGAAACTACAGAACCAAGGTGGGGACACTAAGAAGCAAGATGCTAAGAACTCTGAAAAGGGTGGGGAGAAGGGTAAACATCAAAAGTCTTCACCAGGCCCCCAAAAATCTTCTTCAGGTGGGGATTCACAGTCTACAAAAGGGAAAGGCCAAATAAAACCATGGTGCAAGGTCTGTAAGCAAAAGACCCACTGGACCAGTGATTGCACCAAGTCCAAAGACTCAAGTCCAGCACCCACCAATGCCCCTAAGGCACCTGTTCCCCCTAGTGCAGTTACAGTTGGTGGGAGTGCTCCAGCCAAGGGTTTAGTAGGCTTCACCCTGGGTACTGAGTTGGGCTCTGACCTAGTCAGAGAACTAACTCAGGCTGTGTTAGTCTGTGATGGAGGCATGGATGTGCCCTCCTCTATGAGTCCCAGTAATCTGGGCAAGTACAGACAACAGCCTTTAATCAATGGACGAGAGGCTTTGGCATTTAGGGACACAGGGGCAAGTGTCACAATGGTGACACAAGACCTTGTGAATCCTGGGCAAGTTATACTTGGTGAGATGTACCAAGTGACCAATGCTAGCAACGTCAGAACAGACCATACTCTGGCAGTTGTTAACTTCTCCTGGGGAGGGGTAACTGGCCTTAAGAAGGTTGTGGTGAGTGCAAACCTACCAGTCGAATGCTTGCTTGGCAATGACTTAGAGACTTCTGCTTGGGCAGAAGTGGAGCTCAGGACCCATGCAGAAATGCTGGGGATCCCTGCAGATGTGTTTGCTGTGACCAGGTCACAAGCCAAAATGTCTAGCACTGAACAGGCCTTGGATTCTGGAATAATGGACCAAGTGCCTTCCAAGAGGAGGAGTAGTAGGGTTAAGGCAGTGCCTTCCCCCTTGGCTCAGAAGGAAGATCAGTCCCTTGAGGGGGATGATCTCAGTCCTGAGGAAGGAACTGTCCCAGAGGAACTTGAACCTGACCAGGTTGAGTTCTTGGGGACAGGGGGACCTTCCAGGGCAGATCTGAGCCAGGAGCAGCAGAGCTGCCCCTCTCTTGAACCCCTCAGTCAGCAAGCTGCTGCTGAGGCTGCTGGGAAAGCTAGTGGTCCCCATACAGTGTATTGGGATGATGGACTCCTGTACTCAGAGAGTAGAGACCCCAAGCCTGGTGCTACCAGGAGGTTGGTTATACCTCTAAAGTTCAGGGGCTTCCTATTGACCCTAGCCCATGATATTCCCTTGGCAGGTCACCTGGGCCAGAACAAGACTTGGGACAGAATTGTCCCTCACTTTCACTGGCCCCACATGTCTGAAGACACCAAGGAGTTTTGTCGCTCCTGTGTAACCTGCCAGGCCAGTGGCAAGGCAGGTGGCACTACAAAGGCCCCCTGATACCACTACCTGTGGTGGGGGTGCCCTTTGAAAGGGTAGGGATTGACATTGTTGGTCCCATGGATCCCCAAACAGCATCTGGGCACAGGTTCATCCTGGTGGTAGTGGATCATGCCACCAGGTACCCAGAAGCTATTCCCCTCAGGACCACTACAGCACCTGTGGTGGCAAGGGCCCTCCTGGGAATTTTCTCAAGAGTGGGCTTTCCTAAGGAGGTAGTATCAGACAGGGGTGCAAACTTCATGTCTGGGTACTTAAAAGCAATGTGGAAGGAGTGTGGAGTGACTTATAAGTTCACCACACCCTATCACCCACAATGCAATGGTTTAGTTGAGAGATTCAACAAAACCTTGAAGGGCATGATTAAAGGACTCCCAGAAAAGCTTAGGCGAAGATGGGACATACTCTTGCCCTGCCTTTTATTTGCATATAGGGAGGTGCCTCAGAAGGGGTTGGTTACAGCCCTTTTGAACTTCTGTTTGGCCACCCTGTCAGGGGTCCACTGTGCTTGGTGAAGGAAGGATGGGAGTTACCTCTCAAGCCCCCAAAGCAAGACATAGTGGACTATGTACTTGGTCTCCGCTCCCGGATGGCTGAGTATATGAAAAAGGCAACCAAAAACCTTGAGGCTAGCCAGGAACTTCAAAAGGCCTGGCATGACCAAAGGCTGTTCTGACTGTTTACCAGCCAGGACAGAAGGTGTGGGTGTTGGAGCCAGTGGCCCCAGCAGCTCACCAAGACAAATGGAGTGGACCCCACACTATTGTTGAGCAGAAGGGTGAGGTTACCTACTTAGTAGACCTAGGAACACCCAGGAGTCCCCACAGGGTTCTCCATGTCAACAGGTTAAAACCGTATGTGGACAGGGCAGACATGGGCTTGCTCATGGCTACTGATGAAGGGCAGGAGGAAGAGAGTGACCCACTCCCTGACCTGCTCTCACAGAACCCTGACGATGGGTCAGTAGATGGTGTAGCCTTGGCAGGCAGCCTCACTACCCAACAACAAACTGATTGTAGACAGGTGCTCAATCAGTTTAGACACATGTTTTCACTGACACCCAGTCAGACCACCTGGTGCACTCATGAAGTGGATACTGGGGACAGTCTGCCTATTAAAAATAAGATTTATAGGCAACCTCACCATGTCAGGGACTATATCAGGACTGAAGTCCAGAAAATGTTGGAGTTGGGAGTTATTGAACCCTCAGATAGCCCTTGGGCTAGTCCAGTGGTCCTTGTGCCAAAACCTCACACCAGTGGTGGAAAAAGAGAGATGAGGTTTTGTGTGGACTACAGGGGTCTCAATGCAGTCACTAGGACTGATGCCCATCCAATACCAAGGGCAGATGAGCTCATAGATACTTTGGCCTCAGCCAAATATCTCAGCACATTTGACTTGACAGCTGGCTACTGGCAGATCAGACTAGCTGATACTGCAAAGCCCAAAACAGCATTCTCAACCCCTAGTGGGCATTATCAATTTGTGGTGATGCCCTTTGGTCTGAAGAATGCACCTTCCACTTTCCAGAGGTTGGTGAATACAGTTCTCACAGGTCTGGAAGCCTATAGTGCAGCATATCTAGATGATATTGCTGTCTTTAGCTCCACCTGGGAGGATCACCTGGTCCACCTCAGGAATGTTTTACAGGCCCTGCAAAAGGCAGGCCTGACTATCAAGGCCACTAAGTGCCAGATAGGTCAGAGTCAGGTTGTGTACCTGGGCCACCTTGTGGGTGGAGGCCAGGTTCAACCTTTGCAGAGCAAGATCCAGACTATCATGGACTGGACTGCTCCCACTACCCAGACTCAGGTGAGAGCCTTCTTAGGCCTGACTGGGTACTATAGGAGATTTGTCAAGGGGTATGGATCAATAGTGACACCCCTGAATGACTTAACTTCTAAGAAAATGCTCAAAAAGGTTCAGTGGACAGTTAGCTGTCAAAAGGCATTTGATGACCTGAAGCAGGCCATGTGCACTGCTCCCATTCTACAGAGTCCTGATTACTCCAAGAAGTTCATTGTTCAAACTGATGCATCTGAATTGGGGGTAGGGGCTGTACTGTCACAATTGAATGAAGAAGGTCAGGATCAGCCAGCAGCTTTCATTAGCAGAAGGCTGACCCCTAGAGAGAAACGTTGGTCAGCCATAGAGAGGGAGGCCTTTGCTGTGGTCTGGGCTCTGAAGAAGTTGAGGCCATACTTGTTTGGTACCCACTTCCTGGTTCAGACAGACCATAAGCCCCTCTTATGGCTAAAACAAATGAAGGGTGAAAACCCCAAACTGCTTAGGTGGTCCATTTCCCTACAGGGGATGGACTTCACAGTGGAACATAGACCTGGGAGTAACCATGCCAATGCAGATGGACTCTCTAGGTACTTCCACTTAGAACATGAAGACTTAACTGGGCAAGGTTAGTTTAATGTCCCTACGTTTGGGGGGGTTGTGTAGGAGAGTAGGATCTGCTTCACATGGGTACCCCCACTTTTTGCTGATGCTTCACTGTTTTTCGACATTAGTCTGGCTGGGGCCCTGCTAATCAGAACCCCAGCCTAGCTGCTTCCTCTCTAAAATGGTTTCCATGTGCCTTAGGCACCTCACTGATTGGAATCTGGAGTGCCCTTATAAGTCCCTAGTATATGGTATACTATGTACCAAGGGCATAGGTACCTCAGAGGCCTACCAGGGGCTGCAGCATGTATTATGCCACCCCTGGAAGGCCATCCAAACTGACACCACAGGTCTGCTACTGCAGCCTGGGTAAGGTGGTGCATGCACCCCTTACTGTGATATAGGTTACCTATATCACTAAATACATACACACATATAAACCTATAAGTCACTCCTAAGGCAGGCCTTATCAATCCTGAAGGCAGAGTGCGTGGTTCCTATGTGAGAGGGTGCCCCTGCATGAGCAGGGCCCCTCTGCAGCGTTCGGAGACCCTTCTCTGATGCTGTTTGTAGTGCAGCCTGACCATATACTCTTAAGCGCATTATAACCTCGCGTTAAATGCTAACTTTGGAATGGCTGCACCTAAACATGTCGTGTTTGGTGTCAAACATCTTGGAATACTACCCCCCGCCAATTCTGGCGGCGGGGGTAGCATTCCTCCCTTCTAGAGGGAAAGACATGTTAACTCTGGCTAGCCCGGTAACTTCTTTCTAAAGCCCTGGCATCACAAAATGGATGCTCTGCCACAGACACGAGTCTGGCCTCCTGCTGCTGGACGAAACTCCGGCAGGGGAGGCCTGGACAATAGGTTTCCTGTCCCAGGGAGGTGTGACCACCTCCCCAGACAGGATAATGTGTATTGGGGCTGGGCGGGAGCACTTTCGGGTGCTTTGAAGTCCTGCACTGGGGGCACATTTGGTGTCCCTGTGCATACCCCAGTTCAAACCAGATCAGGGGCTTGCAGCCCCTGCTTTGGCGTAAACTGGACAAAGGGAAAGGGGTGTAGCCACCCCTCTGCCCTGACCCACCCATAGGTGGGGCCACAGAGTAGTCCAACCCCTAAACTTGGTATAAGTATAGGAACCCAGTCCTTAGGACTTTAGATTATCCCTGGATGAAACTCTGAAACAGAATCCTGGACCTTTGACGCTCTACTCAAGACTAGAGGACAGAAGAATCTCCCTTGGGGTCAAGGAGTGACTCCCCTGCTTGGCAGGCACCAAAGACGCATCTGTCCGGTCTGCATTTCTGAAGCTCCCGTCGGACGCCGAAGTCTTTGCATCACCAGAGGTGGATTCTCAGACTTCCCTGAGGCTACCCTGAGTCCCCAGCAAAGCTGAGGCCCCTAGCTATCGTGGGTAACGTGAGACCGTGACCCCTGGACACCAAGCACATTTGCAAGTGCATCCTCTTCTGGGTCTCCCACGAAGTCGTGCTTTGGGCTCCGAGTAGCCCTAGCCTCCAGCACCAACTGCACTGAAGATCACTGGCCTCCACTCCACGAGTGTCCTGTGAGCCAGATCCACGTGCGACGTCTCGAGGCTCCTTCGCAGTCGCTAGCCCGTTGGCTAGTAGCCCTTCACGAAGGCCAATCCTTTTCTTCTTGGGCACCCTGGTTGCTCCAGGCTTGCCCTCACTTACCCTCGCTGGGTGAGTTCCTCAGACCTTGCTGGTCTGTACCATTGACGATCTTTATCTTCACCAAGACTTGCCGTTGCCAAGGCTTGTTGGGTCCAATCCGGTCGCTGACACCTCAGCACTCGACAGACATCGTGTACCAGCCCGAATCCTGCTCCTGGTTGCCGACAACTCCTCCTGGACCTCGTGGCTGAAGAGTCAAGACGACCATCAATGCACCTGAAGCACTCAACATCGGTGGGCATCTGTCCATCGCCTTCCTGGTCACTGGCTAGTGACCCAGACTCTGTCCCCTCTGCTTTCAGGTTCTTCAGATCTCCGATCCATTCTTGGATCCACCCGGACACTTTCCACTTGGTCGGCAGCAGCACTTTGCAGCAGATCGCCATTCAAATCGACGACGAAACCCGACCCCGAAAGGCACCTATGCACCCGGCTTCCCTGGGTGAGGTAACACGAGTACTCTGGTGCTCCCGTGGGTAGAGACTCTAGAATGACCTAGTTCTCAAAGGGTTTGCTCCAAGTCCTCCTTTAAGTGTCCCTTTTCTTTAATTTCCTGATCGCGACTTTCTCCATAGAAGTTAACGGCGTATCGTGGTTGTGTATTTACACTGCACGCGTCCCCCGTGGGTCCCCTGTGTCACTACCTTGGGTGGTTCCTTGTGGTCCAAGCACTTCTAGAGGCTCTAGGCCTAGTGTCTAGTTCAGTCGTGGTTCTTATACCACTTTATTGGTATATGGTTTGGTACGCCCCTAGGGCCCAAACGTGTATTTGTGCTATTACTGTGTTTAAATAACTTATAACTTGTGTACTTCGAACTCTAGCCTCATAAAGAGACTAGAGGGGTGTGTTTAGCAATAAATACATATATTTTGAATATATACCTGGTGTGGTGCTCTTTCATTTGGTCACTCAAGAGATTATAGACTGGTAAAACAAGCTGCTTTACATTCCTTCAAGACTTAGCCTGAAGGCTGCTCTCCATAGCTACCACTAGGATAGCTTTCAATAAGGTTATCTTTAACCTATCTCCAATAAGGGGTTGTTTGGACTGGTGCAAGGTGCCCACTATAATTAGTGGACAGCATATGCCAGGCCAACTTCTCACACCTCTCTTGCAAATTTCTGCACCCATCCTGCCTCTTTCTGCACCACTCTTCCCTCTTTCTGCACATCTCTTGCCTCTATCTGCACCCCTGTTCCCTCTTTCTGCACCTCTTTTGCCTGTCTCTGCAACTCTCTTGCTTCTTTCTGAACTTCTCTTGTCTCTTTCTGTACTCAAATGGGAAGTGCAAGCTGTCAAGTTTAAAGGTCTGCGTGCTCTCGTGACTGAGGTATATGTCTACTTGTATATGTATTCTTACATGTGTTATGCATCTGAAGATGGTAGCTTAAAAAGCGGGTAAATTCTCTTATAGGTGGTCAAATTTACTCAGTTCTGCTCTGTCATTCGGTTGCACAGGCAGACATGTCTTATGTATATATGTGTTGTAGAGACCCTCAAATATAATATTGAATACCCATGTGCCCTGTATTGTAAGCAGAAAGAAATGCATACACCTTTTTTTGCACAAATTTACAACAGAGTATACTGTTTGAAACACAGGTATTCGAGTGTTTGTATGTTTATTTTCATTTAACATGTCACTAGGTAAAAGCATAGACATGCATGCATACCTTCACAAACTTGGTCAGACTTACAACAGTGATATGCTTAGGATTGCTGTTTTATATTTGGTAGGCCTAACTTTCTGAGCAGTCGTTTAATAGGGAACCTTAAATAGAAAAGTGAGGTTTAAGACATCTTCGGAGAAAGATTAGTGATTAGGGTACTTTGCATGAGTCTGTTGTAAGGTACAGTCAAAGTAGGCCTCTTTCTGCACCTCTGTTGGTTCTTTCTGCACATCTCTTGCTTCTTTCTGCACCTTTGTTCCTGTTTCTGCACCTCTCTTGCCTCTTTCTGCACTTCTCTTGCTTCTTTCTTCGCCTTTCTTTCTCTTTCTGCACATGTCCTACCTATGTAGGCATAGTTAGAAATTAGTATTTAAAAAAACCTTAGAAATTCACTGAAAAAAACAGAGGTTTCAGGGACATTATAGTTAGGGATTAGCATTTAAAAAACCTTAGAAATTCACTGAAAAAACGACAGGTTTCAGGGACGTAATAGTTAGGGATTAGCATTTAAAAAACCTTAGAGATTCACTGAAAAAAAACACAGGTTTCAGTGACGTTATAGGTAGTTGGACATTTCACTCGTATAAAACCAGAGAAATTCGTCCGTTATAATTAGTAGAGCTAACTATAACTCGCGCCCCACAATGCACTGCTGATGACGTCACATATTACATCACTCATGACATGGTAAGTGACATCACTGATGACATCACTGATGACATCTCAAATGACATCACTGATGACATCATCTATGTGATCATCTGATGCACCTCCTCACACCCTAATAAAACCTTTGATACACCCACTCTAAAATACAGACTACCAATATCGAAACCATAGACAGACCAATAGCAGTTAGTACATACCCGCTCAGTGATTCATATGTCTACACAAACATCCACTCACTAACCCATACAGTCACTCATACACACAGTCATTCATCAATACAGCCACTGATATATCCACTCATACACCCATATAGACACTCACACACTGCCACTCACCCAAAGAGTTACTCAAACACCTAGTCAGTCACCCAAAGAATTAATTACACTGCCATTTACTCACCTATACAGTTATACACACACACCACCTCACTTATTCATACAGATAGTACCATATACGTACTCTCTTCAACAATTACTGACATAAGCATACACTTATCAATGCAGCCACTGTCACAATCACTCACTGTCACATATACTCACTTATATACTCCAACACTCACATATACTGTCTTTCACATATGTAGTTACTTACACATATAGCACTAAGACATCCATTCACTCACCAACACAGCTATACGTACACTCACTTACCCATACAGTCCCTAACACACGCACTCATAAACCCATACACCCAATGAATCACCCACTCACACATCCATGCAGGGAGTCACACACCCCCCCACACAGACACTCAGGCACCCATACAGGTACTCAGACAACCAATCATTAACCCATATATACACTGATGTAGCTACTCACCAACCAATGCACTTGCACACCAACTGACAGACTGATACAGACATTCATACAGATTAATCATTCACCCATGCATTCACTAAGACACGTTTAATCACTCACTTCTACAGTCAGTCACGCACCCACTAAATCATCCATTCAGACACTCATACACCCACCCATTCTTCAATACACCTTGGCATATATATATATATAACATTCTTGAACTTTTTAGAAACACTCAGTTACTGGATGATGTCATCAGTGATGCCATTTGAGATGTCATCAGTGATGTCACTGACCATGTCATGAGTGATGTAATATGTGACGTCATCAGCAGTGCATTGCGGGGGGGCAAGTTATAGTTAGCTCTACTAACTATAACAGCCGAATTTCTCTGGTTTTATACGAGTGAAATGTCCAACTAACTATAACGTACCTGAAACCTGTGGTTTTTTCAGTGAATATATATATATTTGCGGGTAATGATTGCACCTACCTTCGAGAATCCCCATCCGGATATGCTCTCAGAATGGGCGGCGAACAATCTCCAGGCGTCAATGAATATGGTTAATATTTTAATCAAGTATGCGGAGATTGACAGGGATAGGATTCTCAAGGAGATTAATGAATTAATCGATACTCTCGAAGCTAGTGACCAAAAAGACGTGATTTCTAAGGGTCGAGCGGATATAATGACGAAATTAAAGCAGCACGAGGACACCATAAAAATATGTAAAGCTTTCAAATTTGCCTGGGATCGGGACGATTATGCATCGGGAAGGGTGTTTACCTTTTCCCGCAAATGTGATAATGTGAAGAGGAAAGCTTTAACTAGAAATACCTCCATTACCAGCACCTAGTGGGGAAGGTAATAGCACCGTCCAAGAGGATTCTGACATCAATTCCCTGACCAGTGGGGACTCGGATGATGGTAGAGGTATGACCCACAGTGTAGAATCGCGAGTGGCGACGAAGTACACTCCAGGTGAAGAGTTGAATTTTTTAACAATGGACAGGCGATCGACATTACGCCCAACGAATCCTCAAAACATGACAGCCGTAACAGCAGCCAATGCCGGAGGGAGAGGCGCCGGCAGCGGCTCAAACACATCAGACAGGGGAAGAGGAGCGAGGAGGTGGAATCGATAAACCAGCAGGAGGACAACACCATCATTAATCTAACTGACACCACACTCACTAAAGCGGAACTGCAGTTGTTAGGTCTGGGCCTGTCAATCTGTCCGGAATCGAACTTCTAGTACAAACAATCTCGTATCGATATATACAAATTTATACGAAAGATAAAACTCAAAAAGTTTTTTCAACTGAATAAACCATCAACTTTGCCAAGCAATGATAGTACTAATTTGGGCAATTTGCAAGCTAGCGATCTCTCCATTATACAACTGTTACAGTCGCTAGCTAATGAGGATTCACAGAGTGAGGTGTCAAATACAGAAAACTTGCCCATTGAGGGGATCAACACAGGAGTGGCGGCTGCCAGCCCTTTCCGTCCCCCTTCGTCCTTTTTTTCCCCTAATGCCTAAAGACTCTGTCGATGTTTTCAGTGAGATGGTAATCGAAGACCTAAAAAAACTTAACATCTGTGTCAATTCACAGCGTCAGCAGCGGAGCTACCATGTGAAAAGCTACTGGGCTCTGATGAAGAAATTACGTGAAAAGAATGAAATTGTTGTTATGAGTGCGGACTAAGGTGGCACCATAGTGCTATGGCCAAAGTCTGACTACCTTTCAGAAGCTCAGCGCCATCTTTATGACTCTAGTTGGTATTTAAAAGTTGGTCGTGAACACTTAACCCAGGTAAAAGACACTATTATTAAACATCTTCAACAATGGAAGAGACAGGGTTTATTATCTAAAAATGAATTTTTATTTTTAAAGAATGATTTCCCTACAACACCTATTTTGTACTTTATTCCTAAAGTGCATAAGGGCATAACCCCTGTCCCTGGCAGACCAATTATATCAGCCAGAAATAATGTTTTAGAAGCAGTGTCTAAGTATGTAGACTACTTTTTACAACCTCATATGACGAATCTGCCCTCCTTCATAAAAGACACTGGATATTTTTTTTTTTAAATCAATGAAGTTGAGTGGCGGCCTGGTAATGTTCTAATAGCCATGGATATAGCTTCGCTATATACCAGTATTCATCATGGTTTGGAAGCAGTGAAGCACTTTCTCAATAACCGTGCCATCTGTTTGCATGATCACAATTGCATGCTACTCGAAATGATAAATTTGTGCCTTAACAATAGTATATTTTTGTTTAATAAAATCTTGTACAAACAGCTGAGAGGAGTGGCAATGGGGGCGTGCTTTTCTCCTACCTACGCCTGTTTATTGGTGGGATGGTGGGAGGAGCACATCCTCAGAGTTACTCACAAGGAGATTTGGGATACCCATATAAAATACTATTGTAGGTACATCGATGATGTATTTATTATATGGGAGGGCACGGAACAAGCTGCAGTTCAATTTGTAGCATCCATTAATGACAATTCAATGAATCTTCAGTTCACTGCCACCTTTAGCACACAAAGGGTAGAATTTTTAGATGTAGAGGTATATATATGTGACAATCAGACTCAAACAAAGCTTCACAGAAAAACCACCGCGGGTAACTCTACGCTACGCGCCTCCAGCGCCCACCCTCCACACCTTATTCACAGCATACCCTATGGCGAATTTCTTCGCTTACGACGCATATGCAGTCTTGAGTCTGATTTAAAATGTCAAAGAGAGGCTCTTGACCGTTTTTTGGCCCGGGGGTACAAATTCTCTAATTTACAATTGGCCTTGGATAAGGCCAATTCCCTACCACGTGAGCACTGTCTTATAACTAAAAAAGAACGCAATGCAGGAACATTGATTGAATCTATATCAGCTGACACTCAACCTATTAGATTAATTACTACCTATTGTAAACAGGAAAAAAGCATTCGAAAAATTGTTTACAAACACTGGCCTATTATCCTGATGGATTTAACATTGAAATTTCTGTTACCAACCCTCCCTGCCATTACTTTCAGGAGGGCACCCTCTATGAGGGTTGCCTTGGTTAAATCAAGCCCTGAACTAACACTCAAAACCACTTGGCTTTCTAAGTCTGGCTTTTTTTAAATGTTCTTCTTGCCGGGCATGCAAGTTTGGAGTCAATTTGTCTGAGTATCGAACAGCTTTTACTGACATTCCAGTCCCAATAAAAGATCATTACACATGTCGGATTGAATATGCTGTGTACCTACTTGAATGCACTTGTCATCTTAAATATATCGGCAGTACCAAACTGCCAGTGTTCAACCGGATATTACAGCACTTGCGTGCAATTGTCAACTCAGACTCCAACTATCCAGTGGCCCGACATTTTAAAGCCATCCATGATAACAAAGTCAGTGATCTTAAATACTCTGTGATTGGGGCAGTTCCTCCTTCTATTCGTGGGGGAAACAGAGAGAGGAAGTTGCGACAGTTAGAGTCATCCTTTATTTTAACCCTTGATACAAGAATGCCAAATGGTTTGAATACCAGCGAGGACCTGCATAACTATTTATAGTAACAACGGCAGTGGGGTCCTCCAGATGAAATAGCTGGGCTACATAACGTATATTTGGGGTATGAACTCACTGTCTCTTCTTCTCAAGTTTTTGGTTTTCCAATTTGCACAGACCAGTGTTTATTGTTTCTCTGCCATCTGAATATTGTAAATACGAATCTATATTGCATTTTTTTGCACATGTATAACTGATATCATCTGTCCTGTTTAACTTTGGCACCAACACTTTATAGATTAAGCATTAGCACTTTAACTATGAACCTGCGGGTTATGTCTTTTATACTACTATTTGCGGCTTTTGGACAGCCCCACTACTTTATGTTTTTCAGTGTTTAATAGGGGAGTTTTTAAAATGTTAGCACTATCAGCACCTTTTTGCACATTTTAATGGAGCGTTTTTTTATCTAGTTAATGCTTATTTATGACTCCGTATGCACAACGATATGAGAATGTTGAGTTTTATTCCTTTGTATAACTCTGGTAATTTTTTTTAATACTTTTTAGACATTGAAGGGTCTTTTTTATCTATAAAGTAGGTTGATAGAGATATTATTTTTGGCGTTACATCAATTTTGGGCACTAGCCAAGAAGTCAGCCATTGGTGCTTAGACTTTGTTTTTTATATGGGATTTTATTATTTATGCCAAATATTATGTAGAGAACTGAATGTCGTTTAACCTGTAAAAAAATCATTTATTTACATTAAAAGTTTACCTAGAGTTCAAGTCAGCTATGCATTGTCAATGCTAACATTGGAGTTTGTGAATCACAAGCAACACTAATTTGAGAAAAAGGCTTTTTTCCAATGGTATGCTCCGTAAAATAGTATGTTTTCTATTTTTTCTTTCCACTGATTTACCAATCCCTTGTTATGATTGGTTGCACTGAGTTTAAATGTAGTGACACGTCACCAGCACGTCAGGTGATCAAGATCGCTGTGGCGATCGAAACGCGTCTGGGGCGGACACTTGTCTGTTTCACTTGGGTGAATATCAAAATAAATTATGGAACTGTGAACCTGTGTCTCTGGATTCTTTGGAATACGATGGTGGTCCGTACCTGTGGTGTTTCCCTCTTGGCTGCAATAAGAGGGACAGGACTTTGGTTTTTATATATATATATATATATATGCCTCCAAACACGGACACGGACCACAAAGGTATCTGTAGAGTTTTCTTTATTGCTTCGCCGCCATAACGTTTCGGCTCATCCGAGCCTTGATCACATGACACAGTGAGGATCATTTTGGAACATATTTAAAGTGACAGGTGCATAGAAAAAACCTACACCACGTGATGATTAATCACATGGCATAAAATAATTACTTCACCATGTCATTCTTGTAAAATACAAATTGTGCAAAACTGATTGATGTTAAAATCATGTGCAATTGTTTCACATAGACAATGTATCGCCACCTAAATGTGCCCTATGATGGTGGATTCTAATCGGTATTGTTTGGGTAACCTCTAATAATCTGAAGAATTAATATTGCTGGCCAGAGGAAATGGGTGAGTCTACTGTTATCGTTCTATGTGCTAGAGAAAAGTGCATAGTGCAAATATCCTAAAAAGTGCATAAAGTGGTTAAAAACATCCACCTCTATGTTGTTATTATATATAGTTCTTTTACTTCTTTTAGTTCAATTTGGAACATGTAGGGCTGGTGTCGATTCGATCAGATCATGATATGGATACTTTGCTGAGGTTAATCTAAATTTGTGTGTCATGTTGGATATCTGTATCTGATATATTCCCCCGAGTTTATGTAATTTTCTGTTGCACTCAGGTAGTGTTTAATTTAGAAGATATAAGTGCAGTTTAGTTAAGACTCGATGCAAACTTATATACATAATAAATATATAAATATATTAACCAATAAATACTCTCATAAATACTTCATAAATGTGTAAATACATTTGTTAAATAAGTATAAAAGCAATTATAAAAATATACAAATATATAGAGTCTACATCTCTTGTAATAAATAATGCTCTTACTACGCAACATTTATAAAATAACTAAATTATTGAGAAATCTCATTGATCTGATGTAACTGTCTGATATTGTTTGAATCCCTATAACATGGTATTGCTGCTCCAGATGTCCCTTTCTTTAAATTAAAACATAACAGATAGGATCATGACACATTGAACTTCATTTTTTTGAGTTTCCACTCTTATTTACCCCAGACAAGTATACATGTCTTCCGTGGCATTAAGGTTTTCTGGTGATTTTGAATCTAATTGTAAAATGTATCTTGTTTCTAATTTTCTCAATCTAGATTCTCTATCACCTCCACGTCTGCTTGGTGGTACACTGTCTATTACAAAATATTTTAAATCAGGGTTTTTGGAGTCATGCATTTCCCTGAAGTGTCTTGCCACATGGTAGGTATTGTCCTGATTGTTGATGGCACGTAGATGTTTTAGAATTTGCTTGTGGACTTGCAACTTAGTGCTGCCTATGTACTGGAGGCCACATGGGCATACCAGCACATAGACAGCAAATTCTGTCTTACATGTGAGGAATTTCTGAATCTTAAATTCCCTGTTACTAAATGGTGTCTTATATGTATTTTTATTAACTCCATGGGAACACGCTTTGCAGGTCCTGCATTTAAAGAACCCCTTGTTCGATTGTAACCAACTCGTATTGTCAATCACATCTGGGCTACTGTTGACTAAGGCATCTCTCATGGAAGGCGATTTACTGTACGTGATGGACACCCTCTGCGGTAGCAGGGGTCCAATTACAGAATCATTCAGGACTAGTGGCCAGTTTTTTTGGATGATCTTCCGGATACTATTGTGTTGGTTACTGTATCTCATGATCATCCTGAATGTGTTGTTTGGCTCATTTTTCCCTTCTTCATTGTTATCCATTGGTTCTTGTCTACCTGGCTGTTTGTCATTGAGCAAAGATTCTCTACTTGATAACATGGATTTGGATATAGCTTTCATGATAATTTGTTTAGTGTACCCTCTTTCTAAGAATCTTTTACTGCTTTCAGTTTGTGCTGTTTTTAAATCCTGTTCATTACTACAGATGCATCGAAGACGCAGCATCTCACCGTATGGTATGCTATTGATGAGATGCATTGGATGCGCACTACTCGCATGTAGGGTGGTATTTCCTGATGTTTCTTTACGATACAGCCGGCTCTCTATCCAGTTGTTACTGATATCGATATGGGTGTCTAGAAAATTGACTGCATCCTTACTGATGTTTGTTGTAAAATGTAAATTCAGTTTATTATTGTTCAAAGCCTCAACAAATGTCTCTGCTTGTTCCTGCGAGCCGCACCACACCACAAATAAATCATCTATGTAGCGTAGCCAGACTCTAACATTGTTTTTGATATACTGGCTATGTTCACCCCTGAGGACCAGCTCCTCCCATTAGCCCATATGTAGACAGGCATAACTGGGAGAGAAGCTGGCCCCCATGGCTACCCCTCTAGTTTGCTGATAAAGCAGATTGTTGAACATAAAATTGTTGTTGGTTAAACAAAATTCTAGCATCTCTAGTAGCATGGTATTGTGTTCACTATATTGTGTAGATCTCTGCGCCAAGTAGTGTTTTGTTGCCTTAATACCGTCTTGATGCCTAATGCTGGTATATAGAGCTGTTACGTCTAAAGTCATCAGCAAATATTCCTCCTGCCAAATAATGTCATCAATCTGTCTCAAAAAATCACTAGTATCACGCACGTATGACGGTAACAACTTAACATACTATTGAAAAAGAAGTCCACGTACATAGATGTGTGTTCCAAAAGCCCTTCCCTAGCCGATATTATTGGGCGCCCAGGTGGTGTTGTAGGGTCTTTATGGATTTTAGGGATTAAATATAAAGACGGTGTCACTGGATTGTCCTTTCTGAGAAATTTGTATTCATCTGCAGAGATTAGACCTTTAGTTTTCCATGTTAAAAGTTTGTTGTAATACGTGGTATATACTGCTTTCATGGCATTGTTGCGAATGTAACAAGATCTGTCATTAAGCTGTTTAAAGGCTTCTTTCTTGTAGTCCTCTTGTGGCCAGATGACCACATTACCACCTTTATCACTGTTGCGTATCACTATACTTTTATCGTTTTTCAATTTGTTGATTAATTTGGCATATTGTTGATTTTGATTGCTGAACTTCCTCCGTATAATTGCCAGTATCTTTATTTAGTTTTTAGATCTGTGTAGTTACTGACTCATGGAAGATATCAATAGAGTGATTGGATTAAACATAGAGACCGGTTTAAACGGAGATTGTTGTGTCCGTATGTCCATATTGACCACCCCTGGAGTGGAATTGCCGTTGTCTGTGCTGGATACACTTCCATCTTGGAGGGCTGGGTCTGTGCTGCTCCAAAGACTTTCCATCTCCCTAAGTAAAGGCATGTCAGACTGCATGAGATTGCTGTATCCCAAAGTGTTAAAGTTGGTCTGTTTGGTTTGCGTATCCTGCAGTTTGGCCAAAGTGTGGAATTTTTTGAGTTTTAATTTCCTTACGGTCTTATAAAGATCCAACCTCGTTGAGGCATAGTCAAAATCTGATCCGGGGGAATATGACAGTCCCAGGCTTAATATGTTTTCTTCTTGTACTGGCAGTTGTATATTGGAAAGGTTGACAATAGTACGATTGGGTGTTGTCCCACTATTTACTTTTTTTGCCAATATCCCCTCCCTCTTTTCTGGTGTAGTTCGGTGCGCTGCTTGTTTGCTTTGCGCCTCTGCCTACGCCTGAAGTTGTTGCTTGTTCTTCGTTGTTTTTCTGTCTTCTTTGTTGACATAAAAATTCAACTCTTCACCTGGTGATGGCTTTTTTTGTTGTCCTGCTGTTTCTAGATTCCTCATTTCAGATTCGGACTCACTGCCTCCTGCTGAACTCATATCCGATTGTGATGTTTCATGCCTTGTCTCATGTTTGTTGTTTTAATGTTTTGCACCGGTTTATATTTAGACGCCCTTACTACATCATATTTTTTAGAGAAAGTGAAGATCTGTCCAAGTTCATAATCATTACGATCTCTTTGAAATGTGAACGTTTTTCTTTCTTTAATTTTTTCTTTTTTTTTTCTCAAACGCGTCATCATCTCATTTCTCATTTTAGTCTTTTCGTCTGATTGATCAAATTTTTCCAATTCATCATTGATGTCATCTATATCCTTTAACAGTTGGGCCCGATCTATATCTGCATACTTTATCAGTATTAGTACAAGCCTTCTGGAGGAATCAAGGTTGCCTTCCGCCCACTCGCGCATAAGATCAGGATTTGGATCCTCGTAACTCGGGGCATTGAGGATTCTAAGCCCTCTTGGAATTCTACCCACGTCAATGTATTTCTGTAATGATCTTGACTCCCACCATTTTCTTTGTTCACTTTTCATCTTTTTTTCTAGTTTTTTTAATTTTTCTTTCATGGAGTTGATGCTGCTCGTATTTTGTTTACTTTGATCTTGGTCTTTGGCACCTGACGTTGCTGGGGGGCTGTCTGAAAACATATTCATTGCTGCAGCCTCCCTGTCTCTTACCGTGTCGGCTGACATTATGCAATATTTGTTCGTAATTATTGTCGCAAAGGTTGCTGCTAGATAACACAGCAGACTTGCGTAGGTACTATTTTCCTTTCCACCCCTGAATGTCCGTTCTTCCTACCTTAGCCTCTTCTGTTTTCGCCGTGTCCTCCGACTCGGCGTCTACAGAGCTGCTGCCGGTTTCCGAATGTACTCGAGTTCAGGGGGGTCAAACGCTGCGTATCCTCCTTGGATCAAAGTACTTCCAGGTTAACCTGGAACTGCAGTTCCACTTGAGCGTTGTCCTTTTCTGGAAAGGGGGTCCCGTGTATGACCGTGTGAAACTGAACGGTCAAATAAATGAACAACTCCCGCGCATTACCGGATTGCCTCCAAACACGGACACGGACCACAAAGGTATCTGTAGAGTTTTCTTTATTGCTTCGCCGCCATAACGTTTCGGCTCGTCTGAGCCTTGATCACATGACACAGTGAGGATCATTTTGGAACATATTTAAAGTGACAGGTGCATAGAAAAAACCTATACCACGTGATGATTAATCACATAGACTTAAAAGAATTACTTCACCTCCTCTTACCTATATAACAGTCTGTAAAACCGATATATATTTAACTGTAATTTGATAAGACCATGTCTTGCATGCTTGGTTGGGGGATTAAGTCTATTTGAATCCTAAAGGTCCTTAGGGGCCAACAAGCCCACCAGGTACTTCCAGTAAACCCCACACAGTGGGATTGCTGAGAGGTGGTCCGAGGCCACGCCCCTTTTTACATCACTCTGCAAACGCACCTCTTGGGGCACTGCTTGTGGGACGATGAGGTCCTCTTGTGTCCTGAGGACATCAGGACTGAAGTGGACTTCATCCCCTGAGCAGCAGTGCACCAGGCGGCGCATTTGCAGAGTGATGTAAAAAGGGGGCGTGGCCTTGGACCACTCTCAGCAATCCAGCTGTGTGAGGCTTACTGGAGGTAACAGGAGGGCTAGTTGGCCCCCAGGGACCCTCAGGAGGCAAGGGGACTTCATCACCCAACCAAGAGCGCACCAGGAGGTGCGTTTGCAGAGTGGTCGACAAATGGGGCGTGGTCTGTGTCCACCTCTCAGAAATCCCACTGTGTGGGGCTTACTGGAGTTAACAGGTAGGCTAGTTGGCCCCTAACCACCCCCAGCAGCGAAGGGGACTTTAATCCCCATCAAAGAGCACGCCAGGGAGCACGTTTGCAGACTGGTGGGCAAAGGGGGCGTGGCCTGCTATGAGAATTTACCAATGCTGCTGTGTGGGACTTACTGGAGGTAATAGGAGGGGTAGTTGGCCCCCAAGGTTGTCCTTGGGGGCCAACTACCCCTCCTGTTACCTCCAGTAAGTCCCACACAGTGGGATTGCTAAGAGGTCTTCGGAGTCCATGTCCCCCCTTTCTCCACAATCAATCAATCAATCAATCAATCAGGGGGCATATACTCACCTGTGAGGGTCTCAAGGTGCTGGGAGGGGGGGCAACTCCGCTCAGTCGAAGAGCCAGGTCTTGAGTGCCTTCCTGAAAAGGTTCAGTGAGGGGGCGCATCTGATGTTGATGGGGAGCTCGACCCAGGTCTTGACTACGGTGTGGGAGAAGGCTCTTCTACCTGTTCTGGCTCTATGGATGCGAGGGGTTTGTGCGAGGGCGAGGTCGGCGGATCGGAGGTTTCTGTTGGGTACGTGGAAGGAGATTCTCTTGTTGAGGTATTGGGGTCTGGTGTTGTGGAGGCATTTGTAGGTGTGGGTGAGTATCTTGAAAGTGACTCGCTTCTTGACGGGGAGCCAGTGGAGGTTCCGCAGATGTTGGGTGACGTGTTTGTGTCGAGGGATGCCGAGGACCAATCTGGCTGCGGTGTTCTGAATGGTCTGGAGTTTGTGGAGCAGGGACTTGTTGATCCCGGCGTAGAGGGCGTTTCCGTAGTCCAGCCTGTTGGTTATGAGTGCATGGGTGACGGTCTTTCTTGGTTCCTGAGGGATCCATTTGAAAGTCTTCCGGAGGATGCGGAGGGTGTTAAAACAGCTGGCAGTGACGGCGCTGACCTGTTGGGTCATGGAGAGGGAGGAGTCGAGAACGATGCCGAGGTTTCAGGCATGGTCCGTGGGGGTTGGAGTGCTGCCGAGGGTGGTGGGCCACCATGTGTTGTCCCATGCATAGGGGGAGGGTCCGAGGAGCAGTAGGATCAGGGCCGCTGTGTGTCCTTGGTCGAGGAGGGTACGGATGTCATCTGTGGCGGTGAGTAGGGCGGTCTCAGTGCTGTGGTTGCTGCGGAATCCGGATTGGGAGGGGTCAAGGATGGAGTTTTCTTTGATTCATTTTGTTAGCTGGGCGTTAACGGTCTTCTCTGTGACTTTGGCCGCGAAAGGGAGAAGGGAGATGGGTCGGTAGTTCTTGAGGTCCGTGGGATCTACTGAGGGCTTCTTGAGCAGGGGTCTGACTTCTGCGCATTTCCAGTCGTCGGGGAAGATGCCGGTCTTGAACGTGACATTGATGGTGTGTTGTAGTTCCGGCGCGATGGCGGTGGCAGCTCGGTGAAAGATGTGCCACGGGCAGGGCTCCGTGGGGGCTCCTGAGTGGAAGCCTTTCATGGTTGAGGTAGTGTCTTCGGTAGTGACTGGGGGCCAGGTGAAGATGGTGGACTGGCTGGCGTTGCTGGCGGGGGAAGTTGTTTCGGAGTCAGGAGTCTGGTCGTTGAAATGGTCGTAGAGGCCCTTGATTTTCAGATGGAAGTAGTATCCAAGCTTGTTGCAGAGGTCCTGGGAGGGGGTGACGTCCGTTGTTTCGCTGGGGGGCTTGGTGAATTCCTGGATGACGCTGAAGAGTTCCTTGGGGTTGCTGGAGTTGGCGAGGATCTTGCTCTAGATGAAGGTCCTTTGGGTGGATCTGATGCGTTGGCTGTATTCTGTCATGGCTTCCTTGTAGGTGGTGCGATCTTCTGATGTTTTGCTGTTCCTCCAGTTCTTCTCGAGACATCTGCAGGTGCGTCTGGATTCTTGGAGGTCGGTGGTGAACCAGGTGGCCTTTCTGGGGTGCTGTCTGTCAGAGTTGCGCAGGGGTGTAAGCTTTTCTGCGCAGTTGGAGATCCATCTGTGGAGTTCTTTGGCTGCGAGGTTGGCATCGGTCGAGGTGGTGGGAGTGTCGCAGTTGAGGGTGAAGTTGAGCTTCTCCTCCGTGATTATGCTCCAGTTCCTTTGTGGAGGTCGTGTAGCAGGTTTAGGCGGCTTGGGTTTGTTGACATGGAAGTGTACGCAGTGGTGGTCCGTCCATGGGGTCGTGTAGTGTGGATGAAGTGGATGTTGTTGCCTCCTGCAAAGATGGGGTCGAGGGTATGTCCTGCTTGTGGGTGGGCATGGTGACGAGTTGTCTCAGTCCTATGTTGGAGAGGTTGTCCAGGAGGTTGGTGGAGTTGGGGTCGTTGGGGTTGTTGAGGTGGAAGTTCAGGTCTCCGATGAGTATGTAGTCTGTGGAGGCAATAGCGTGGGGCACGATGAGGTCTGCGATGGTAGTGGCGAATGTGGCGCGAGGTCCAGGGGTCTGTATGCGAGGGTGCCGCGAAGCGTGGTTCTAGGGCTGGTCTGGATCTGGAAATGGAGGTGTTCGGCGGCGGAGAAAAGGTCATTTGTAGTGGAAGTGGAGAGTTGGAGGGAGCTCTTGTGTATGATGGTGAGTCCTCCTCCTGGGCGGTTGGGGCGGTCCTTCCTCTGGATCTTGTATCTGTCAGGGATGGGGGTGGCAATGTCGGGAGCGGAGGAGGTGTTGGCCCATGTTTCTGTGAAGAAGGTGACGTCTGGTGAGAGGGTGTCGAGGAGGTCCCAGATCTCTATGGCGTGTCTGTGTAGGGAGCGCACGTTGAGGAGGATGCACTTCAGTTCCTCGATGTGTTGGCGTTTGGTGCCGCGGCAGTGGCAGTAGGGGGGCAGATATTGGTGAAGGTTTGGCCGCAGTGGCGGCAGGAGAACTGTCCGTGGGTAGTGCTCGGTGTGGACATCTGGCAGTTGTTGTTCCTTCCAGGGTTGAGTGCGAGGATGGTGGTTGAGTCGTATCGGTGGATGGTCAGAGATCCAGGGTTCCTGACTCTGGTCACGTTCGGGTCGCGGACGGGCACAAACAGGCTTGCCTTTGGCACGCCCGCTGCGCGGGGCTGCACAGCGGCTGCCATTATATAGGGAAGGGGGAGGGAAGCACAGCTGGGAGGTGGGCACAGGAATCGGCGGGGTGGAGGGGCCGCGGGGGCAGCAGTGGCGGGTGGGGAAGCGGGAAAACGGGCAGAGGGAGCGAGCAAGCAATGGCACAATATCAGTACAAAAAGGCACAATAAGTGGTACAGAAAGAGAGGCACAACAAGTGGTACAATAAAGAGAGGCACAACGAGTGGTACAGAAATAAGGAAGACAACGGAGTAACTAAAAAAACGGGTGCAACCTAGTCTGGAGCCGAGGCTTGAACCCCTACCTGCACTAAGTCCTGCCAAGGGCAGAGGCACAGAACAGCAGCGGAGCTACCAAGGGAGAGAGCAGGTCCCTGGCCGAGGTCCTGCTTGCGCTCCCATGCCGCGGCCGCCATTATATAGGGGAGGGGGGAGGTAGGCACAGCTAGGAGGTGGCGCGGGAATCGGTGGGGGGGAGGGGCCACGGGGCAGCAGCGGCGGGTGGGGAAGCGGGAAAACAGGCAGAGGGAGTGAGCAAGCAATGGCACAATAGCATACAAAAAGGCACAATAAATGGTACAGAAAGAGAGGCACAACAAGTGGTACAAAAAAGAGAGGCACAACGAGTGGTACAAAAAGAAAGAAGACAACGGAGTAACTAAAAAAATGGGCGCAACCTAGTCTGGAGCTGAGGCTCGAACCCCACCCTGCACTAAGTCCTGCCAAGGGCAGAGGCACAGAACAGCAGCGGAGCTACCGAGGGAGTGAGCAGGTCCCTGGCCGAGGTCAGAGGTCCTGCTCGCGGTCCCACGCAGTGGCTGCCATTATATAGGGGAGGGGGGAGGGAGGCACAGCTGGGAGGCGGGCACGGGAATCGGCGGAGGGGAGGGGCCAAGAGCAGCAGCGGCAGGTGGGGAAGCGGGAAAACGGACAGAGGGAGTGAGCAAGCAATGGCACAATAGCAGTACAAAAAGGCACAATCAGTGGTAGAGAATGAGAGGCACAACAAGTGGTACAATAAAGTGAGGCACAACGAGTGGTACAAAAAGAAAGAAGACAACGGAGTAACTAAAAAAATGGGCGCAACCTAGTCTGGAGCCGAGGCTCGAACCCCTACCTGCACTAAGTCCTGCCAAGGGCAGAGGCACAGCACAGCAGCGGAGCTACCAAGGGAGAGAGCAGGTCCCTGGCCGAAGTCAGAGGTCCTGCTCGCACTCTCACGCAGAGGCCGCCATTATATAGGGGAGGGCACAGCTGGAAGGTGGGCGTGGGAATCGGCGGGGGCAGCAGCGGCAGGTGGGGAAGCGGGAAACAAGCAGACAGAGCGAGCAAGCAATGGCACAATAGCAGTACAAAAAGGCAAAAAGGCTCAATAAGTGGTACAGAAAGAGAGGCACAACAAGTGGTACAATAAAGAGAGGCACAACGAGTGGTACAAAAAGAAAGAAGACAACGGACTAACTAAAAAAGCAGGCACAACCTAGTCTGGAGCCGAGGCTCGAACCCCTACCTGCACTAAGTCCTGCCAAGGGCAGAGGCACAGCAGCGGAGCTACCAAGGGAGAGAGCAGGTCCCTGGCCGAGGTCAGAGGTCCTGCTCGCACTCTCACGCAGAGGCCGCCATTATATAGGGGAGGGGGGAGGGAGGCACAGCTGGGAGGCGGGCGCGGGAATCAGCGGGGGCAGCAGCGGCAGGTGGGGAAGCGGGAAAACGGGCAGACGGAGCGAGCAAGCAATGGCACAATAGCAGTACAAAAAGGCAAAAAGGCTCAATAAGTGGTACAGAAAGAGAGGCACAACAAGTGGTACAATAAAGAGAGGCACAACGAGTGGTACAAAAAGAAAGAAGACAACGGAGTAACTAAAAAAATGGGCGCAACCTAGTCTGGAGCCGAGGCTCAAACCCCTACCTGCACTAAGTCCTGCCAAGGGCAGAGGCACAGCAGCGGAGCTACCGAGGTCAGAGGTCCTGCTCTGCAAACGTGCCTCCTGGCACACTACGGGTTGGGGGATGAAGTCCTCTTTTCTCCTGAGGGACTTTGGGGGCCAAGAAGCCCTCCTAGTACCCCTTGTAAGTCCTACGCAGTGGAATTCATGAGCTGTGGTCGGAGGCCCAGCCACCTTTCTCCACCTCTCTGCAAACGCGAATACTAGTTAAAGAAGCATTTGCTATGTATGAGGTTTCGCATTTGCGAGAGTTAGAGCTATTGGCGTTCTAAATGTAAAAGTGTTTTATTAATATTTCTTGGAGTGGAGTGAATGTAGGTTGTATGTAGTGAAATTATGTGGTATGTTGTGCAGTGAAATTATGTGGATAGAAAGTATGTGGGATTTAATGTATAGGAATTATGTAGAGTGGGATTATGTGTTATGGAGAGTAATTGTGTGGTATGATAGTCTGTGTGTGGAGTGGTAACCTCAGGTTTAGTCTTCCTCTTTTCCACAGAAGCTAAACTATAAACTCAATGAGATGAAAAAAAAGAAGGAACCACTGAGGAGCACTTCTGGACCTAGTCAGAGGTATGAGCAGGGCCACTGAAATTATGCGACTGTTTGGCTGCACCGACTTTTTCACAGTTATATATTTTCCGCATTTGCCACATAATCCATCATCTGCTTCATAATCTGCAGATTTGAACAAAAAAAACTTGTTTCTAGCTCAAATGGCTCAAACGTTACCAAAAAATGCAGCGACAGGTGTTACAGCGTGGTGGAAGGCCCTTTGCAAACCTAGAATGGTCTCCTGTTACTTATTGCTAAAAGTGGGTATTAAATTGGTACTAATGGTGTGCATACCATTCTTGCCTCTTTCTGCGCCTCTCTTGCCTTCTTCTGCATTTCTGTTACTTCTTTCTGCAACTTTCATTCTTTTTCTGCACTTCTTTTGCCTCTTTCTGCTCATCGATTCCACCTGTTCCCTCTTTCTGCGCCTCTTTTGCCTGTTTCTGCAACTTTCTTGCCTCTTTCTGCAGTTCTCTTGCCTTCTTCTGCACCTCTGTTGCTTCTTTCTGCACATCTTTTGCCTCTTTGTGCACCTCTCTTGCTTCTTTCTGCACCCCTGTTGTCTCTTTCTGCACTCGTCTTCCCTCTTTCTGCACCTCTCTTGCTACTTGCTACTTTCTGCAGTTCTCTTGCTTCTTTCTGCACCTCTCTTGCACCCTTCTTCCCTTTTTTGCATCCCTCTTGCCTCTTTCTGCAGTTCTCTTGCCATTTTCTGCACCTGTTTTGCCTCTTTCTGCACCTCACTTGCTTCTTTCTGCACTTCTCTTGCTTCTTTCTACACCTCTGTTGCTTCTTTCAGCAATTCTATTGCCTCTTTCTGCACTTCTCTTGCTTGTTTCTGCACCTCTCTAGCGTCTTTCTGCACCTCTGTTGCCTCTTTCTGCACCCCTCTTGCCTCTTTCTGCACCCCTCTTCCCTCTTTCTGCACCTCTCTTGCCTCTTTCTACACCCCTGTTCCCTCTTTCTGCACTCCTCTTGCTTCTTTCTGCACCCCTCCTGCCTATTTCTGTACCCCTCTTGCCTCTTTGTGCACCTCTCCTACCTCTTTCAGCACCCTTCTTGCCTCTTTTTGCACCTCTGTTGGTTCTTTCTGCACTGATCTTTCTTCTTTCTGCACCTCTTTTGCAAATTTCTACATCCCTCATGCCTCTTTCTGCACCCCCTCTTCCCTATTTCTCTACCTCTCTTGCTTCTTTCTGCACTTCTCTTGCTTCTTTCTGTAAATTTCTGTATCCCTCTTGCCTCTTTCTGCACCCCTGTTACCTCTTTCTGTACCTTTATTGCCTGTTTCTGTGCCTCTCTTGCCTCTTTCAGCACTCTGTTGCTTCTTTCTGCACTTCTCTTGCTTCTTTCTGTACCCCTCTTGCCTCTTTCTGTATCCCTTTTGCCTCTTTGTGCACTTCTCCTGCCTCTTTCTGCACCTCTCCTGCCTCTTTCTGCACCGCTTGCCTTTTTCTGAAGTTCTATTGCCTCTTTCTGCACCTTTTTTGCTTCTTTCTGCACTTTTCTTGCCTCTTTCTGTACCCCTCTTGCCTCTTTCTGCAGTTCTCTTGCCATTTTCTGCACCTCTTGCCTCTTTCTACACTTCTCTTGCTTCTTTCTACACTTTTGTTGCTTCTTTCAGCAATTCTCTTGCCTCTTTCTGCACTTCTCTTGCTTGTTTCTGCACCTCTCCTGCATCTATCTGCACCTCTGTTGCCTCTTTCTGCACCTCACTTGCTTCTTTCTGCACCCCTCTTGCCTCTTTCTGCACCCCTCTTCCCTCTTTCTGCACCTCTCTTGCCTCTTTCTGCACCCCTGTTCCCTCTTTCTACACCTTTCTTGCCTGTTTCTGCACCTCTCTTTCCTCTTTCTGTACCTCTTTTTACTTCTTTCTGCACTTCTCTTGCCTCTTTCTGCACCCTTCTCACCTCTTTCAGCACCTCTTTTGCTTATTTTTGCACTTCTCTTCCTTCTTTCTGCACCCCTCCTGCCTCTTTCTCTTCCCCTCTTGCCTCTTTGTGCACCTCTCCTACCTCTTTCTGCACCCCTCTTGCCTCTTTCTACACCTTTCTTGCCTGTTTCTGCACCTCTCTTTCCTCTTTCTGTACCTCTTTTTACTTCTTTCTGCACTTCTCTTGCCTCTTTCTGCACCCTTCTCACCTCTTTCAGCACCTCTTTTGCTTATTTTTGCACTTCTCTTCCTTCTTTCTGCACCCCTCCTGCCTCTTTCTCTTCCCCTCTTGCCTCTTTGTGCACCTCTCCTGCACATCTTTTGCCTCTTTGTGCACCTCTCTTGCTTCTTTCTGCACCCCTGTTGTCTCTTTCTGCACTCGTCTTCCCTCTTTCTGCACCTCTCTTGCTACTTGCTACTTTCTGCAGTTCTCTTGCTTCTTTCTGCACCTCTCTTGCACCCTTCTTCCCTTTTTGCATCCCTCTTGCCTCTTTCTGCAGTTCTCTTGCCATTTTCTGCACCTGTTTTGCCTCTTTCTGCACCTCACTTGCTTCTTTCTGCACTTCTCTTGCTTCTTTCTACACCTCTGTTGCTTCTTTCAGCAATTCTCTTGCTTGTTTCTGCACCTCTCCTGCATCTATCTGCACCCCTGTTGCCTCTTTCTGCACCTCACTTGCTTCTTTCTGCACCCCTCTTGCCTCTTTCTGCACCCCTCTTCCCTCTTTCTGCACCTCTCTTGCCTCTTTCTGCACCCCTGTTCCCTCTTTCTACACCTTTCTTGCCTGTTTCTGCACCTCTCTTTCCTCTTTCTGTACCTCTTTTTACTTCTTTCTGCACTTCTCTTGCCTCTTTCTGCACCCTTCTCACCTCTTTCAGCACCTCTTTTGCTTATTTTTGCACTTCTCTTCCTTCTTTCTGCACCCCTCCTGCCTCTTTCTCTTCCCCTCTTGCCTCTTTGTGCACCTCTCCTACCTCTTTCTGCACCCCTCTTGCCTCTTTTTGCACCTCCGTTGGTTCTTTCTGCACTGCTCTTGCTTCTTTCTGCACCTCTTTTCTAAATTTCTGCATCCCTCATGCCTTTTTCTGCACAGCTCTTCCCTATTTATCCACCTCTCTTGCTTCTTTCTGCACTTCTCTTGTTTCTTTCTGCACTGCTCTTGGTACTTTCTGCACCTCTCTTGCAAATTTCGGCATCCTCATGCCTCTTTCTGCACCCCTCTTCCCTGTTTATCCGCCTCTCTTGCTTCTTTCTGCACTTCTCTTTTTTCTTTCTTTCTGCACTGCTCTTGGATCTTTCTGCACCTCTCTTGCAAATTTATGTATCCCTCTTACCTTACCTCTCTTGCCTCTTTCTGCACCCCTCTAGCCTCTTTCTGCATCTCTTTTGCTTGTTTCTGCTCTTTTTTTGCCTCTTTCTGCACCCCTCTTCCCTCTTTCTGCACCTCTCTTGCCTCTTTCTGCACCCCTGTCCTCTCTTTCTGTACCTCTGTTGCTTCTTTCTGCATTTCTCTTGCCTCTTTCTGCACCATTTGCGCCTCTTTCAGCACCTCTGTTGCTTCTTTCTGCACTTCTCTTCCTTCTTTCTGCACCCCTCCTGCCTCTTTCTGTACCCCTCTTGCCTCTTTGTGCACCTCTCCTACCTCTTTCTGCACACCTCTTGCCTTTTTTGCACCTCTGTTGGTTCTTTCTGCACTGCTCTTGCTTCTTTCTGTACCTCTTTTGTAAATTTCTGCATCCCTCATGCCTCTTTCTGCACAGCTGTGCCCTATTTATCCACCTCTGTTGCTTCTTTCTGCACTTCTCTTGTTTCTTTCTGCACTGCTCTTGGTTCTTTCTGCACCTCTCTTGTAAATTTCTGCATCCTTCATGCCTCTTTCTGCACCCCTCTTCCCTATTTATCCACCTCTCTTGCTTCTTTATGCACTTCTCTTGTTTCTTTCTGCACTGCTCTTGGTTCTTTCTGCACCACTCTTGCAAATTTCTGTATCCATCTTACCTCTTTCTGCACCCCTGTTCCCTCTTTCTGCACCTTTCTTGCCTGATTTTGCACCTCTCTTGCCTCTTTCGGCACCTCTGTTGCTTCTTTCTGCACTTCTCTTGCCTCTTTCTGCACCCCTCTTGCCTCTTTCCGCACCTCTGTTGTTTTTTTCTGCACTTCCCTTGCTTCTTTCTGCACCCCTCTTGCCTCTTTCTGTACCCCTTTTGCCTCTTTGTGCACCTCTCCTGCCCCTTTCTGCACCTCTCTTGCCTTTTTCTGCAGTTCTCTTGCCTCTTTCTGCATCTCTGTAGTTTCTTTCTGCACTTCTCTTGCTTCTTTCTGTGCCTCACTTGATTCTTTCTGCACCCCACTTCCCTCTTTCTGCACCCTTCTTCCCTCTTTGTGTACCTCTCTTGCCTCTTTCTGCACCTCTCTTGCTCCTTTCTGCACCCCTCTAGCCTCTTTCTGCATCTCTTTTGCTTGTTCCTGCTCTTCTTTTGCCTCTTTCTGTACCCCTCTTGCCTCCTTCTGCACCTCTGTTGTTTCTTACTGCACTGCTCTTGCTTCTTTCTGCACCTCTTTTGCAAATTTCTAAACCCCTCTTGCCTCTTTCGGCACCCCTCTTCTCTCTTTCTGTACCCCTGTTCCCTCTTTCTGCACCTCTTCTGCCTGTTTCTGCACCTCTGCTGCTTCTTTCTGAACTTCTCTTGCCTCTTTCTGCACCTCTACATAAAGATGATCAGCACACACTTCTTTTTAAACATAAATCAACTTATGAGGTCATTATTACAATCGGATAGATTCCCAAAAATTTTCAAGGAGACATATGTCACAATTTTTAAGATAATCCTTTATTTCTATTTTTCTTTTCTTCACTCAAGATGTAGCCATATGTAGCCAACGCGTTTCGTCCCTTCTTGGGACTTCTTCAGGGCTCAATTAGATGATATTTTATTGTCAGTTGTTCAACATCGTCACTTTGTCATTCTGTTATTTTAAGAGGTGTATACCAAGTCCAATATGTCCAGGTCAGTTTATTTCCTTCTCTTTCAGGTAATTGGGCCTTTGTTGGCTCCCACACCGGTATACAGCTACAATGACCAACGTTGCTTCTTTCTGCACTTCTCTTGCCTCTTTCTGCACCCCTCTTCCCTCGTTCTGCACCTCTGTTGCTTCTTTATGTACTTCTCTTGCTTCTTTCTGCACCTCACTTGCTTTTTTCTGCACCTCTCTTGCCTCTTTCTGTACCCTTCTTCCCTCTTTCTGCACCTCTCTTGCCTCTTTCTGCACCTCTCTTGTCTCTTTCTGCACACACAGGGCTACTTTTAAACTGACCTCAGGCTCAGCAGTTCACACATGCAAGTGCAGAAAAGGGATTCTGGCCTCTAAACTGCCATGCCTTATTATATGCTAGGGACTTAGAGGTAGTTTTAATCCCCCTGCCCTATTATGTACTAAGGCCTTACAGGGGAGGCCATGCCAATCACAGGGGTGCCTCAACCCATAGTGTACCCTAGTGTATGTAGTTGTTTTCACTGTATTCTAATTGTCTTTCAGCATAGCACTGGCTCCCGGCCTGGTTAGGCAGAGCCCAGGGTCAGTCAGAGTCAGTTACCACCAGTACCAGTCAGCAAAAAGTTGGGGGGTGCCCAGGGCACAGGATGACTTTGCAACAAGGCCTCTTTCTGCACCTCTGTTGGTTCTTTCTGCATATCTCTTGCTTCTTTCTGCACCTTTCGTCCTCTTTCTGCACATGTCCTACCTCTGTAGGCATAGTTAGAAATTAGCATTAAAAAAACCTTTGAAATTCACTGACAAAACCATACGTTTCAGGGACGTTATAGTTAGAAATTAGCATTTAAGAAACCTTTGAAATTCACTGAAAAAACCATAGGTTTCAGGGACGTTATAGTTAGAAATTAGCATTTAAAAACCTTAGAAATTCACTGAAAAAAACACAGGTTTCAGGGACGTTATAGTTAGTTGGACATTGAACTCGTACAAAACCAGAGAAATTCGGCCCTTATAGTTAGTTGAGCTAACTATAACTCGCGCCCCCGCAATGCACTGCTGATGACGTCACATATTGCATCACTCATGACATGGTCAGTGACATCACTGATGACATCTCAAATGAAATCACTGATGACATCACTATTGACATCATCCACGTGATCATCTGATGCACCTCCTCACACCCTAATATAACCTTTGATACACCCCCTCTAAAATACAGACTACCATTCTCGAAACCATAGACACACCAATACCAGTCAGTACATACCCACTCACTGATTCACAGGCCTACACACACATCCACTCACCCATACCAATACCAGTAAGTACATACCCACTCACTGATTCATAGGCCTACACACACATCCACTCACCCATAGTCACTCATACACGCAGTCACCCCTGATATATGCACTCATACACCTATACAGATACTCACACACCACCACTCACCCATAGAGTTACTCACACACCTAGTCAGTCATGCAAAGAATCAATCACACTCCCATTTACTCACCTATACAGTTATACACACACCACCTCACTTATTCATACAGATACTAACACATACTTACTCTCTTATACAACCACTGACACAAGCACACACTCATCCATACAGCCACTCTCACAATCACTCACTCTCACATATAGTCATTTATATAGTCCAACACTCACATATACTTCCTTTCACATATGTAGTTACTCACACATGTACCACTGAGACATCCATTCACTCACCAACACACCCATACACACACTCACCCACCCATACAGCCCTTCACAGATGCACTCTTGAACCCATATACCCAGTGAATCACCCACTTACACATCTATGCACAGTCACACATACCCCACCCACCCACACAGACACTCAGGCACACATACAGATACTCAGACAACCAATCAAAAACCCATATAGACACTCATGTAGCTACTCACCAACCCATGCAGCTGCTTACACACCAAAAAACAGACTGATACAGACATTCACACAGTTTAGTCACTAACCCATGCATTCAGTAAGACACGTTTAATCACTCACTTATACAGTCAGTCATGCACCTACTAAATCATTCATTCAGACAGTCATACACCCACTCATTCTTCAATACAGATTGGCCTATATATATATAAAACATATTTAAACTTTACAGAAACACACAGTCACTGGATGATGTAATCAGTGATGTCATCAGTGATGTCATTTGAGATGTCATCAGTGATGTCATCAGTGATGTCACTGACCATGTCATGAGTGATGTAATATGTGACATCATCAGCAGTGCATTGCGGGGCGCGAGTTATAGTTAGCTCAACTAACTATAACAGCCGAATTTCTCTGGTTTTGTACAAGTAAACTGTCCAACTAACTATAAAGTCCCTGAAACCTGTGGTTTTTTCTGTGAATTTCTTAGGATTTTTAAATGCTAATTTCTAACTATAATGTCCCTGAAACCTATGGCTTTTTAAGTGAATTTCTAAGGTTTTTTAAATGCTAATTTCTAACTATGCCTACATAGGTAGGACATGTGCAGAAAGAGGAAGAAAGGCGCAGAAAGAAGCAAGAGAAGTGCAGAAAGAGGCAAGAGAGGTGCAGAAAGAGGAAGAAAGGTGCAGAAAGAAGCAAAAGAAATGCAGAAAGCGGCAACAAAAGTCCAGAAAGAGGAAGAAAGGTGAAGAAAGAAGCAAGAGATGTGCAGAAAGAACCAACAGAGGTGCAGAAAGAGGCCTACTTTGACTGTACCTTACAACAGACTCATACAAAGTACCCTAATCACTAATCCTTCTCCGAAGATGTCTTAAACCTCACTTTTCTCTTGAAGGTTCACTATTAATCGACTGCTCAGAATGTTAGGCCTACCAAATATAAAACAGCAATCCTAAGCATATCACTGTTGTAAGTCTGACCAAGTTTGTGAAGGTATGCATGTGTGTCTATGCTTTTACCTAGTGGCATGTTAAATGAAAATAAACATTCAACCACTTGAATACCTGTGTTTCAAACAGCATACTCTGTAAATTTGTGTAAAAAAGGTGTATGCATTTCTTTCTGCTCACAATACAGGGCAAATGGGTATTCAATAGTATATTTGAGGGGCTCTATAACACATACATACATAAGACATGTCTGCCTGTGCAACCGAATGACAGAGCAGAACTAACAAGATTTGACCACCTATAAGAGAAACTACCCACTTTTTAAGCTACCTTCTTCAGATGCATAACACATGTGAGAATACATGTGAAAGTAGACATATACCTCAGTCACAAGAGCACGCAGACCGTTAAACTTTACAGCTTGCACTTCCCATTTGAATATAGAAACAGGTGAGAGAAGTACAGAAAGGAGCAAGAGAATTGCAGAAAAAAACAGGAGAGGTGCAGAAAGAGGGAACAGGGGTGCAGAAAGAGGCAAGAGAGGTGCAGAAGGAGGGAAGAAAGGTGCAGAAAGAAGTAACAGGGGTGCAGAAATAAGCAAGAGAGGCGCAGAAAGAAGCAAGAGAAGTGCAGAAACAAGCAACAGAGCAGAAAGAGGCACGAGGGGTGCAGAAAGAGGCAAGAGAAGTGCATAAAGATGCAATAGAGGTGCAGAAAGTAACACAAGAAGTGCAGAAAGAAGGAACAGAGGTGCAGAAAGAGGCAAGAGAGTTGCAGAAAGAGGCAAGAGAGGTGCAGAAAAAGGGAACAGGGGTGCAGACAGCGGCAAGAGAATTGCAGAAAGAGGGAAGAGGGGTACAGAAAGAGGTAAGAGAGGTCAATCAATCAATCAGGGAATTGTAAGCGCGCTACTCACCCGTGAGGGTCTCAAGGCGCTGAAAGAAGAAGTGCAGAAAGAACCAAGAGCAGTGCAGAAAGAAGCAACAGAGGTGCAGAAAAAGGCAAAAGGGGTGCAGAAAGAGGAGAGAGAAGTGCAGAAAGAAGCAAAAGAGGTGCAGAAAGAGGCAAGAGGGATGCAGAAAGAGGCAAGAGCAGTGCAGAAAGAACCAAGAGGTGTGCAGAAAGAGGCAAGAGAGGTGGAGAAAGAGGCAAGAGATGTGCAGAAAAAGGGAAGAAAAGTACAGAAAGAAGAAAGAGAAGTGCAGAAAGAGGCAAGTGAGGTGCAGAAGGAGGCAAGAGAACTGCAGAAAGAGGCAAGAGAGTTGCAGAAACAGGCAAAAGGGGTACAGAAATAGGGAACAGGGGTACAGAAAGAGGCAAGAGGGATGCAAAATTTGCAACAGAGGTGCAGAAAGAAGCAAGAGCAGTACAGAAAGAACCAACAGAGGTGCAGAAAGAGGCAAGAGGGGTACAGAAAGATGTAAGAAAAGTGCAGAAAGAAGCAAAAGAGGTGCAGAAAGAGGCAAGAGAGGTACGGGAAGAGGGGTGCAGAAAGAGGCAAGAGAGGTACAGCAAGAGAGGTGCAGAAACAGGCAGGAAAGGTACAGCAAGAGGGAACAGGGGTACAGAAAGAGGCAAGAGAGGTACAGAAAATGACAAGAGAACTGCAGAAAGAGGCAAGAGGGATGCAAAAATGGGAAGAAGTGTGCAGAAAGAAGCAAGTGAGGTGCAGAAGGAGGCAAGAGAACTGCAGAAAGAGGCAAGAGAGTTGCAGAAACAGGCAAAAGGTGTACAGAAAGAGGGAAGAGGGGTACAGAAAGAGGCAAGAGGGATGCAGAAATTTGCAACAGAGGTGCAGAAAGAAGCAAGAGCAGTGAAGAAAGAACCAACAGAGGTGCAGCAAGAGGCAAGAGGGGTACAGAAAGAGGCAAGAAAAGTGCAGAAAGATGCAAAAGAGGTGCAGAAAGAGGCAAGAAAGGTACAGAAAGAAGGAAGAGAGATGCAGAAAGAGGCAAGAGGGGTACAGAAAGAGGTAGGAGAGGTGCACAAAGAGGCAAGAGGGGTATAGAAAGAGGCAGGGGGGAGGCAGAAAGAAGGAAGAGAGTACAGAAAGAAGCAACAGAGGTGCTGAAAGAGGCACGAAGGGTGAAGAAAGAGGCAAGAGAAGTGCAGAAAGAAGCAACAGAGATATAGAAAGAGGCAAGAGAGGTGCAGAAACAGGCAGGAAAGGTGCAGAAAGAGGGAACAGGGGAGCAGAAAGAGGCAAGAGAGGTGCAGAAAGAGGAAAGAGGGGTGCAGAAAGAGGCAAGAGTGGTGCAGAAAGAAGCAAGTGAGGTACAGAAAGAGGCAACAGAGGTGCAGAAAGACGCAAGAGAGGTGCAGAAACAAGCAAGAGAAGTGCAGAAAGAGGTAAGAGAATTGTTGAAAGAAGCAACAGAGGTGTAGAAAGAATCAAGAGAAGTGCAGAAAGAGGCAAGTGAGGTGCATAAAGAGGCAAGAGAGGTGCAGAAAATGACAAGAGAACTGCAGAAAGAGGCAAGAGGGATGCAAAAAAGGGAAGAAGGGTGCAGAAAGAAGCAACAGAGGTGCAGAAAGACACAAGAGAGGTGCAGAAACAAGCAAGAGAAGTGCAGAAAGAGGCAAGAGAATTGCTGAAAGAAGCAACAGAGGTGAAGAAAGAAGAAAGAGAAGTGCAGAAAGAGGCACATGAGGTGCAGAAAGAGGCAAGAGAGGTGCAGAAAAGGACAAGAGAACTGCACAAAGAGGCAAGAGGGATGCAAAAAAGCGAAGAAGGGTGCAGAAAGAAACAAAAGAAGTGCAGAAAGAAGGAACAGAGGTGCAAAAAGAAGGAAGAGGGGTGCAGAAAGAGGCACGAGGGGTGCAGAAAGAAGCAAGAAGAGATGTGCAGAAAGAAACAAAAGAAGTCCAGAAAGAAGGAACAGAGGTGCATAAAGAGGCAACAGGAGTGCAGAAAGAGGCAACAGGGGTGCAGAAAGAGGGACGAGGAGTGGAGAAAGAGACAAGGGGGTGTAGAAAGAAGCAAGAGAGCTGTAGAAAGAAAACAAAAGAAGTGCAGAAAGAAGGAACAGAGGAGCAGGGAGAGGCAAGAAAGGTGTAGAAAGAGGGAAAAGGGGTGCAGAAAAAAGCAAGAGAAGTGTAGAAAGAAGCAACAGAGGTGCAGAAAGAGGGAAAAGGGGTGCAGAAAGGGGCAAGAGAAGTGCAGAAAGAAGTAACAGATGCAGAAAGAGGGAAGAGGGGTGGAGAAAGAGGCAAGAGGGAAGTAGAGAGAAGCAGGAGAGGTGCAGAAAGATGCAAAAGAAGTTCAGAAAGAAGGAACAGATGTGCAGAAAGAGGCAAGAGGAGTGCAGAAAGAATAAAGAGGGGTGCAGAAAGAGGCACAAGGGGTGCAGAAAGAAGTAAAGTACAGAAAGAAGCAACAGAGGTGCAGAACGAGGGAAGAGGGTGGAGAAAGATTAAGAGCTGGATCAAGGGTTTTCTTCAAGATAACCGGCACTCAACATCCGCTGGCGTCCTGTGGGATGCTTTTAAAGCCTGCCTTAGAGGGGAGGTCTTGAGCTATGGTTTGTACCAGCAAAGAAAGCTAAGCTTGCAATGCAGGAATTGTATATTAAACTTAAGACTGCGGAAGAAAATCTTACACAGGGGATCCTGGCTAAAAATGATATTGACGAATTACAAACCAGGGTCGCTAGATGCAAGGCTAACATTAATCTATCCTGGAGTAAGGAAATCGCAGCTAAATATTTGGTATACAAAAAGGAATGCTACGAGTATGGAGAAGCGGTAGGGCGTTGCCTGGCCAACAGATTGCGCTCTAACGAAGCTGCTCATAGAATAGCCGGCATGAAGAATCAGTTAGGCGAAATGGTCTATGACCCTCAGGAAATCCTCCAGATTTTTATGAATTTTATGAAAATCTTTATCTAGGAAAAGAGACAGGGTCATATATAGGGGACACTGCAATACAACAGCTGGTGGAACAAGTCGCTCAGGAGGAGGTTGAGATCTTGGAAAGCCCTATTACTATGGAAGAGCTAGAACTAGCCATAAATAGTATGGCGGTTGGTAAGGCAGCGGGTCCCGATAGGCTTCCTTCGGAGGTATATAGGACCTTTTTTCAGGAGATTAAAATAGATTTGTTGGTCGTCCTTCAAGCTGCCCAAATGGGAAGTGCACCGCAATCTTGGGACGAGGCCAACATTGTCATCTTCAGGAAAAAAGACAAGCCATCGGATCTGCCAGGGTCTTATCGTCCGATTTCTCTCGTCAACTGTGATGGGAAGATTTATGCCAAAATCCTAGCGAATAGGTTAGCAAAGGTTATCTCGTCCCTGGTCTCCCCAAAACAACATGGATTTATTCCTGGCCGGGGGACTGTGAATCATATTAGCAGAATTGTGACGCTCTTTGATATTGCTCAGGTCGAAGCTAGGGACCTGGGGCTGATCCTGCTCGATGCCGAGAAGTCATTAGATCGTGTGGCCTGGGATTTCCTTTGGGGGGTTATGCAGTCGATGGGGTTTGGTCGGGGTTTTATCCAGGCTGTAAAAGTATTATATCGATCACCTTCGGCAAGGATCTGCTCTATGGGTCTGGCATCAGGCCCCATAAAAATTTCAAGAGGCACACGGCAGGGTTGCCCATGCTCTCCCCTCCTGTTTTCCATTTATATCAATCCTTTTCTAAGAATGTTAGAGAGAAGTACCCAGATTAAACCTTTTCGTGTTTTGGAAGACCAGTTTCGTGTCTTTGCATATGCTGATGACATTGCCATTATAACATCGGATCCCTCTTGGCTATATCTGAAGTAGAACGCTTAGCATGCGAGTTTGGCGTGGTTTCGGGCTATAAGATGAATACATCTAAAACCCAGATTTTGTGTACAAAACAGATCATGGCCCATGATCCTAGAGTGGTTAAGGAAGTCACATATCTGGGTATTAAGATCCGAGAAAACTTGAAAGATCTGGTTGATATTAACTGGGGGATATCACTACCAGGGTAAAGCAACTGTTAGATAGTTGGGATTGCCTACATCTTTCTCTGGTAGGTAGAGCAAACATTCTCAAAATGAATATTCTCCCCAAGGTGTTGTACTTCTTTAGGTCTGTACCGTTGGAGGTATCCCGCGCCCAGCTTCAACATCTGCAGGCACTTTGCGCCAAGTTCTTGTGGGCTCCAGGGAAACCCAGGAGAGCAATGCATTATATGACTCTTCCCAGAGAAAGGGGGGTCAGTCCCGATTTTACATTGTATTACTACTCTTGTCTCTTATTGAATATGCGGTTATTGTTGACTGGAGAAGAAGTCAGCAATACGGCTGAGGCTCCCTCAATTTATCAGATGGTGTTAGGTAAAGAGGTCAAGAACTGCCTGTTCAAAAAATTGGATACGAGCTATTATAAAAGAACACGTTTTAAAATTTTAGGGGCAGCTTTTAAAGTTTGGAATGTGGTTCTCAAATACTTACAAATTCGGGATTACATTTTTATACTCCAACTACGGCCGTAGGCATATTGCCACCAATATTTCATGACCAAGTCGTTAGTAGTTGGAGACAGAATGGCATCTCTCAAATAGGGGACTTTTATGAAGTCGGGGGCTTTATGCTTCTTTTACAGATTTAGCAGCAAAATTTCTTCTCCATAAGAATCATTTTTTTAAATTCTTACAAATACGAGATTTCCTGAGCAAATTATCCACGACTATGGTACCACATAAAATAGTCGAAGCTATTAGGGGCCAAGAAAAGATAGGGCTCTTTATAAAATCCTATTAGAGTCAAGGAGGGACGATCTGGAAAAACACAATTGTAAGTGGGCAGCAAAAGTGGGAGAGCCAGGGGTGTCTATAGAGAAGGCAATTGCTGTTGCCGGGGAAATTTGTCTGTCGGCGAATCTTAAAGCCCAGTTTTACAAAACTGTATTTAATCTCTATTATACTCCCGCCAAGATGATGAAATGGGGAGGGGTAATGATGGCAAATGCTTTCGATGTGGTACGGATAACGCTGATAGTCTTCATAATTTTTTTTGATTGTGTCATACTAGGGCCATATATACGACATATAGAGAAATTTATGACAGAAATTTCGGGGGTCAGCGTTAAAATATCTGCCTCTATGATGTTGTTGGGGACCGGCGAGGATCTCGAGCAAGGGAGGCCCATGTATAAACTCCGATATTTGCTCTTTATTGCTACGGTGGTTGCTCGACTATGTGTAGCGTCTTCTTGGCTTCAACCGGAAGTACCATCTTTTGAAATCTGGCGAGCCCGGTTCTATAATATGTATAACTTGGAGCATAGTCTCTATTCTCTAAAAGGATCAAGGAAACGCAAATTAGGTATATATATATGGGGGGCAATGGCCGATCATATGAATTGTTGAGTGGAATGATAATCCAATTTAATTTATCTCAACTTTGTTTTGTGGTATAATGGAATGAAATGAATTGCTTTCATGTCTTGTTATCAGATCTGTATGTATTTTTGATACTTTGATATTGTGGATAATAAAAAAATATAAAAAGAAGTGCTGAAAGAAGCAACAGAGATGCAGAAAGGGAGAAGGGGGTGGAGAAAGAGGCAAGAGGGGTGCAGAAAGAGGCAAGAGAGGTGCAGAAAGAGGGAAGAGGGGTGCAGAAAGAGGCACAAGTGTTGCAGAAGGAAGGGACAGAGTTGCAGAAAGAAGCAAGAGAACTGCAGAAAGAAGCAACAGAGGTGCAGAAAGAGGGATGAGGGGTGGAAAAAGAGGCAAGAGAGTGCAGAAAGAAGCAACAGAGATGCAAAAAAAGGAGAACAGGGGTGGAGAAAGTGGCGAGAGGGGTACAGAAAGAAGCAAGAGAGGTGCATGAAGAAATAAAAGAAGAGCAGAAAGTAGGAACAGAGGTGCAGAAAGAGGCAAGAGGTGTGCAGAAAGAAGAGTGCAGAAAGAAGCATGAGTGGTGCAGAAAAAAGCAAAGAGGTGCAGAAAGAAGCAAGAGTAGTGCAGAAAGAAGCAATAGAGGTGAAGAAAGAGGCAAGAGGGGTGCAAAAAGAGGGAAGAGGGGTGCAGAAAGAGGCACAAGGGGTGCGGAAAGAAGCAAGAGATGTGCAGAAAGAAACAAAAGAAGTGCAGAAAGAAGGACCAGGGGTGCAGAAAGAGGCAACAAGGGTGAAGAAAGAGGGATGAGGGGTGGAGAAAGAGGCAAGGGGGTGCAGAAAGAAGCAATTGAGCTGCAGAAAGAAACAAAAGAGGTGCAGACAGAAGGAACAGATGAGCAGAAAGAGGCAAGAGGGGTGCAGAAAGAAACAAAAGAATTGCATAAAGAAGGAACAGAGGTGTGTAGGAGAGTAGGATCTGCTTCACATGGGTACCCCCACTTTTTGCTGATGCTTCACTATTTTTCGACTTTAGTCTGGCTGGGGCCCTGCTAATCAGAACCCCAGCCTAGCTGCTTCCTCTCTAAAATGGTTTCCATGTGCCCTAGGCACATCTCTGATTGGAATCTGGAGTGCCCTTGTAAGTCCCTAGTATATGGTATACTATGTACCCAGGGCATAGGTACCTCAGAGGCCTGCCAGGGGCTGAAGCATGTATTATGCCACCCCTGGAAGGCCAGCCAAAATGACACCACAGGCCTGCTACTGCAGCCTGGGTAAGGTGGTGCATGCACCCCTTACTGTGATATAGGCTACCTATATCACTACATACATACACACATATAAACCTATAAGTCACTCCTATGGCAGGCCTTGTCAATCCTGAAGGCAGAGTGCTTGGTTCCTATGTGAGAGGGTGCCCCTGCATGAGCAGAGCCCCTCTGCAGCGTTTGGAGACCCTTCTCTGATGCTGTTTGGAGTGCAGCCAGACCATATACTCTTAAGCGCATTATAACCTCGCGTTAAATGCTAACTTTGGGATGGCTGCACGGAAACATGTCGTGTTTGGTGTCAAACATCTTGGAATACTACCCCCCCCCGCCAGTTCTGGCAGCGGGGGTAGCATTCCACCCTTCTAGAGGGAGAGACATGTACACACCGGCCTGCCCGGTAACTTCTTTCCAAGCCCTGGCATCACAAAATGGATGCCGCTGCCACAGACACGAGTCTGGCCTCCTGCTGCTGACCGAAACTCCGGCAGGGGAGGCCTGGACAATAGGTTTCCTATTGCAGGGAGGAGTAACCACCTCCCCAGACAGGATAGTGTATATTGGGGCTGGGCGGGAGCACTCTCTGGTGCTTTGAAGTCCTGCACTGGGGGCACATTTGGTGTCCCTGTGCATACCCCAGTTCAAACTGGCTCAGGGGCTTCCAGCCCCTGCTCTGGCATGAAACTAGACAAAGGGAAAGGGGTGTAACCACCCCTCTGCCCTGACCCTCCCATAGGTGGGTCCCCAGAGTATGTCCAACCCCTATCTTAGTATAAGTATGGGACCCCAGTCCTTAGGACTTTAGATTTACCTGGACGAAACTCTGACACAGAATCCTGGACCTTCGATGCTCTACTTTAAGATTAGAGGACTGAAGAATCTCCCTTGGGGTCAAGGAGTGACTCCCTGCTTGGCAGGCACCAAAGAAGCAATTGTCCGGCCTGCATCGCTGAAGCTCCCGCCGGACGCCGAAGTCTTTGCATCACCAGAGGTGGATTTCCAGACTTCCCTGAAGCTGCCCTGAGTCCCCAGCAAAGCTGAGGCCCGTAGCTGTCGTGGGTAACATGGAACCGTGACCCCTGGACACCAAGCACATTTGCAAGTGCGTCCTCTTCCTGGGGTTCCACAAAGTTGTGCTTTCGGCTCCGAGTAGCCCCTGCCTGCAGTACCGACTGCACCGAAGATCACTGGCCTCCACTCCACGAGTGTCCCATGAGCCAGCTCCAAGTGCATCCACTTGAGGCTCCTTTGTGGTTGCTAGTCCGTTGGCTAGTAGGCCCTCCCGAAGGCTAATCTTCATCTGCTTGGGCTTTCCTGGTTGCTCTAGGCGTGCCCTGACTTACCCTCACTGGGTGAGTCCCTCAGACCTTGCTGGTCTGCACCACTGTCCTTCTTCTATTTCCACGAGACTTGCCGTTACCAAGGCTTGTTGGGTCCAATCCGGTCGCCGACACCTCAGCAAACGACAGACGTTGTGGGACAGCTTGAATCCAGCTCCTGGTCATCGTCGACACTTCCTGGACCTCGTGGCTGAAGAGTCAAGACAACCATCAACCTACCTGAAGCACTCGACATCGGTGGGCATCCGCTCATCGCCTTCCTGGTCACTGGCTAGTGACCCAGACTCTGTCCCCTCTGCTTTCAGGTTCTTCAGATCTTCAATCCACCTTTGGATCCACCCGAACACTTTCGACTTGGCCGCCAGCAGCACTTTGCAGCAGATCGCCATTGAAAACGACGACGAAACCCGACCCCGAAAGACACCTATGCACCCGGCTTCCCTGGGTGAGGTAACACGAGTACTCCAGTGCTCCCGTGGGTATAGACTCTAGAACGACCCAGTTCTAAAAGGGTTTGCTCCAAGTCTTCCTCTAAGTGTCCCTTTTCTTTAAAATTCCAACCGCGACTTTCCCCATAGAAGTCAACGGCGATTCGCGGCTGTGTTCTCACACTGCACGCGTCCCCCGTGGGTCCCCTGTGTCACTACCTTGGGTGGTTCCTTGTGGTCCAAGCACTTCTACAGGCTCTAGGCCTTGTGTCTAGCTCAGTCGTGGTTCTTATACCACTTTATTGGTATATGGTTTGGTACGCCCGTAGGGCTCAAACGTGTATTTGTGCTATTACTGTTGATAACTAACTTATAACTTATGTATTTCGAACTCTAGCCTCATAAAGAGACTAGAGGGGTGTGTTTAGCAATAAATACATATATTTTGAATATATACCTGGTGTGGTCCTCTTTCATTTGGTCACTCAAGAGATTATAGGCTGGTAAAACAAGCTGCTTTACATTCCTTCAAGACTTAGCCTGAAGGCTGCTCTCCATAGCTACCACTAGGATAGCTTTCAATAAAGGTTGTCTTTAACCTATCTCCAATAAGGGGTTGTTTGGACTGGTGCAAGGTGCCCACTATAATTAGTGGACAGCATATACCAGGCCAACTTCTCACATTGGTGTGCAGCGTGTGGGATTCCAGCTTGCTATTGTTTTACCAGATAATCTCAATTGAATTGATCAACTGAAAACCACTAAGGGTACCTAAGGTACATATAAATCAAGCTTAGTATACAGTAAGTTCTACTGAACTTAGAGTTGTGTGTTAAGGGATAGCACACCCTTTCTACAACTCAAGAGAGTTTAGTAGGCCACACTAGAGTAGGTAGTGCATACACCACACCTCACTAGTAATGTCTTCAAAGCCAGGACCCAGTGAGTCCTTGCCAGAAGCCAGTGGGCTTCTTCCCTCCAAGTATGATAAACTCCCATTCTTGGAATTGAGAGCATTATGCAATACTAGGAAGCTGAAGGCAGGCAAAAGTGCTAGCACCCAACACCTCAGGGAGGTGTTACTGGCTGATGATCTCAGCAGACCCCTAGGGTCTGAAGGGGTAGGCAGAGAGGGTGGGGCAGAAAATGAGGAAGGGGTCAGGGGTGAAGAAACCCAGGGCCCCCTCTGAAACTGGCCAGGAAGGTGAAAATGACCTTGACCTGGAAAACCCAATTCCTCCTGTGGAGGAGGAGGAGGATCAGAATGACCTCCCTTTGTCCCCCAGGAAGAATTATGAGTGTGCCCAGAAGGTCTAGATCTCCTTCTCAGGAGTCTAACCACTCTGACACCTCAGTAGGGACCTCTGTCTCCTCTCGTGGAAGGGAATCCTCTCATGAGAGGAGGAAGAGGCTGATTCAGTATGAGCAAGCCCAGCTTGAACTCAGAAAACAGCAATTGGCTATAGACAGGGAGTCCCTAGATCTCTACAGAGAGAGAAAAGTTGGGACTAGAGTCCCATGGTGGCAGCAATTTCCCCAGAGATAGGGAAAGGTCTTATGACCATAGAAACCTGAGCAAGATTGTCCCTCCCTACCAGAGTGGGGATGACATCCACAAATGGATAACTGCACTTGAGAGGGCCTGTAAAGTACAGAGGGTCCCTCAGGAGCAGTGGGCAGCAATCTTGTGGCTCTCCTTTGCAGACAAAGGTAGAGACAAGCTCCTCACTGTAAGAGAAGAGGATGCTGACAATTACAAAGTCTTGAAGAGTGCTCTGATTGATGGGTTTGGCCTAACAACTGAACAATACAGGTTAAAGTTCAGAGATACCCAAAAAGCACAGACTCAAGACTGGGTAGACTATGTGGATTGTTCTGCTAAGGCTCTGGAAGGTTGGTTGATGGGCAGTAAGGTGTGTGACTTCACAGGATTGTACAATCTTATCATGAGGGAGCAGATTCTTAATAACTGTCAAAATCAGCTGTTGCATCAGTACCTGGTGGACTCTGATCTGACCTCTCCCCAAGAATTGGGAAAGAAGGCAGACAAATGGGTCAGAACCAGGGTAAGGCAGAAGGTACAGAACCAAGGTGGTGACCCAAAGAAGCAAGATTCTAAGAACTCTGATAAGGGTGGGGAGAAGGGTAAAGACCAGAAGTCTTCACAAGGCCCCCAAAAATCTTCTTCAGGTGGGGATTCACAGTCTAACAAAGGGAAAGGCCAAAAGAAACCATGGTGCAAGGTCTGTAAGCAAAAGACCCACTGAACCAGTGATTGCACCAAGTCCAAAGACTCTACTCCAGCCCCCACCAATGCCCCTAAGGCACCTGCTCCCCCTAGTGCACTTACAGTTGGTGGTGGGACTACACAGGACAAGGGTTTAGTAGGGTTGACCCTGGGTAAGGACATGAGCTCTGACCTAGTCAGAGAACTCACTCAGGCTGTCCTAGTCTGTGATGGAGGCATGGATGTGACCTCCTCTGTGAGTCCCAGTAATCTGGGCAAGTACAGACAACAGCCCTTAATCAATGGAAAAGAGGCTTTGGAATTTAGGGACACAGGGGCAAGTGTCACCATGGTGACACAAGACCTTGTGAATCCTGGGCAGATTATACTTGGTGAAATGTACCAAGTGACCAATGCTAGCAATGTCAGAACAGACCATACTCTGGCAGTTGTTAACTTCTCCTGAGGAGGGGTAACTGGCCTTAAGAAGGTTGTGGTAAGTGCAGACCTACCAGTTGAATGCTTGCTTGGCAATGATTTAGAAACTTCAGCTTGGGCAGAAGTGGAGCTCAGGACCCATGCAGAAATGCTGGGCATCCCTGCAGATGTGTTTGCTGTGACCAGGTCACAAGCCAAAATGTCTAACACTGAACAGGCCTTGGATTCTGGAATAATGGACCAAGTGCCCTCCAAGAAGAGGAGTAGTAGGGTAAAGGCAGTGCCTTCCCCTTGGCTCAGAAGGAAGATCAGTCTCTTGAGGGGATGATCTCAGTCCTGAGGAAGGAACTGTCCCAGAGTAGCTTGAACCTGACCAGGTTGAGTTCTTGGGGACAGGGGCCCTTCCAGGGCAGATCTGAGCCAGGAGCAGCAGAGCTGCCCCTCTCTTGAACCCCTCAGACAGCAAGCTGCTGCTGAGGCTGCTGGGAAAGCTAGTGGTCCCCATACAGTGTATTGGGATGATGGACTCTTGTACTCAGAGTGTAGAGACCCCAAGCCTGGTGCCACCAGGAGGTTGGTCATACCTCTGAAGTTCAGGGGCTTCCTATTGATCCTAGCCCATGACATTCCCTTAGCAGGTCACTTGGGCCAGAACAAGACTTGGGACAGAATTGTCCCTCGCTTTCACTGGCCCCACATGTCTGAAGACACCAAGGAGTTTTGTCGCTCCTGTGTAACCTGCCAGGCCAGTGGCAAGGCAGGTGGCACTACAAAGGCCCCCCTGATACCACTACCTGTGGTGGGGGTTCCCTTTGAAAGGGTGGGGATTGACATTGTTGGTCCCATGGATCCCCAAACAGCATCTGGGCACAGGTTTATCCTGGTGGTAGTGGATCATGCCACCAGGTACCCAGAGGCTATTCCCCTTAGGACCACTACAGCACCTGTGGTGGCAAGGGCCCTACTGGGAATTTTCTCAAGAGTGGGCTTCCCTAAGGAGGTTGTATCAGACAGGGGTGCTAACTTTATGCTGGATACTTGAAAGCAATGTGGAAGGGGTGTGGAGTGACTTACAAGTTCACCACACCCTATCACCCACAATGCAATGGTTTAGTTGAGAGATTCAACAAAACCTTGAAGGGCATGATTAAAGGGCTCCCAGAAAAGCTTAGGCGAAGATGGGACATACTCTTGCCCTGCCTTTTATTTGCATACAGGGAGGTGCCTCAAAAGGGGTTGGCTACAGCCCTTTTGAACTTTTGTTTGGTCACCCTGTCAGGGGTCCATTGTGCTTGGTGAAGGAAGGATGGGAGTTACCTCTCAAGCCCCCAAAGCAAGACATAGTGGACTATGTACTTGGTCTCCGCTCCAGGATGGCTGAGTACATGAAAAGGCAACTAAAAACCTTGAGGCTAGCCAGGAACTTCAAAAGCCTGGCATGACCAAAAGGCTGTACTGACTGTTTACCAGCCAGGACAGAAGGTGTGGCTGTTGGAGCCAGTGGCCCCAGCAGCTCTCCAAGACAAATGGAGTGGACCCCATACCATTGTTGAACAGAAGGGTGAGGTTACCTACTTAGTAGACCTAGGAACACCCAGGAGTCCCCACAGGGTTCTCCATGTCAACAGATTAAAACCATATGTGGACAGGGCAGACATGGGCTTGCTCATGGCTACTGATGAGGGACAGGAGGAAGAGAGTGACCCACTCCCTGACCTGCTCTCACAGAACCCTGATGATGGGTCAGTGGATGGTGTAGCCTTGGCAGGCAGCCTCACTGCCCAGCAGCAAACTGATTGCAGACAGGTGCTCAATCAGTTCAGACACATATTCTCACTGACACCCAGTCAGACCACCTGGTGCACTCATGAAGTGGACACTGGGGACAGTCTGCCTATTAAAAATAAGATTTATAGGCAACCTGACCATGTCAGGGACTGTATCAGGACAGAAGTCCAGAAGATGTTGGATTTGGGAGTTATTGAACCCTCAGATAGCCCTTGGGCTAGTCCAGTGGTCCTTGTGCCAAAACCTCACACCAATGGTGGGAAAAGAGAGATGAGGTTTTGTGTGGACTACAGGGGTCTCAATGCAGTCACTAGGACTGATGCCCATCCAATACCTAGGGCAGATGAGCTAATAGACACTTTGGCCTCAGCCAAGTATCTAAGCACATTTGACCTGACAGCTGGCTACTGGCAGATCAGACTAGCTGATGATGCAAAGCCAAAAACAGCATTCTCAACCCCTAGTGGGCATTATCAATTTGTGGTGATGCCCTTTGGTCTGAAGAATGCACCTGCCACTTTTCAGAGGTTGGTGAATACAGTCCTTACAGGTCTGGAAGCCTATAGTGCAGCATATCTAGATGATATTGCTGTCTTTAGCTCCACCTGGGAGGATCACCTGGTCCACCTCAGAAATGTTTTACAGGCCCTGCAGAAAGCAGGCCTGACTATCAAGGCCACCAAGTGCCAGATAGGGCAGAGTCAGGTTGTGTACCTGGGCCACCTTGTGGGTGGAGGCCAGGTTCAACCACTGCAGAGCAAGATCCAGACCATCATGGACTGGACTGCTCCAACTACCCAGACTCAGGTGAGAGCCTTTTAGGCCTGACTGGGTACTATAGGAGATTTGTCAAGGGGTATGGATCAATAGTGACACCCCTGAATGACTTAACTTCCAAGAAAATGCCCAAAAGGTTCAGTGGACAGTTAGCTGTCAAAAGGCATTTGATGACCTAAAGCAGGCCATGTGCACTGCTCCCATTCTACAGAGTCCTGATTACTCCAAGAAGTTCATTGTCCAAACAGATGCATCTGAATTGGGGGTAGGGGCTGTACTGTCACAATTGAATGATGAAGGTCAGGATCAGCCAGTAGCTTTTATTAGCAGAAGGCTGACCCCTAGAGAGAAACGTTGGTCAGCCATTGAGAGGGAGGCCTTTGCTGTGGTCTGGGCTCTGAAGAAGTTGAGGCCATACTTGTTTGGTACTCACTTCCTTGTTCAAACAGACCATAAGCCCCTCTTATGGCTAAAACAAATGAAGGGTGAAAACCCCAAACTGCTTAGGTGGTCCATTTCCCTACAGGGGATGGACTTCACAGTGGAACATAGACCTGGGAGTAACCATGCCAATGCAGATGGACTCTCTAGGTACTTCCACTTAGAACATGAAGACTTAACTGGGCAAGGTTAGTTTAATGTCCCTACGTTTGGGGGGTTGTGTAGGAGAGTAGGATCTGCTTCACATGGGTACCCCCACTTTTGCTGATGCTTCACTGTTTTTCGACTTTAGTCTGGCTGGGGCCCTGCTAATCAGAACCCCAGCCTAGCTGCTTCCTCTCTAAAATGGTTTCCATGTGCCCTAGGCACATCTCTGATTGAATCTGGAGTGCCCTTGTAAGTCCCTAGTATATGGTATACTATGTACCCAGGGCATAGGTACCTCAGAGGCCTGCCAGGGGCTGAAGCATGTATTATGCCACCCCTGGAAGGCCAGCCAAAATGACACCACAGGTCTGCTACTGCAGCCTGGGTAAGGTGGTGCATGCACCCCTTACTGTGATATAGGCTACCTATATCACTACATACATACACACATATAAACCTATAAGTCACTCCTATGGCAGGCCTTGTCAATCCTGAAGGCAGAGTGCTTGGTTCCTATGTGAGAGGGTGCCCCTGCATGAGCAGAGCCCCTCTGCAGTGTTCGGAGACCCTACTCTGATGCTGTTTGGAGTGCAGCCTGACCATATACTCTTAAGCGCATTATAACCTCGCGTTAAATGCTAACTTTGGGATGGCTGCACGGAAACATGTCGTGTTTGGTGTCAAACATCTTGGAATACTACCCCCCGCCAGTTCTGGTGGCGGGGTAGCATTCCACCCTTCTAGAGGGAGAGACATGTACACACCGGCCTGCCCGGTAACTTCTTTCCAAGCCCTGGCATCACAAAATGGATGCCGCTGCCACAGACACGAGTCTGGCCTCCTGCTGCTGACCGAAACTCCGGCAGGGGAGGCCTGGCCAATAGGTTTCCTGTTGCAGGGAGGAGTAACCACCTCCCCAGACAGGATAGTGTGTATTGGGGCTGGGCGGGAGCACTCTCTGGTGCTTTGAAGTCCTGCACTGGGGGCACATTTTGTGTCCCTGTGCATACCCCAGTTCAAACCGGCACAGGGGCTTCCAGCCCCTGCTCTGGCGCGAAACTGGACAAAGGGAAAGGGGTGTAACCACCCCTCTGCCCTGACCCTCCCATAGGTGGGTCCCCAGAGTATGTCCAACCCCCTATCTTAGTATAAGTATGGGACCCCAGTCCTTAGGACTTTAGATTTACCTGGACGAAACTCTGACACAGAATCCTGGACCTTCGACGCTCTACTTTAAGATTAGAGGACTGAAGAATCTCCCTTGGGGTCAAGGAGTGACTCCCTGCTTGGCAGGCACCAAAGAAGCAATTGTCCTGGTCTGCATCGCTGAAGCTCCCGCCGGACGCCGAAGTCTTTGCATCACCAGATGTGGATTTCCAGACTTCCCGAGGCTGTCCTGAGTCCCCAGCAAAGCTGAGGCCCATAGCTGTCGTGGGTAACGTGGAACCGTGACCCCTGGACACCAAGCACATTTGCAAGTGCATCCTCTTCCTGGGCTCTCACGAACTTGTACTTTGGGCTCCAAGTAGCCCCTGCCTCCAGCACCGACTGCACCGAAGATCACTGGCCTCCACTCCACGAGTGTCCCGTGAGCCAGCTCCAAGTGCATCCACTCGAGGCTCCTTCGCGGTCGCTAGTCTATTGGCTAGTAGGCCCTCCCGAAGGCTAATCTTCATCTGCTTGGGCTTCTCTGGTTGCACCAGGCATGCCCTGACTTACTTTCACTGGGTGAGTCCCACAGACCTTGCTGGTCTGCACCATTGTCCTTCTTCCATTTCCATGAGACTTGCCGTTGCCAAGGCTTGTTGGGTCCAATCCGGTCGCCGACACCTCAGCAATCGACAAACCTTGTGGGACAGCTTGAATCCAGCTCCTGGTCATTGTCGACGCCTCCTGGACCTCGTGGCTAAAGAGTCAAGACGACCGTCAACCTACCTGAAGCACTCAACATCGGTGGGCATCCGCTCATTGCCTTCCTGGTCACTGGCTAGTGACCCAGACTCTGCCCCTCTGCTTTCAGGTTCTTCAGATCTTCGATCCACCTTTGGATCCACCCGAACACTTTTGACTTTGCCGCCAGCAGCACTTTGCAGCAGATCGCCATTGAAAACGACGACGAAACCCGACCCCGAAAGACACCTATGCACCCGGCTTCCCTGGGTGAGGTAACACGAGTACTCCGGTGCTCCCGTGGGTATAGACTCTAGAACGACCCAGTTCTAAAAGGGTTTGCTCCAAGTCCTCCTCTAAGTGTCCCTTTTCTTTAAAATTCCAACCGCGACTTTCCCCATAGAAGTCAACGGCGATTCGCGGCTGTGTTCTCACACTGCACGCGTCCCCGTGGGTCCCCTGTGTCACTACCTTGGGTGGTTCCTTGTGGTCCAAGCACTTCTACAGGCTCTAGGCCTTGTGTCTAGCTCAGTCGTGGTTCTTATACCACTTTATTGGTATATGGTTTGGTACGCCCCTAGGGCTCAAACGTGTATTTGTGCTATTACTGTTGATAACTAACTTATAACTTATGTACTTTCGAACTCTAGCCTCATAAAGAGACTAGAGGGGTGTGTTTAGCAATAAATACATATATTTTGAATATATACCTGGTGTGGCCCTCTTTCATTTGGTCACTCAAGAGAATATAGGCTGGTAAAACAAGCTGCTTTACATTCCTTCAAGACTTAGCCTGAAGGCTGCTCTCCATAGCTACCACTAGGATAGCTTTCAATAAAGGTTGTCTTTAACCTATCTCCAATAAGGGGTTGTTTGGACTGGTGCAAGGTGCCCACTATAATTAGTGGACAGCATATACCAGGCCAACTTCTCACAAGGTGCATAAAGAGGCAAGAGGGGTGCAGAAAGAAACAAAAGAAGTATAGAAAGAAGCAACAGAGATGCAGAAAGAGGCAAGAGTGGGTGCAGAAAGAGTGAAGAGGGGTGCAGAAAGAAGCAAGAGAAATGCATAAAAAAGCAACAGAGATGCAGAAAGGGGGAAGTGGGGTGGATAAATAGGCAAGAGGGATACAGAAAGAAACAAGAGAGGTGCAGACAGAAACAAAGGAAGTGCAGAAAGAAGGAACAAAGGTGCAGAAAGAGGCAAGAGGGGTGCAGAAAGAGGGAAGTGGGGTGCAGAAAGAGGCACAAGGGTTGCAGAAAGAAGGGACAGAGGTGCAGAAAGAAGCCAGACAACTGCAGAAAGAAGCAACAGAGATGCAGAAAGAGGGATGAGGGGTGGAGAAAGAGGCAAGAGAAGTGCAGAAAGAAGCAACAGAGATGCAAAAAGGGGGGACAGGGGTGGAGAAAGTGGCAAGAGGGGTGCAGAAAGAAGCAAGAGAGGTGCATAAAGAAATAAAAGAAGAGCAGAAAGAAGGAACAGTGGTGCAGAAGAGGCAAAAGGGGTACAGAAAGAAGGGTGCCGAAAGAAGCACGAGATGTACAGAAAGAAGCAAAGAGGTGCAGAAAGAAGCAAGAGTAGTGCATTAAGAAGCAGCAGAGGTGAAGAAAGAGGCAAGAGGGGTGCAAAAGAGGGAAGAGGGGTGCAGAAAGAGGCACGAGGGGTGCAGGAAGAAGCAAGAGATGTGCAGAAAGAAACAAAAGAAGTGCAGAAAGAAGGAACAGAGGTGCAGAAAGAGGCAACAAGGGTGAAGAAAGAGGGAAGAGGGGTGGAGAAAGAGGCAAGGGGTGCAGAAAGAAGCAAGAAAGCTGCAGAAAGAAACAAAAGAAGTGCAGAAAGAAGGAACAGAGGAGCAGAAAGAGGCAAGAGGGGTGCAGAAAGAGGCAAAAGGGATGCAGAAAGAAGCGACAGGTGCAGAAAGAAACAAAATAAGTACAGAAAAAGGAACAGAGGTGCAGAAAGAGGCAAGAGGGGTGCAGAAAGAAACAAAAGAAGTGCAGAAAGAAGCAACAGAGGTGCACAGAGGCAAGAGGGTGCAGAAAGAGGGAAGAGGGGTGCAGAAAGAGGCAAGAGAGATGCAGAAAGAAGAGAAATGCATAAAAAAGCAACAGAGATGCATAAAGGGGGAAGTGAGTGGAGAAAGAGGCAAGAGGGATACAGAAAGAATCAAGAGAGGTGCAGAAAAAAACAAAAGAAGTGCAGCAAGAAGGAACAAAGGTGCAGAAAGAGGGAAGAGGGTTTAGTAAGAGGCACGAGGGATGCAGAGAGAAGCAAGACGCGTGCAGAAAGAAGAAAGAGAGTTGCAGAAAGAAACAAAAGAAGTGCAGAAAGAAGGAACAGAGGTGCAGAAAGAAGCAAGAGGGGTGCAGAAAGAGGGAAGAAGGGTGCAGAAAGAGGCACAAGTGTTGCAGAAAGAAGGGACAGATGTGCAGAAAGAAGCAAGAGAAGTGCAGAAAGTGGGAAGAGGAATGGAGAAAGAGGCAAGAGAAGTGCAGAAAGAAGCAACAGAGATGCAAAAGGGGGAACTGGGGTGGAGAAAGTGGCAAGCGGGGTGCAGAAAGAAGCAAGAGAGGTGCAGAAAGAAACAAAAGAAGTGCAGAAAGAAGTGACAGCGGTGCAGAAAGAGGCAAGAGGGGTGCAGAAAGAGGGATGAGGGGTACAGAAAGTAGCACGAGTGGTGCAGAAAGAAGCAAGAGAGGTATAGAAAGAAGCAAGAGGAATGCAGAAAGAAGCAACAGAGGTGCAGAAAGAGACAACAGAGGTGCTGAAAGAGGCAAGAGGTGTGCAGAAAGAGGCAAGAGAAGTGCAGAAAGAAGCAACAGAGGTGCCGAAAGAGACAAGAGAGGTGCAGAAACAGGCAAGAGAGGTGCAGAAATAGGGAACAGGGGTGCGGAAAGAGGTAAGAGGGATACAGAAATTTGCAAGAGAGGTGCAGAAAGAAGCAAGAGCAGTGCAGAAAGAAGCAAGAGAAGTGCAGAAAGAAGCAAGAGAGGTGGAGAAATAGAGAAGAGGGGTGCAGTCAGAGGCAAGAGGGGTGCAGAAAGAAGCACGAGAAGTACAGAAAGAAATAAAAGAAGAGCAGAAAGAAGGAACAGAGGTGCAGAAAGAGGCAAGAGGGGTGCAGAAAGAGGGAAGAAGGGTGCAGAAAGAAGCACGAGTGGTGCCGAAAGAAGCAAAGAGGTGCAGAAAGAAGCACGAGTGGTGCCGAAAGAAGCAAAGAGGTGCAGAAAGAAGCAAGAGTAGTGCAGAAAGAAGGAACAGAGGTGCAGAAAGAGGCAACAGGGGTGAAGAAAGAGGGAAGAGGGGTGGATAAAGAGGCAAGGAGGTGCAGAAAGAAGCAAGAGAGTGCAGAAAGATGGAACAGAGGTGCAGATAGAGGCAAGAGGGGTGCAGAAAGAGGCAAAAGGGGTGCAGAAAGTAGCGACAGGCACAGAAAGAAACAAAAGAAGTGCAGAAAGATGGAACCGAGGTACAGAAAGAGGCAAGAGGGGTGCAGAAAGAAACAAAGAAGTATAGAAAGAAGCAACAGAGGTGCAGAAAGAAGCAAGAGGAGTGCAGAAAGAGGAATGAGGGGTGCAGAAGGAGGCACGAGGGGTGCAGAAAGAAGCAAGAGAGATGCAGAAAGAAGCAATAGAAATGCATAAAGAAGCAACAGAGATGCAGAAAGGGGGAAGTGGGGTGGAGAAAGAGACAAGAGGGATGCAGAAAGAAAAAAGAGAGAGGTGCAGAAAGAAACAAAAGAAGTGCAGAAAGAAGGAACCAGAGGTGCAGAAAGAGGCAAGAGGGGGCAGAAAGAGGAAGAGGGGTGTAGAAAGAGGCACGAGGAGTGCAGAAAGAAGCAAGAGGTCGGTGCAGAAAGAAGCAAGAGAGTAGCAGAAAGAAACAAAAGAAGTGCAGAAAGAAGGAATAGCAGTGCAGAAAGAGGCAAGAGGGGTGCAAAAAGAGGGAAGAGGGGTGCAGAAAGAGACACAAGGGTTGCAGAAAGAAGGGGCAGAGGTGCAGAAAGAAGCAAAAGAAGTGCAGAAAGAAGCAACAGAGGTGCAGAAAGAGGGATGAGGGATGAAGAAAGCGGCAAGAGAAGTGCAGAAAGAAGCAACAGAGATGCAAAAAGGGGGAATAGGGGTGGAGAAAGAGGCAAGAGGGGTGCAGAAAGAAGCAAGAGAGGTGCAGAAAGAAACCAAAGTGCAGGAAGAAGGAACAGAGGTGCATAAAGAGGCAAGAGGGGTGCAGAAAGAGAGATGAGGGGTGCAGAAAGTAGCATGAGTGGTGCAGAAAGAAGCAAGAGAGGTGTAGAAAGAAGCAGGAGGAGTGCAGAAAGAAGGAACAGAGGTGCAGAAAGAAGCAAGAGGACTACAGAAAGAGGGCAGAGGGATGCAGAAAGAGGCACAAGAGTTGCATAAAGAAGGGACAGAGGTGCAGAAAGAAGCAAGAGAAGTGCAGATAGAAGCAACAGAGGTAGAGAAAGAGGGATGAGGGATGGAGAAAGAGGCAAGAGAAGTGCAGAAAAAAGCAACAGAGATGCAAAAAGGGGGAATGGGGTGGAGAAAGTGGCAAGAGGGGTGCAGAAAGAAACAAGAGAGGTGCAGACAGAAACAAAGGAAGTGCAGAAAGAAGGAACAAAGGTGCAGAAAGAGGCAAGAGGGGTGCAGAAAGAGGGAAGTGGGGTGCAGAAAGAGGCACAAGGGTTGCAGAAAGAAGGGACAGAGGTGCAGAAAGAAGCCAGACAACTGCAGAAAGAAGCAACAGAGATGCAGAAAGAGGGATGAGGGGTGGAGAAAGAGGCAAGAGAAGTGCAGAAAGAAGCAACAGAGATGCAAAAAGGGGGGACAGGGGTGGAGAAAGTGGCAAGAGGGGTGCAGAAAGAAGCAAGAGAGGTGCATAAAGAAATAAAAGAAGAGCAGAAAGAAGGAACAGTGGTGCAGAAAGAGGCAAAAGGGGTACAGAAAGAAGGGTGCCGAAAGAAGCACGAGATGTACAGAAAGAAGCAAAGAGGTGCAGAAAGAAGCAAGAGTAGTGCATTAAGAAGCAGCAGAGGTGAAGAAAGAGGCAAGAGGGGTGCAAAAAGAGGGAAGAGGGGTGCAGAAAGAGGCACGAGGGGTGCAGGAAGAAGCAAGAGATGTGCAGAAAGAAACAAAAGAAGTGCAGAAAGAAGGAACAGAGGTGCAGAAAGAGGCAACAAGGGTGAAGAAAGAGGGAAGAGGGGTGGAGAAAGAGGCAAGGGGGTGCAGAAAGAAGCAAGAAAGCTGCAGAAAGAAACAAAAGAAGTGCAGAAAGAAGGAACAGAGGAGCAGAAAGAGGCAAGAGGGGTGCAGAAAGAGGCAAAAGGGATGCAGAAAGAAGCGACAGGTGCAGAAAGAAACAAAATAAGTACAGAAAAAAGGAACAGAGGTGCAGAAAGAGGCAAGAGGGGTGCAGAAAGAAACAAAAGAAGTGCAGAAAGAAGCAACAGAGGTGCACAGAGGCAAGAGGGGTGCAGAAAGAGGGAAGAGGGGTGCAGAAAGAGGCAAGAGAGATGCAGAAAGAAGAGAAATGCATAAAAAAGCAACAGAGATGCATAAAGGGGGAAGTGAGTGGAGAAAGAGGCAAGAGGGATACAGAAAGAATCAAGAGAGGTGCAGAAAAAAACAAAAGAAGTGCAGCAAGAAGGAACAAAGGTGCAGAAAGAGGGAAGAGGGTTTAGTAAGAGGCACGAGGGATGCAGAGAGAAGCAAGACGGCGTGCAGAAAAAGAAAGAGAGTTGCAGAAAGAAACAAAAGAAGTGCAGAAAGAAGGAACAGAGGTGCAGAAAGAAGCAAGAGGGGTGCAGAAAGAGGGAAGAAGGGTGCAGAAAGAGGCACAAGTGTTGCAGAAAGAAGGGACAGATGTGCAGAAAGAAGCAAGAGAAGTGCAGAAAGTGGGAAGAGGAATGGAGAAAGAGGCAAGAGAAGTGCAGAAAGAAGCAACAGAGATGCAAAAGGGGGAACTGGGGTGGAGAAAGTGGCAAGCGGGGTGCAGAAAGAAGCAAGAGAGGTGCAGAAAGAAACAAAAGAAGTGCAGAAAGAAGGAACAGCGGTGCAGAAAGAGGCAAGAGGGGTGCAGAAAGAGGGATGAGGGGTACAGAAAGTAGCACGAGTGGTGCAGAAAGAAGCAAGAGAGGTATAGAAAGAAGCAAGAGGAATGCAGAAAGAAGCAACAGAGGTGCAGAAAGAGACAACAGAGGTGCTGAAAGAGGCAAGAGGTGTGCAGAAAGAGGCAAGAGAAGTGCAGAAAGAAGCAACAGAGGTGCCGAAAGAGACAAGAGAGGTGCAGAAACAGGCAAGAAAGGTGCAGAAATAGGGAACAGGGGTGCAGAAAGAGGTAAGAGGGATACAGAAATTTGCAAGAGAGGTGCAGAAAGAAGCAAGAGCAGTGCAGAAAGAAGCAAGAGAAGTGCAGAAAGAAGCAAGAGAGGTGCAGAAATAGAGAAGAGGGGTGCAGTCAAGAGGCAAGAGGGGTGCAGAAAGAAGCACGAGAAGTACAGAAAGAAATAAAAGAAGAGCAGAAAGAAGGAACAGAGGTGCAGAAAGAGGCAAGAGGGTGCAGAAAGAGGGAAGAAGGGTGCAGAAAGAAGCACGAGTGGTGCAGAAAGAAGCAAGAGAGGTGCAGAAAGAAGCACGAGTGGTGCCGAAAGAAGCAAGAGAGGTGCAGAAAGAAGCAAGAGTAGTGCAGAAAGAAGGAACAGAGGTGCAGAAAGAGGCAACAGGGGTGAAGAAAGAGGGAAGAGGGGTGGATAAAGAGGCAAGGGGGTGCAGAAAGAAGCAAGAGAGTGCAGAAAGATGGAACAGAGGTGCAGATAGAGGCAAGAGGGGTGCAGAAAGAGGCAAAGGGGTGCAGAAAGAAGCGACAGGCACAGAAAGAAACAAAAGAAGTGCAGAAAGATGGAACCGAGGTACAGAAAGAGGCAAGAGGGGTGCAGAAAGAAACAAAAGAAGTATAGAAAGAAGCAATAGAGGTGCAGAAAGAAGCAAGAGGAGTGCAGAAAGAGGAATGAGGGGTGCAGAAGGAGGCACGAGGGGTGCAGAAAGAAGCAAGAGAGATGCAGAAAGAAGCAATAGAAATGCATAAAAAAGCAACAGAGATGCAGAAAGGGGGAAGTGGGGTGGAGAAAGAGACAAGAGGGATACAGAAAGAAACAAGAGAGGTGCAGAAAGAAACAAAGAAGTGCAGAAAGAAGGAACCAAGGTGCAGAAAGAGGCAAGAGGGGGGCAGGAAGAGGGAAGAGGGGTGTGAAAGAGGCACGAGGAGTGCAGAAAGAAGCAAGAGGTCGTGCAGAAAGAAGCAAGAGAGTAGCAGAAAGAAACAAAAGAAGTGCAGAAAGAAGGAATAGCAGTGCAGAAAAAGGCAAGAGGGGTGCAAAAAGAGGGAAGAGGGGTGCAGAAAGAGACACAAGGGTTGCAGAAAGAAGGGGCAGAGGTGCAGAAAGAAGCAAAAGAAGTGCAGAAAGAAGCAACAGAGGTGCAGAAAGAGGGATGAGGGATGAAGAAAGAGGCAAGAGAAGTGCAGAAAGAAGCAACAGAGATGCAAAAGGGGGAATAGGGGTGGAGAAAGAGGCAAGAGGGTGCAGAAAGAAGCAAGAGAGGTGCAGAAAGAAACCAAAGTGCAGGAAGAAGGAACAGAGGTGCATAAAGAGGCAAGAGGGGTGCAGAAAGAGAGATGAGGGGTGCAGAAAGTAGCATGAGTGGTGCAGAAAGAAGCAAGAGAGGTGTAGAAAGAAGCAGGAGGAGTGCAGAAAGAAGGAACAGAGGTGCAGAAAGAAGCAAGAGGACTACAGAAAGAGGGCAGAGGGATGCAGAAAGAGGCACAAGAGTTGCATAAAGAAGGGACAGAGGTGCAGAAAGAAGCAAGAGAAGTGCAGATTGAAGCAACAGAGGTAGAGAAAGAGGGATGAGGGATGGAGAAAGAGGCAAGAGAAGTGCAGAAAAAAGCAACAGAGATGCAAAAAGGGGGAATAGGGGTGGAGAAAGTGGCAAGAGGGGTGCAGAAAGAAACAAGAGAGGTGCAGACAGAAACAAAGGAAGTGCAGAAAGAAGGAACAAAGGTGCAGAAAGAGGCAAGAGGGGTGCAGAAAGAGGGAAGTGGGGTGCAGAAAGAGGCACAAGGGTTGCAGAAAGAAGGGACAGAGGTGCAGAAAGAAGCCAGACAACTGCAGAAAGAAGCAACAGAGATGCAGAAAGAGGGATGAGGGGTGGAGAAAGAGGCAAGAGAAGTGCAGAAAGAAGCAACAGAGATGCAAAAAGGGGGGACAGGGGTGGAGAAAGTGGCAAGAGGGGTGCAGAAAGAAGCAAGAGAGGTGCATAAAGAAATAAAAGAAGAGCAGAAAGAAGGAACAGTGGTGCAGAAAGAGGCAAAAGGGGTACAGAAAGAAGGGTGCAGAAAGAAGCACGAGATGTACAGAAAGAAGCAAAGAGGTGCAGAAAGAAGCAAGAGTAGTGCATTAAGAAGCAGCAGAGGTGAAGAAAGAGGCAAGAGGGGTGCAAAAAGAGGAAGAGGGTGCAGAAAGAGGCACGAGGGGTGCAGGAAGAAGCAAGAGATGTGCAGAAAGAAACAAAAGAAGTGCAGAAAGAAGGAACAGAGGTGCAGAAAGAGGCAACAAGGGTGAAGAAAGAGGGAAGAGGGGTGGAGAAAGAGGCAAGGGGTGCAGAAAGAAGCAAGAAAGCTGCAGAAAGAAACAAAAGAAGTGCAGAAAGAAGGAACAGAGGAGCAGAAAGAGGCAAGAGGGGTGCAGAAAGAGGCAAAAGGGATGCAGAAAGAAGCGACAGGTGCAGAAAGAAACAAAATAAGTACAGAAAGAAGGAACAGAGGTGCAGAAAGAGGCAAGAGGGGTGCAGAAAGAAACAAAAGAAGTGCAGAAAGAAGCAACAGAGGTGCACAGAGGCAAGAGGGTGCAGAAAGAGGGAAGAGGGGTGCAGAAAGAGGCAAGAGAGATGCAGAAAGAAGAGAAATGCATAAAAAGCAACAGAGATGCATAAAGGGGGAAGTGAGTGGAGAAAGAGGCAAGAGGGATACAGAAAGAATCAAGAGAGGTGCAGAAAAAAACAAAAGAAGTGCAGCAAGAAGGAACAAAGGTGCAGAAAGAGGGAAGAGGGGTTTAGTAAGAGGCACGAGGGATGCAGAGAGAAGCAAGACGCGTGCAGAAAGAAGAAAGAGAGTTGCAGAAAGAAACAAAAGAAGTGCAGAAAGAAGGAACAGAGGTGCAGAAAGAAGCAAGAGGGGTGCAGAAAGAGGGAAGAAGGGTGCAGAAAGAGGCACAAGTGTTGCAGAAAGAAGGGACAGATGTGCAGAAAGAAGCAAGAGAAGTGCAGAAAGTGGGAAGAGGAATGGAGAAAGAGGCAAGAGAAGTGCAGAAAGAAGCAACAGAGATGCAAAAAGGGGGAACTGGGGTGGAGAAAGTGGCAAGCGGGGTGCAGAAAGAAGCAAGAGAGGTGCAGAAAGAAACAAAAGAAGTGCAGAAAGAAGGAACAGCGGTGCAGAAAGAGGCAAGAGGGGTGCAGAAAGAGGGATGAGGGGTACAGAAAGTAGCACGAGTGGTGCAGAAAGAAGCAAGAGAGGTATAGAAAGAAGCAAGAGGAATGCAGAAAGAAGCAACAGAGGTGCAGAAAGAGACAACAGAGGTGCTGAAAGAGGCAAGAGGTGTGCAGAAAGAGGCAAGAGAAGTGCAGAAAGAAGCAACAGAGGTGCCGAAAGAGACAAGAGAGGTGCAGAAACAGGCAAGAAAGGTGCAGAAATAGGGAACAGGGGTGCGGAAAGAGGTAAGAGGGATACAGAAATTTGCAAGAGAGGTGCAGAAAGAAGCAAGAGCAGTGCAGAAAGAAGCAAGAGAAGTGCAGAAAGAAGCAAGAGAGGTGGAGAAATAGAGAAGAGGGGTGCAGTCAGAGGCAAGAGGGTGCAGAAAGAAGCACGAGAAGTACAGAAAGAAATAAAGAAGAGCAGAAAGAAGGAACAGAGGTGCAGAAAGAGGCAAGAGGGGTGCAGAAAGAGGGAAGAAGGGTGCAGAAAGAAGCACGAGTGGTGCCGAAAGAAGCAAAGAGGTGCAGAAAGAAGCACGAGTGGTGCCGAAAGAAGCAAAGAGGTGCAGAAAGAAGCAAGAGTAGTGCAGAAAGAAGGAACAGAGGTGCAGAAAGAGGCAACAGGGGTGAAGAAAGAGGGAAGAGGGGTGGATAAAGAGGCAAGGGGGTGCAGAAAGAAGCAAGAGAGTGCAGAAAGATGGAACAGAGGTGCAGATAGAGGCAAGAGGGGTGCAGAAAGAGGCAAAAGGGGTGCAGAAAGTAGCGACAGGCACAGAAAGAAACAAAAGAAGTGCAGAAAGATGGAACCCAGGTACAGAAAGAGGCAAGAGGGGTGCAGAAAGAAACAAAAGAAGTATAGAAAGAAGCAATAGAGGTGCAGAAAGAAGCAAGAGGAGTGCAGAAAGAGGAATGAGGGGTGCAGAAGGAGGCACGAGGGGTGCAGAAAGAAGCAAGAGAGATGCAGAAAGAAGCAATAGAAATGCATAAAAAAGCAACAGAGATGCAGAAAGGGGGAAGTGGGGTGGAGAAAGAGACAAGAGGGATACAGAAAGAAACAAGAGAGGTGCAGAAAGAAACAAAAGAAGTGCAGAAAGAAGGAACCAAGGTGCAGAAAGAGGCAAGAGGGGGGCAGAAAGAGGGAAGAGGGGTGTGAAAGAGGCACGAGGAGTGCAGAAAGAAGCAAGAGGTCGTGCAGAAAGAAGCAAGAGAGTAGCAGAAAGAAACAAAAGAAGTGCAGAAAGAAGGAATAGCAGTGCAGAAAAAGGCAAGAGGGTGCAAAAGAGGGAAGAGGGGTGCAGAAAGAGACACAAGGGTTGCAGAAAGAAGGGGCAGAGGTGCAGAAAGAAGCAAAAGAAGTGCAGAAAGAAGCAACAGAGGTGCAGAAAGAGGGATGAGGGATGAAGAAAGCGGCAAGAGAAGTGCAGAAAGAAGCAACAGAGATGCAAAAGGGGGAATAGGGGTGGAGAAAGAGGCAAGAGGGGTGCAGAAAGAAGCAAGAGAGGTGCAGAAAGAAACCAAGAAGTGCAGGAAGAAGGAACAGAGGTGCATAAAGAGGCAAGAGGGTGTAGAAAGAGAGATGAGGGGTGCAGAAAGTAGGCATGAGTGGTGCAGAAAGAAGCAAGAGAGGTGTAGAAAGAAGCAGGAGGAGTGCAGAAAGAAGGAACAGAGGTGCAGAAAGAAGCAAGAGGACTACAGAAAGAGGGCAGAGGGATGCAGAAAGAGGCACAAGAGTTGCAGAAAGAAGGGACAGAGGTGCAGAAAGAAGCAAGAGAAGTGCAGATAGAAGCAACAGAGGTAGCAGAAAGAGGGATGAGGGATGGAGAAAGAGGCAAGAGAAGTGCAGAAAAAAGCAACAGAGATGCAAAAAGGGGGAATAGGGGTGGAGAAAGTGGCAAGAGGGGTGCAGAAAGAAGCAAGAGAGGTGCAGAAAGAAGGAACAGAGGTGCAGAAAGAGGCAAGGGGGTGCAGAAAGAGGGAAGAGGGGTGTGAAAGAGGCACGAGGGATGCAGAAAGAAGCAAGAGGCATGCAGAAAGAAGCAAGAGAGGGGCAGAAAGAAACAAAAGTGCAGAAAGAAGCAACAGAGGTGCAGAAAGAGACAAGAGGGGTACAAAAAGAGTGAAGAGGAGTGTAGAAAGAGGCATGAGGGGAGCAGAAAGAAGCAAGAGACGTGCAGAAAGAAACAAAAGAAGTGCAGAAAGAAGGAACAGAGGTGCAGAATGGGGCAACAGGGGTGCAGAAAGAGGGAAGAAGGGTGAAGAAAGAGGCACTGGGGTGCAGAAAGAAGCATGAGAGCTACAGAAAGAAAGAAAAGAAGTGCAGAAAGAAGGAACAGAGGTGCAGAAAGAGGGAAGGGGGTGCAGAAAGAAATAAAAGAAGGGCAGAAAGAAGCAACAGAGGTATAGAAAGAGGCACGAGGACTACAAAAAAAGGGATGAGGGGTGCAGAAAGAGGCTCGAGGGGTGCAGAAAGAAGCAAGAGAGATGCAGAAAGAAGTAAGAGAAATGCATAAAAAAGCAACAGAGATGCAGAAAGGGGGAAGTGGGGTGGAGACAGAGGCAAGAGGGATACAGAAATAAACAAGAGAGGTTCAGAAAGAAACAAAAGAAGTGCAGAAAGAAGGAACAGAAAGAGGCAAGAGGGGTGCATAAAGAGGGAAGAGGGGTGTGAAAGAGGCACAAGGGGTGCAGAAAGAAGGGACAGAGGTGCAGAAAGAAGTAAGAGAAGTGCAGAAGGAAGCAACAGATGTGCAGAAAGAGGGATGAGGGATGGAGAAAGAGGCAAGAGAAGTGCAGAAAGAAGCAACAGAGATGCAAAAAGGGGGAACAGGGGTGGAGAAAGTGGCAAGAGGGGTGCAGAAAGAAGCAAGAGAGGTGCAGAAAGAAGCAAAAGAAGTGCAGAAAGAAGGAACAGGGGTGCAGAAAGAGGCAAGAGGGGTGCGGAAAGAAGCAAGAGAGTTGCAGAAAGAAACAAAAGAAGTGCAGAAAGAAGGAACATAGGTGCAGAAAGAGGCAAGAGGGGTGCAGAAAGAGGGAAGAGGGGTGCATAAAGAAGCATGAGTGGTGCAGAAACAAGCAAGAGAGGTGTAGAAAGAAGCAAGAGGAGTACAGAAAGAAGCAACAGAGGTGAAGAAAGAGGCAAGAGTGGTGCAAAAAGAGGGAAGAGGGGTGCAGAAAGAGGCACGAGGGGTGCAGAAAGAAGCAGAAGAAGTGCAGAAAGAAGGAACAGAGGTGAAGAAAGGGGCAACAGGAGTGCAGAAAGAGGGAAGAGGGGTGGAGAAAGAGGCAAGGGGGTGCAGAAAGAAGCATGAGAGCTGCAGAAAAAAACAAAAGAAGCGCAGAAAGAAGGAACAGAGGTGCAGAAGGAGGCAAGAGGGGTGCAGAAAGAGGCAAAAGGGGTGCAGAAAGAAGCGAGAGGTGCAGAAAGAAACAAAAGAAGTGCAGAAAGAACAGAGGTGCAGAAAGAGGCAAGAGGTGTGCAGAAAGAGGGAAGAGGGGTGTGAAAGAGGCACGAGGAGTGCAGAAAGAAGCAAGAGGAGTACAGAAAGAAGCAACAAAGGTGCAGAAAGAGGCTAGAGGGATGCAAAAAGAGGGAAGAGGGGTGCAGAAAGAGGCACGTGGGGTTCAGAAAGAAGCAAGAGATATGCAGAAAGAAACAAAAGAAGTGCAGAAATAAAGAACAGAGGTACAGAAAGAGGCAACAGGGGTGCAGAAAGAGGGTGGATGGGTGGAGAAAGAGGCAGAAAGAAGCAAGAGAGCTGCAGAAAGAAACAGAAGAAGTGCAGAAAGAAGGAACAGAGGTGCAGAAAGAGGCAAGAGGGGTACAGAAAGAGGGAAGAGGGGTGCAGAACGAGGCAAAAGAGATGCAGAAAGAAGTAAGAGGTGCAGAATGAAACAAAAGAAGTGCAGAAAGAAGGAACAGAGGTGCAGAATGAAACAAAAGAAGTGCAGGAAGAGGGGTGTGAAAGAGGCACGAGGGGTGCAGAAAGAAGCAAGAGAGGTGCAGAAAGAAGCAAGAGGGGTGCAGAAAGAGGGAAGAGGGGTGGAGAAAGAGACAAGAGAAGTGCATAAAGAAGCAACAGAGATGCAGAAAGGGGAAAGAGGGGTGGAGAAAGAGGCAAGAGGGGTGCAGAAAGAAGCAAGAGAGGTGCAGAAAGAAACAAAAGAAGTGCAGAAACAATGAACAGAGGTGCAGAAAGAGGCAGGAGGGGTCCAGAAAGAGGGAAGAGGGGTGCAGAAAGAGGCAAGAGAGGTGCAGAAAGAGGCAAGAGGGGTGTATAAAGAAGCAAGTGAGGTGTAGAAAGAGGCAAAAGAGGTGCAGAAAGTAGAAGAGATTTGCAGAAAGAGGCAAGAGAAGTGCAGAAAAAGAAAGAAAGGTGCAGAAAGAAACAACAGAAATGCAGAAAGAGGCAAGAGAGGCGCAGAAAGAAGCAAGAGTGGCTTGCACACCATTAGTACCAATTTAACACCCACATTTAGCAATAAGTAACAGGTGACCATTCTAGGTTTGCAAAGGACCTTCCACCACGCTGTAACACTTGTCGCTGCATTTTTGGTAACGTTTGAGCCGTTTGACTTAGAAACAAGGCTTTTTTTGTTAAAATCTGTAGATTAGGCAGCAGATGATGGTTTATGTGGCTAATGCGGAAAATGTATAATTGTGCGAAAGTCGGTGCAGCCAAACAGTCGCATAATTCCAGTGGCCCTGCTCATACCTCCGACTAGGTCCAGAAGTGCTCCTCAGTGATTCCTTCTTTTTTTTGTCTCATTGAGTTCATAGTTTAGCTTCTATGGAAATGAGGAAGACAAAACCTAAGGTTACCACTCCACAACACAGACTACCATACCACATAATTACTCTCCATAACACATAATCCCACTCTACATAATTCCTATCCACCAAATACCACATACTTCCTATCCACATAATTTCACTGCACAACATACCACATAATTCCACTACACACAACGTACATCCACTTCACTCCAAAAAACATTAGTAAAAAACTTTTACATTTACAGCACCAATAGCTCTAACTCTTGCAAATGCAAGACCTATTACATTCCAAATGCTTCCTTAACTGGTAGTCGCATTTGCAGAGTGGTGGAGAAAGGGGACTGGGCCCCCAACCAGTGCTCAGGAATTCTGCTGCGTAGGACTTACAGGAGGTACCAGGAGGGCTTCTTGGTCCCCAAAGTCCCTCAGGAGTAAAGCTGACTTCATCCCCCAACCCGTAGTGTGCCAGGTGGCGCGTTTGCAGAGTGGTGGAGAAAGGGGGCGTGGCCTCCAAAGACCTCTTAGCAATACCACTGTGTGGGACTTACTGGAGGTAACAGGAAGGGTAGTTGGCCTCCAAGGACGTCCTTGGGGGCCAACTACCCCTCCTATTACCTCCAGTAAGTCCCACACAGCAGCCTTGGTAAGTACTCATAGCAGGCTATGCCCCCTTTGCCCACCATTCTGCAAACACGCTCCCTGGCGCGCTCTGGGAAGGGGATTAAAGTCTCCTTCGCTGCTGGGGGTCCTTAGGGGCCAACTAGCCTACCTGATACCTCCAGTAACCCCAAATAGTGGGATTGCTGAGAGGTGGACACAGGCCATGCCCCCTTTCTCCACCACTTTGCAAACGCACCTCCTGGCGCGCTCTTGTTTGGGGGATGAAGCCCCCTTGCCTCCTGAGGGTCCCTGGGGGCCAACTAGCCCTCCTGTTATCGCTAGTAAGTCCTACACAGCTGGATTGCTGAGAGTGGTCTGAGGCCACGCCCCCTTTTTAAACCTCTCTGCAAACACGCCACCTGGCGCACTGCTGCTCGGGGGATGAAGTCCACTTTAGTCCTGAGGTCCTCAGGACACAAGAGGACCTCATCCCCGCACCAGCAGTGTGCCAAGAGGCGCAATTGCAGAGTGGTGTAAAAAGGTGCATTGCTTCGGACCACCTCTCAGCAATCCTACTGTGTGGGGCTTACTGGAGGTACCTGGTGGGCTAGTTAGCCCCCAGGGACCCTCAGGATTCAAGGGGACTTAACCCCCCAACCCAGAACGCGCCAGGAGGCAAGTTTGCATAGGTGTGCAGGGTGGGGCCTCCAGCAAGTTGCCGAGTTTCTTTTGTTTTGTTTTTATTTTAGGAAGGGGGGCTGTGTGGCCCCCCTTCTATCTAACACTTTTGGGCCCGGGGACCCCAACCCCTGGGGCCTTAGCCATTTAAAAAAAAACAAATAATTTAAAAGGGAGAGTGGCGCGCGCCGCCCCCCTCCCCAGGCCTGTTTTGGCCCCTGGGACCTCATCACCGGGCCCGGAAAAAACTTTTTTTAAAGAAGGGTGGCTATGTGGCCCCCTTCCCTGGGCCACCTTTTGGCCTGGGACCCCATCCCCAGGGCCTGCCCAGCCTTTATTATTATGATATTGGAGGGGGGCCGCTTGGCCCCCCTCCTGAGGCCTATTTTGGCCCCGGGGATCCCATCCCCCGGGGCCCAGCCTTATCTGTTTTTTTTGTTTTTTAAATCAAAATGGAAGGGGGGCCGTGTGGCCCCCCTTCTCTGGGCCACTATTGGGCCCAGGGGCCCCATCCCCTGGGGACGGCCCTCACGTTGGGGCTCCCCCCATGGTCCCAGCCGGCTCCCCGCCTCCTGCAGGAGCCGGCATTGCTTTTGGACTAGGGGAGCTGCTAACATGCAGGTCCCCTTGTCCAAAGGCAATTCTGCTTTGCTTCATGGAAGCGAGAGCAGGTTTTCTGCTCTCGCTTCCATGAAGTGAAGCTTAGTTTGCAATGACAGGGCGGGAGCCGTGCTCGCTCCCTGTCATTGCCAACTGCAATGTCCCGGGGGTGGACACCTCGGGGCATGGCTGGAGCCGGCTCTGGGGGTGTTGGTCCCCAGGGCCTTGGAGGGCTCCTGGAGGGGGGCCGGGTGGCCCCCCTCCCTTCGAGTGCAAAGCCCCAGGGAGGTGGTGGTCCACAGGGCCGGGGGGACGCAACGGACCCCCAAACTTAATTTATGTATGCCCCGGGGAGGTGGTGGTCCCTGGGGCCATGTGGGGGGGCTCAAGCCCCCCTCCACACATTTAAAAAAAAAATCAGAGCCCCTGGGAGGTGGCGGTCCCCGGGGCTGCAGGGGGGGCGCTTTCCCCCACATGTAATTATTAAAGCCCCGAGGAGGTGGCGGCCCGCGGGGCTGCGTGGGGGGAGGCATGAGCCCCACCAAGCATTTTAATTACAATAAAGCCCCGGGGAGGTGGAGGTGCCTGGGGCTGCAGGGGGGCTGCATGTCCCCCGCATGTAATCAGAATGGCCCCGGGAGGTGGCAGTCCCCGGGGCTGCGGGGGCCCCCGTGGGCCCCTTCACTATATTTTGTGATTGCCCCGGGACCTGGCCCACCAGGGGGCTTAATTAAACGAAGCGCGGGCAACTGCGCTTCGTTTTTTTAAATTTTTCGGCCGGATTCGCGCACCCAGTGCAAATTCTGCCATTTTTGTTTTTTAAAATGCTTTTTTTGGGCCTGAGCAGCCCTAGGGGTCAGGGTGTTTCTACCCTACCCCCTTTTCTTGTTTTTAATCTTTTTTTTACTGTTTTCTTGTGACTCCGTTCTACTGATTCTTAATTAACATGGGGAAAACGTGTTTTGGGACCCCCCTTTTTTCTCGGCCCCCATTTGACAAATCACCTCGAAACGTTGAAGACAGGAGCTGACCTAAGTGAACCATTAGTTTTGAAAATTTCGCGAAGATTGGTCAAACGGTGCCAAAGATATTGGCAAAAGAAAAAAATGCTTTTTGAATAGAAACTAGGTCCTAACTATAACTACCTACTGGAGATCGCCAGTAGGTGTTATATATATATATTTTTACTTTTTTTATTATTTTTTTAGCTTTATATAGCGAGAACTTGGTTGGAAGACATGGGAGCAATTACCAGCTACATTGCACAAAATCAAATCAAAGGAGATTAAGTGATTTTCCCAGAATCACTGGATGCTGAGCTGATGCCAGAACTCGAATGTACTTCCTCAGTTCCAAGGTCAGCAGCTCTGAGACCATAACGCTTCATCCTATGTCTTTTTCCTTCTGGGAAAGGTGACCTCACAGCGAGGCCTATGCAAACAACCCCCCTCTGAACCCCACTATTCCACCAAGGCCTAAAAGTCACTGGGACCGAGGTGACAACACCTGGCCCCTAAAGAGGCTACTTCTCTTACTAAAACCTTCTCCAGCTCACTATAACCTCAGAGTATGATCTGGCAGTGGAGAGGGATCAAGAAAAGTACACACTGATGCTGCTACTCCAGTGGGGCTTTGGTGAGAATGGCCCCCTGCGAGACCCCTTCATACTCCCACCCTCTCCACACCAGCCTTAGCCTGTAAGTGATGGCCGAGCGGGGGAATGAAACTGCTTCTGGGCCGGGCCAGACACACAAGGCAACGGACCAATGTAAGAATCCCCTAAGGGCCAGAACAATACCTGGCCCCCAGCTTCAGTTTGACAGCATGGCAGGGGAGTGTGCCTATGATAGTGGCAACACTTTAAAGTGGTCTGGCGGGGACCGGGAAGACAGTAACTTTCTGTGGGCCGGTTTACAGAGGCCCTAAAAAAACGGCCCACTGATGACCCTGAGATACAAGCCCATCATCCAATGCCCGAATGCCCGCCTTCCCAATCTGACCCTGCCATTGACTCTGTGGTTTGTAACTCACATTTCCTTCCTTTCTATTTGCTGGCTCTATTTGTTTTAGGCTGTCCAGCTTGAGTTTGTCTCTTCCCTTGCCCAAACCTTGTTTACTGTATCCTTCCGCAATCTCACTTTCTGTAAACAGGCTTTTAAATCTTGTTCCTATCTTGCCATATTTGCTGTGTATTTAAACACAAAGGTCAAATGTCAGGCTCTGTCTTCTGAGGGAGCTTGGTGTTTACTTTTTTTCTGTGACTTCAATGTGAGAGCATTTATAGGAAAGTAAGAGGAATGCAGATTACTCTCCCCATGAAGCCCACTCCTGTCCCTCCTATGCTCCAGTTCACGAGGCTGTAAGAGAACCATTCTAACAGGCCTGCAGGGAGAAGGTTCACACACATTCTGTGGCAACAAATATTCATGTAGATTTTCTTCTAACGAAACATTGTAGGCTTTTTCTCAATGTGACCCTCTAGTGATTGACTAATGATCTTTCTGTTTACAGTCAGCGAGTCTGCGTACCTGTAGGAAGGTGGAATCTGACTATATGGTTGCCCCCACTTTTTTCCTGGTGTTTTGCTGGTTTATGACTTAGTTGGACTGGGACCCTGCTATTCAGGGCCCCAGTCTATCTGCTCTCTCTAAACGACATGGAGTGCACTCTAGGTGCACTAGTGATTGGATACTGTGGTGCCTTATGAGTCCCTAGTATATGGTACCTTAGGTGCCAAGGGCATAGGTACTTCACAGGCCTACCAGGGGCTGCAGCATGTGTTATGCCACCCCTGGGAAGCAGTCTAAATCTGACACCACAGGCCTGCTACTGCAGCCTGGGTGAGGTGGTGCTAGCACCCCTCACTGAGATATAGGTTTCCTATATCTCTCCTGCACACACATATAAACCTATCAGTCACCCCTAAGGCAGGCCCTATCAATCCTGAGGGCAGGGTGCTTGGCTTCTATGTGAGGGGGTGCCTCTGCCTGAGCAGGGCCCCTCTGCAGCTCTCAGAGTCTATTCTCTGGTGCTGTTTGTGGATGCGGTTAAACCATATACTATTTAAGTGCATTATATCCTCGCGGTAAATGCTAACTTTGGAATGGCTGCATCAAAACATGTCGTGTTTGGTGTCAAACATCTTGGAATACTACCCCCCGCCAATCTTGGCGGCGGGGGTAGCATTCCACCCTTCTAGAGGGATAAGACATGTACCTGCTGTGGAAACGCGGTAGAATCCTAAAGAGCCCTGGCATCACAAAATGGATGCCACCAGTCACAGACACTGGGCTGCCCTCCTGCTGATGACCGAAACTCGCAGTGGAGGAAGCCCAACAATAGGCATCCTGTCACAGGGAGGTGTAACCACCTTCCAGACAGGGTTTAGTGTATTGGGGCTGGGTGGGTGCACTCTTAGAGTGCTTTGAAGTCCTGCACTGGGGGAGCAGAAGGCTCCTCTGTGCATATGCCAGTTCAAACCAGCTCAGGGGCTACCTGCCCCTGCTCTGGCGCGAAACTGGACAAAGGGAAGTGGGTGTAGCCACCCCTCCCTTGACCCTCCCATAGGTGGGGTCATAGAGCTAGTCCATCCCCTCTTTTTAGTTTAAGAGGGGGAACCTTGCCATTGCAAAGCAGATAACCCCTGGACGACGCTCTACAGAAGAATCCTGGCCCTTCGACGTTCCACTACCTTTGGAAGACAGAAGAATCTCCCTTGGAGTCAAGGAGTGACTCCCCTGCTTGGCAGGCACCAAAAACGACAACGACGGTCGCAAACTACGCCGCTCCCGCCGGAGTCCGAAGTCCCTGCAGCCCAAGAAGTGGATTTCCTGACCTCTCCCAGGCCATCGTGAGTCCCCAGCGAAGCTGAGGCAAGTGGACCCCACGAGTAACGAGGAACCGCGACCCCTGGGTACCGTGCACTATTGTCGAGTGCAACCCCTTCACAACGTTCTACGAACCTGTGCTTTGGACCACGTGTGGTCCCGACCTCCAGCAGGAATCCCTCCGAAGATCAGAGGCCTACACCGTCCCGAGTGACCGTGGGCCCCTGTTGAGTGATTCCGCCCGAGGTGTCTTCGCGATCCCTTGCCCGCTGGCTTGTGGGTCCCCAGAAGACTTCCTAAAGAAACCAAAGGGCTCCCCTGGTTGCTCCAGGCCTGCCCTGACTTACCCTCGCTGGGTGAGTCCCTCAGACCTTGCTGGTCTGCGCCATCGACTTTTCTTCATCTCCCCGAGACTTGCGGCTGCCAAGGCTTGTTGGCTCCGATCGAGTTGCCGACACCGCAGTCAGCTGCAGACGTCGAGGGACACACCGAATCCAGCTCCTGGTCGTCGTCGACGCCTCCTGGACCACGTGGCTGAAGAGTCAAGGCACCTGCAACCGACCTGAAGCGACCGACGACGGTGGGCATCCATCTTCCTTGCCCCGGGTCACTGCCAAGTGACTTTGAACACTGTCCCCTCTGCTTTCAGGTCATCCTTCTTCAGAATCCAGGCTTGGATTCCACCGGACACTTCTTCAGCTCCCGCAAGCAGCAAGTCTTCTTTGTTCGCCATTGAAAACGACGCCGCGACCCGACACCAAAGGACACCTGTGCACCCGGCTTCCCTGGGTGAGGTAACTCCAGCACTACGGTGCTCCTGTGGGTGTGGGCCCTAGAACTACTTACCCTGTAAGTGACTTGCTTGTAGGTTCTCCCGAAGTATCCTAAAACTCTTTATTTCCAACCGCGACTTGCCCCATTGAAGTTAACGGCGATTCGCGCCTGTGTATCCACACTGCACGCGTCCCCCGTGGGTCCTTTACTTACCTGCCTTGGGTGGTTTCGTGAGGCCCCAGCACTTCTGAAGGCCTTAGGCCTTGTCTCCTTGCAAGTCGTTGTTTCTAAGTCTCTTACTTAGTATATGGTCTGGTACGCCCCTAGGGCCCCAGCCATATTTTGTGCTTAACTTATTGTGAAACGTTGATTTGTGCATATGTTTGTCTTCTAATCTCATAAAGAGATTAGTAGAGAGTTATTTAGAAATAAATACATATATATTTGATATATATACCTGTGTGGTGTCTTTTCATTTGGTGATTCAAGAGATTATATGGTAAAACAAGCTGCTTTACATTCCTCCGAGACTTAGCCTGAAGGCTGCTCTCCACAGCTACCACTAGGATAGCTTTCTTTAAAAGGTTGTCTTAAACCTATCTACCATAAGAGTCGATTTGCCCTGGTGCAAGGTGTCCACTTTAATTAGTGAACAGCATATACCAGGCCAACTTCTCACATTGGTGGGCAGCGTGTGGGATTCCAGCTTGCCATTGTTTTACCAGAAAATCTCTATTTGAATTACTAACTGAAAACCATTATAGGTACTCAAGGTACATATAAAGTCAAGCTTAGTATCAATAAGTTCTACTGAACTTAGAGCTGTGTGCCAAGGGATAGCACACCCTTTCCACAGCTCAAGCTAGGATCAGTAGGCCACAAACTAGTGTAGGTAGTACAACACTGCACAACACTAGAATGTCCTTAAAGGGTGGACCCAGTGGATCCACTCAGCCTCAGTATAAGGACATGGCTTTCTCTGACTTGAGAGCCATGTGTGTTGACAGACACCTGAGGATAGGACAGAGTCCCTCAACCCTGCACCTGATAGATCTGCTGACAGCAGATGACCTGAGATTGGCTCTAGGAGCTAAAGGGTTTGAATCAGTGGGTGGGTCAGTCATAGTATCTGGGTCAGATGATGAAAATCAGAATGACCAAGACTCTGTGATTGAAGGGCCAGGCTCCAAGGAGCCTGAAAAGGACAGAGGAATTCTCCCTAAGAGAACTGGCAGAGTGGATGAGAGGCACAGATCCCCTTCCAGGGAATCTGAGCACTCTTATCACTCTGGCAGAGAATTTGTCCAAGAGAGGAGCTCATACTTTAACTTAAGAGAGACCTCCTCTGAGAGAAGGTGCAAACTGCTCCAGTATGAGGAAGCCAAAGTGGCCCTCAGAACCAAGCAGTTGGCACTGGATAGAGAAGCCCTGGAGATCCAGAGAGCTTCCAGAAGGGAGGGTTTAGAACCCCCTGGTGGCAGCAACAGTGTCCCTAGAGGCAGAGAATATGTCCCTGACCATAGGAACCTGAGCAAGGTTGTTCCTCCCTACCAGAGTGGGGATGATATCCACAAGTGGATAACTGCTATGGAGAGGGCCTGTAGAGTACAGCAGGTCCCCCAAAAGCAGTGGGCAGCAATCTTGTGGCTCTCCTTTTCAGATAAAGGAAGAGACAAGCTCCTCACTGTTAGAGAGGAGGATGCTGATGATTATGAGGTCCTGAAGAGTGCACTGATAGATGGGTTTGGCTTAACCACTGAAGAGTACAGGTTGAAGTTCAGAGATACCCAGAAGGCACAGACTCAGGACTGGACAGACTTTGTAGATTGTGCATCCAAGGCTCTGGAGGGTTGGCTGGTTGGCAGTAGGGTTACTGATTTCAAAGGATTTTATAATCTAATGATGAGAGAACAGATCCTTAATAATTGTCAAAACCAGCTTTTACACCAGTACCTGGTGGACTCTGATCTGACCTCTCCCCAAGAATTGGGAAAGAAGGCAGACAAATGGGTCAGAACCAGAGTAAGGCCTAAGAATCAGGGTGGTGACCACAAGAAAGATTCTACCAAGTCCCAAGAGAAAGGTGGGGATAAATCCAAGGATAAGTCCACTACAGGGCCCCAAAATTCCTCTTCTGGGGGTGGGTCCCAAACTCCTTCCTCTCCTGAAAAGAAACCCTATTGCCATGTCTGTAAAAAGCCTGGGCACTGGAAATCTGATCCCAGTTGTCCCAGGAATGGCAATAAAGAAAATGTTCCTCCAACAACTACTACCACCCCTCCTGGTACTACCAGTAGTAATCCTCCAGTTGGGAGTAGTGCACCCAAAAAGTTAGGTGCTTTTGCAAGAGGAACAGAGGTGGGCCCTAGTTTAGACAGGACCCCCTCAACAGACTCCTCAGATTCTGATGGTGGTGTAGGATATGCCACCTTTACCATGGGTCCCATAGCATTGGGCAGGTACAGACTGGAGCCAATAATTAATGGTCAGAAAGCTGTGGCATTTAGGGACACAGGGGCTAGTGTCACCATGGTGGCAGGGAAACTAGTCCCCCTCACCAGCTTTTACCTGAGTTTAAATACCAGGTGACCAACATTGATGGTGTCAGAACAGATCACCCCATGGCCATAGTCAATCTCAGCTGGGAGGGGGTCACAGGCCCAAAGAGAGTGGCAGTGTCCCCAACCTTACCTGTAGATTGCCTGATGGGCAATGATCTGGAAATTTCAGCCTGGGCTGAAATTGAACACCAAACCCATCTGAAGATGTTGGGTGTCCCTGTAAAGGTTAGTGGGGCTGTGATGGCCACAGCCCCAGCCCAAGATTTTGGAGAGATGGAGCCTGGAAGAATGGCCCACTCTCCCCCAGAAGAGAGCACAAGGGTTGAAGAAAAGTCTTCTTCCCTCCAGACAGTAGGTAAGGGTCAGCCTCCTCAGGGAACTGACCCTACCCCTAGTGAAGGAACTGCCACAGAGGTAGTCAGGCCTGGCCTGGCCACCCCCTGATGGCAGAGGACCCTTACAAGGTGGTACCCAGTCTGGAGCAGGTAACCTGCACCTCTCTACCCTGCCTCAGTCAGCCCAGGGCTGCAGAGGTCAGGGAGGTCAGTGGACCCCCCAGGGCCCCCTGTCCAGAGGAACCCCCATCAGCAGATAAGGGGCACCCAGTCTAGTAGCCCTAGCCAGGTGAAAATTCCTCAACCCACTGAGGGATCCCCCATACCTTTATGTAGGGACCTCCCCCAGAAGGACTCTGTTAGGCAAGGGCAAACCTGGGACCAAAAGGTTCCAAACCTGCCATGTCCCTCCAGTAGTCCATTCAAAGGGACCCAACCCCCAGCTGTAGGCAGCCAAAGGTTGACCCTTAGAGCAAAATGCAACTCAGTCATGGAAAGACAGGCATACATGGTGACCAGTGATCTGAGGAAGCTGAGGCCAACCTTCCTAGGGCCTCACTTCCCTACTCAGACACCTCACCAGCCTTGTACTTTACCAGAGCACACCAGAGGTAGTGATTCCCCATGGTGGAGACCCTCTCACACCCTTAGGGTGAGGGATTGCTTAGTGGACCATCAGACAGGGGGCAACCATGCTAGTGCAGGTGCTTCCTTATATGGCCACTTAGTCAATAAAGGCTCAACTGGCCAAGGTTAGCCTTATCTCCTTTCGTTTGGGGGGGTTATGTAGGAAGGTGGAATCTGACTATATGGTTGCCCCCACTTTTTTCCTGGTGTTTTGCTGGTTTATGACTTAGTTGGACTGGGACCCTGCTATTCAGGGCCCCAGTCTATCTGCTCTCTCTAAACGACATGGAGTGCACTCTAGGTGCACTAGTGATTGGATACTGTGGTGCCTTATGAGTCCCTAGTATATGGTACCTTAGGTGCCAAGGGCATAGGTACTTCACAGGCCTACCAGGGGCTGCAGCATGTGTTATGCCACCCCTGGGAAGCAGTCTAAATCTGACACCACAGGCCTGCTACTGCAGCCTGGGTGAGGTGGTGCTAGCACCCCTCACTGAGATATAGGTTTCCTATATCTCTCCTGCACACACATATAAACCTATCAGTCACCCCTAAGGCAGGCCCTATCAATCCTGAGGGCAGGGTGCTTGGCTTCTATGTGAGGGGGTGCCTCTGCCTGAGCAGGGCCCCTCTGCAGCTCTCAGAGTCTATTCTCTGGTGCTGTTTGTGGATGCGGTTAAACCATATACTATTTAAGTGCATTATATCCTCGCGGTAAATGCTAACTTTGGAATGGCTGCATCAAAACATGTCGTGTTTGGTGTCAAACATCTTGGAATACTACCCCCCGCCAATCTTGGCGGCGGGGGTAGCATTCCACCCTTCTAGAGGGATAAGACATGTACCTGCTGTGGAAACGCGGTAGAATCCTAAAGAGCCCTGGCATCACAAAATGGATGCCACCAGTCACAGACACTGGGCTGCCCTCCTGCTGATGACCGAAACTCGCAGTGGAGGAAGCCCAACAATAGGCATCCTGTCACAGGGAGGTGTAACCACCTTCCAGACAGGGTTTAGTGTATTGGGGCTGGGTGGGTGCACTCTTAGAGTGCTTTGAAGTCCTGCACTGGGGGAGCAGAAGGCTCCTCTGTGCATATGCCAGTTCAAACCAGCTCAGGGGCTACCTGCCCCTGCTCTGGCGCGAAACTGGACAAAGGGAAGTGGGTGTAGCCACCCCCTCCCTTGACCCTCCCATAGGTGGGGTCATAGAGCTAGTCCATCCCCTCTTTTTAGTTTAAGAGGGGGAACCTTGCCATTGCAAAGCAGATAACCCCTGGACGACGCTCTACAGAAGAATCCTGGCCCTTCGACGTTCCACTACCTTTGGAAGACAGAAGAATCTCCCTTGGAGTCAAGGAGTGACTCCCCTGCTTGGCAGGCACCAAAAACGACAACGACGGTCGCAAACTACGCCGCTCCCGCCGGAGTCCGAAGTCCCTGCAGCCCAAGAAGTGGATTTCCTGACCTCTCCCAGGCCATCGTGAGTCCCCAGCGAAGCTGAGGCAAGTGGACCCCACGAGTAACGAGGAACCGCGACCCCTGGGTACCGTGCACTATTGTCGAGTGCAACCCCTTCACAACGTTCTACGAACCTGTGCTTTGGACCACGTGTGGTCCCGACCTCCAGCAGGAATCCCTCCGAAGATCAGAGGCCTACACCGTCCCGAGTGACCGTGGGCCCCTGTTGAGTGATTCCGCCCGAGGTGTCTTCGCGATCCCTTGCCCGCTGGCTTGTGGGTCCCCAGAAGACTTCCTAAAGAAACCAAAGGGCTCCCCTGGTTGCTCCAGGCCTGCCCTGACTTACCCTCGCTGGGTGAGTCCCTCAGACCTTGCTGGTCTGCGCCATCGACTTTTCTTCATCTCCCCGAGACTTGCGGCTGCCAAGGCTTGTTGGCTCCGATCGAGTTGCCGACACCGCAGTCAGCTGCAGACGTCGAGGGACACACCGAATCCAGCTCCTGGTCGTCGTCGACGCCTCCTGGACCACGTGGCTGAAGAGTCAAGGCACCTGCAACCGACCTGAAGCGACCGACGACGGTGGGCATCCATCTTCCTTGCCCCGGGTCACTGCCAAGTGACTTTGAACACTGTCCCCTCTGCTTTCAGGTCATCCTTCTTCAGAATCCAGGCTTGGATTCCACCGGACACTTCTTCAGCTCCCGCAAGCAGCAAGTCTTCTTTGTTCGCCATTGAAAACGACGCCGCGACCCGACACCAAAGGACACCTGTGCACCCGGCTTCCCTGGGTGAGGTAACTCCAGCACTACGGTGCTCCTGTGGGTGTGGGCCCTAGAACTACTTACCCTGTAAGTGACTTGCTTGTAGGTTCTCCCGAAGTATCCTAAAACTCTTTATTTCCAACCGCGACTTGCCCCATTGAAGTTAACGGCGATTCGCGCCTGTGTATCCACACTGCACGCGTCCCCCGTGGGTCCTTTACTTACCTGCCTTGGGTGGTTTCGTGAGGCCCCAGCACTTCTGAAGGCCTTAGGCCTTGTCTCCTTGCAAGTCGTTGTTTCTAAGTCTCTTACTTAGTATATGGTCTGGTACGCCCCTAGGGCCCCAGCCATATTTTGTGCTTAACTTATTGTGAAACGTTGATTTGTGCATATGTTTGTCTTCTAATCTCATAAAGAGATTAGTAGAGAGTTATTTAGAAATAAATACATATATATTTGATATATATACCTGTGTGGTGTCTTTTCATTTGGTGATTCAAGAGATTATATGGTAAAACAAGCTGCTTTACATTCCTCCGAGACTTAGCCTGAAGGCTGCTCTCCACAGCTACCACTAGGATAGCTTTCTTTAAAAGGTTGTCTTAAACCTATCTACCATAAGAGTCGATTTGCCCTGGTGCAAGGTGTCCACTTTAATTAGTGAACAGCATATACCAGGCCAACTTCTCACAGTACCAGACCCTTTTAAGAATAGCATGCATTGGCAAGCCAAAAGGTGTAGCCTACATGTCTACTTTTAATGAGCAATAGCCTTAGTATGTGCAACACATACAGTAGAACCATGCCATAAAAACCTAGACAACACAGATTACTGCTTTCCAGGAAACTACAAACAGGAGCCCAGAAACCAACTACATTATTTACACTACAGCCTTAAACATCCTGCTTATGTCAAAACATAGTTTTTATTTTATTTGGTGGATGTGTGTGTTGTCAGCAATGAAATAGGTGACCATGATCCGCTGAAACAACAACGGCCTACCACCAGGGCCAGCTTTAGCACTGTTGACATCTGATGTGACACTCTACGTCGCTACAATTTGTGCCTCTCTACTCTACTCTGCACCACTCTACTCTATGCCAGTGCACTCTACCCCACTCTACTATGCATCACTGCACTCTTCACCACTGCACTATACACCAGTTCAGTCTAAGCAGCTCCACTCTACTCTGCACCACTCCACTCTGTGCCACTCTAGTCTGCAACACTGCACTCTGTGCCACTGCACTCTACGCCAGAGCTCTCTACACCACTACTCTATATTCCAGTGGCGTAACAAAGGCCGCCGCCGTGCGGGGGGGCCCCAAGCTCCAGGGGGCCCCCTCAGTACAGTACCATGGCCTCAGAGGTTGTGAGTGAGTCCAGAGTGGGCCCCTCAATGCACTTTGCAGGGGGGCTCCCTCAACTATTGTTTCGCCACTGCCCTATCCTGCACCATTCCACTCTACGCTGCACCACTTCACTCTACTTTGAAATAATCTACTCTATGTCACTACACTCTACGCCACTCCTCGCACTCCATTTTACGCAACTCTACTCTGCAACACTCTACGCCACTGCACTTTACACCACTAAGCTATGCTACAGCACTCTACCCTGCACCACTCCACTCTACCCTGCACCACTTCACTCCATGCCACTTCACTCTACTCTGAATCAATCTACTCTATGCCACTGCACTCTACGCCACACTTCTCCACTTTACTCCACTCCACGCCACTGTACTCTACACTGTGCCACTCTACTCTGCAACACTCTACTCTCTGCCACTGCCCTCTATGCCACTCTACTCTAAACCACTACACTCTACTATAATGCACTCAATACCACTTTAGTCAAAACCACTCCACTCTATGCCAACTACTCTGCACCACTGCCCTCTATGCCACTCTATTCTACTCTGCAATACTCTATATCACTGTATGCTATGCCACTCTATTCTATTCTGCACCACTGTACTCTGTCCCACTCTACTCTGCACCACTCTACTCTACACCACTCTACTCTACGCCACTGCACTCTATGCCACTCTACTCTGCAGGACTGCACTATCAGCCACTGAACTCAATGCCTCTCAACTCTGCACCACTGGAAGCTATGCCACGCTACACCATTGTGCTCTATGTCACTGCAATCTATGACACTCTGTTGTACTCTGCACCACTGTACTCTATACCACTGCTCTCTGCACCACCCTGCTCTGCACCACTATACTCTGCATCACAATACTCTATGCAACTGTACTCTGTGCCACTGCTCTGTACTCTGCACCACTCAACTCTTCGTCACTCTACGGCACTCTACACCACTAGATTCTGCATCGCTCCATGCCATTCTAATCTATTCTGCACTACTACACTCTACATCACTCTAATCTACAGCACTTCACTCTACGCCACCCTACTGTGCACCTCTGCACTCTACCCTGCACCACTCCACACTACCCTGAACCACACCACTCTAAGACACTTCACTCCACTCTGAAACAAGCTACTCTATGCCACTACACTCTACCCCACTGCATTCTACTCTGCACCACTCTAATCTATGCCACTCTATTCTACACCACTGCGCTCTACATCAATGCGCTCTACGTCAATGCACTCTACGTCAATGCACTCTACACCACTTTACTCAAACCCAATGCACTCTGTGCCACTGTACTCTACACCAATCTATTCTGCACCACTGTACTTTATGCCACTTCACTCTAGGTCACTCTACGACACTCCACTCTACTACACTAAAATCTATTGATACTACACTCTTTGACGCTCTACTCCATTAAACTCTACTTCACTCTATGACACTCTACTCCACTCTACAGCACTCTACTCCACAATATGCCACTCTACAACACTACTCCATTCTACAACACTCTACGCAACTCCCTCTATGCCACTCCAAGCCACTTTACTCTACTCTATTCCATAACACACTATTCCACTCTACTCCACTCTATGCCGCTTCACTCTATGTCACTCCACTCTATGCCACTCCACTCTTTGCCATTCCACTCTACTCTACACCACTCCACTCTGCAACACTCTACTCCACTCTATGCCATCCACTCTCCAACACTACTCGACTCTATGCCACTCCACTCTACGACAATCTACTCTGCTCTATGCAGTTCAACTCTACAGCAATCTACTCCACTGTATGCAACACCCTCTACACCACTCCATTCTTCTTTATGCCACTCTATTCCACTCTAAGCTTCTCAACTCTACTCAATTCTATGCCCTTCCACTCTATGAGACTCTGCTCCCTCCATGACACTCCATGCTACTCCATGACTCTCCACTTCACTCCAGTCCACGCCACTTCATAACAGTCCATGCAACTCCACTTTACCACACTCCACTTCATTCCACTGTCCTTTACCCCACTAACTTTTAGCCATGCCAATGGCTCTTGTGTAGGCGAGACCCATTAGCTTTGCCAATGCTTGTTTTAATATGGTATGACCACAAATCCTACTTAATTTTTTTAGCTGACTTGGCGTACTTATCACTTTTTTAAATTGTTGTGAGAAAATAAGTGTAATTTGGAAGAGCCGATGAAATAATTTTTATGCATGTGGTAGCATGGCATCAAACAGATTGAAGACCATTTCCTTATCATAACTTTAGCTTAAGGTCTTTCCCTTAACCTAGTTTAAAGACATTACCCTGCCCAATACCCGAAAGGGGATTTAATTTTCAGTCTATCACAGTAAAAGTCTCATGATCAATAAATGTTGATCTAACTTGAACTCTCCATTAAAATGAACTCAGGGATGGATTGTCCTGTCTGACAGCCCCAAAAGAGCTGGTCTGATAGGTCGGTGTGTGGGTTAGGCTTTTGGCTGTATGTGAGCCTGTTTTATGGTCTGGTGGGTAGGTTTTTACTGTTGATTTCCCTGATATTACAACAAACATTGCCTCGTGAAAGAACAAATGGGTGTAGTCTTCCATACCTTGCAAAACACCTATACAGCATGTCTGTGCAAGTACAAAACTGCCCGATGTGCTAAAATGGGACACTTTTTTAGCTATTTCATTCGCTGATGGGGATCACTTTATTTTGGTGCCCAGTCTTATTTTCTGCCCCAGTCCCACCCTAGATGAACATTTCATAAGTAGAAATGTGGACCCAAGAATGGCAGGGTTTAAATGTCACCTGAGAACCATGACAAATGTGTGTCACTGCTGTTACTTCCTATCTAAGAGTTGCACCCCTACACAAGCACCAGGACTAGAAGTTCAAGATGCTCTGCCCGGGCTTGGTGCTGGCCGCTCATTCATCCTTCACCTTGGGTGCTGTTCTGGTACTGATTTAGCGTCAGGCTGCAGAAGGCCTCGTGTGTTATGGTATGGTAATTTTAAGTGTACAGCGTGAATGCACAGAAGCTTCATGCCTCTTAGATGTAACACAGCAGCAAGTTAAATGCACTCTAAGAGAAATTATAATAATATAGAGAGACATGGACTGATCGAATAACCATATCATCTGTGCTTTCAAAATGGCTCCAAGCGGAGAGGTTCTGGTACAAAATTCCAGCAATTAGGAGCTACGTAAGAGAAGACTCTTTTCCTGCATCCTACTTTCTGGGAAGATGCTGAACGCGGAAAAGAAAGATGATGGGGAGAAAGAAGAAGATGTAAGAGTAGGCAAGAGTAACAAAACGAAAGAAGGAAAGAGAGAAGGGAGATGCTGGGGGAGGAGTGAAAGAGTGGGACCAAGAATGTAAAGTTAGAGTAAAAGGCAAGAGGCAGAGGAAGTGAGGTTGGTAGAAATACAAAAGTGGACGACCTGGAGAGAGAACACAATTACTGTAAACTTTGATGAAAAATTGACAATAAGGGGACAATAAGGGAAAGTAGAGAGCAGAGGGAGAGTAGCAGCTGTAAGGAAAGAGAGAACGGGATGGAAAACGGTAAAGAGGAAATGATTGACAAAAAGCAACATGCACTAAGATCGACATAAAATTGTAAGCAGATTCCCTGGCTGCTAGAATAGAGACAAAAACATGAAATGTGTGCACCAGAGGAACTGTATTATACCATTCGTTATCCATGGTAGGATGAGGGATCATACCTCAGATTGGTCTCTGGGCCTCATGTACTAATACTCTAAATGAAAGAAATCGTAAATTGGGACAAATACCAATTTGCGAGTTCTTATTTGGAATTTATTATAATAGGGGCCAGATGTACGACCATGACTATTTGCGACTCGCAAAATTCCATGTACAACAGTGTCTGAGACACTGTTTGCAATTCCCAATGGGGTCTCAAATTGTATGCCTCATGAATATTTATGAGGCACTCGCAATTTGCGACCCCATTGGGAATGGCTGGCCCTCCCAGGGATGGTGGCCTGCTGGGCTCAGCAGACCTCCATGTCTGGGACTGCTTTTAAATAAAGCAGTTTTTTTTTTAAAATGCAGCCCATTTTCCTTAAAGGAAAACGGGATGCATTTAAAAAAAGAAAATGAAACGTTTTTGTTTCATTTTTTAAGGGCAGGTAGTGGTCACTGGGACCACTGCCTGCCCCTAAAAAATATTTTTCCCTGCTTTTGCAAAGAGGAAGGGGTCCCCTGGGGGCCCCTTCCCATTTGCGAGTGCATTACCACTCTCTTGAAGAGGGCGGTAAATTGCGAGTGTTTTGCGACCGCAATTGCGGTCGCAAAACATTCATACATGGGGTAGAGAGTCGCTATTAGGAAGGGACGCCCTTGAAACGCCCCTTCCTGATAGCAAGTAGCAATTCCTATTTAGCGAGTCACAAATAAATTGCGACTCGCTAAATAGGAATTGTACATGGCCCTATTCGTTTTTGCATGCGCAAACGGGTTGCTAACCCGTTTGCGCATGCAATTTAGGGTCGTACATCTGGCCCTAGATTTCTTAGAAGTTGGCGCAATTTGCACACCAACATCTACTGAATAGAATACATTGGTATTTTGCAAACCCACCTGTGTATTAATAGGTTGGTTCACAAATATTGAATCGTAGTAGCATTAGGTAGGTTGCTAATTGTGACCCACTATGATTGACTGTAGTCACAGGCATGGTGGCCTGCTGGCATATTGTTTAAGGAAAATCATAAGTCTGGACAGTCGATTATTCTGCTGCAATATCATTTGTGCTAAAAAAAACAAATGCCAGCTGGAGCTTTTAATTTTTATTAAGCTCTTCACTATATTTCCTCTCCCTGGCAATTTCATTTTCCATAAAACAGGATCAGTGCAACCTGCAGACATCAATATGTTCTGCGGACTAATGCCCAGCAATCGAAGCACTGTGTTCTTAGACCAATTACGTGATTTCCGAAATGAGTAAGTTAAATAATGTACTTCAAAGTGGGATTAAATGTGCTCATATTTTTTAATTATTGTTTCCATGCTTTGTAAGAGGCACATGGTGATATTCTGTACAATTTGCCACTGAGGAAAAAACAAAGCAAACCCACTTCGCATATTTGTTCTTCTCTTGCTGAGAAGTAATAGTGCAAGCAGTTTTTTTTTCTCATGCGCTTCATTATTATACGTTTACTCATGGCAGATTTGTAGCTTATCGAGATAGCAACGTTTATGAGGCATAGGCACTAATGACTGGCTCAAACGTATTCTGTTTCAAAGTCATCTTTCATGTTTGAAAGGTGAAAGAAAATGAAATGGTGTTCCATTCTTAATCCCTTAAGCAATGAAAATAGTGCTAAATCAGTTTGTTCCTTTTTCTTGCTATTAGAAACTTTGGTGAGGATTTACTAACAGTCACGTTGTGCAGCGCTTTGTGAAAATCTGCAGTGCTGCGCTGTGTAAATGTTAAAAAAATGTCAAGTGCCATATCAATGCGCTTGTGTATAAAAAGCCTCTTAAGGAGATAAGGGGCCCGATTACGAGTTTAGCGCAATGGCGCCGGCTTCGCTGCGCCAAACCCGCGCAAGGCCATCCGACCGTATCCCCAGTTGAACTCGTGTTACACAAGTTCAACTCGTGATACGGTCGGCGGTGCCTAGAAAACAGGCACCGAAATGGGAACGGCAAAAAAGTTCCAGCACAGCATGGACGTGGACGTCCATGCCGTGCTGGAACTTTGTGGGGATGCAGACAGGCGTGCACATGTTGTGCCCCCCTGAATGTATCCCCACTGCGGGAGCCACATGGGGGCCCTGTATAGCCCCTTTTGTTCCTGCTCCGCCAGCCTTTTCATGGCGGGGTCCCGCCACGAAATGGCTGACGGAGCAGGAACTCAAAATATGCTGAGCGGGACTGCGCCAGTCCCCGCTCAGCATACAACGTTGTAGTGCTCCTGCGCTACAGCCAGGGAACGACTGTTCCCTGGCGCAGCTGGAGGTCCACCGCCCCTACGACTTTAACATTCATAATATGGCATACAGTGGACTGCCTGCGGACAGACTCGTAATCAGGCCCTAAGTTAGGCTTTGCACTACCACCGAGGGTGGGCGAGCCGTGTGAAGCGAAAGGTTGTGCTCGAAGTGCAGCCTCCAGCATGAATTGCAACACAATTACTGTAAAAGGGTGTTTGGACAAAATATAGAATTTTAATATTGTGATGCATAAATATTGTGTCAAAAATATTGTCAATGCATAAATATTTTGCAATACAATATCGTTGTCAAGAATGTACTTTTGTGTATATAATATGGTTTTAAATAATATTATTTTATTTAATATTGTTTACCTAAACATAGTTTTAGAAAGTCTTTTTGTTTAATGTTATATATATTAGTTAAAAAATTAATTTTTGTTGTTAGTATTGTTAGCATTTTTATTTTTTTTGTACTATCGTTTGTAATTTTAAATGTTTAATTATTTTTTTTAAATCAAGTTAGTGATTTATAAATTAGCAGTGACTTGTTGTGTTTGTAGAGGCATAGAGTAAAAAGTCATGTGAATTATAATCAAAATAATGTTGATGTTAATTTTATATTGCTAATTAAATATTTCAGTGATTAATAATTACTTCAATTTTTAATACTTATTTTATGTATTTTAGTGTGACGTATTATTTTTAAATTACATTTTCTTTTTTTTATTTCTATTAATTATGTTTATTGTAATAACAGGTTGTTGGTTTTTGTTGGGCACGTGAGTGGGACGTTTTTAAATTGCTAATAGCTTTATATTAATACTAATTAATGTGTAATTGTCTATTAATTATGCAATTGATTATTAATTGCTGACATTATTTTAATTGTTCGTTGTTAGATTATATATTTATTTTGAAAAACGTACAGCATATTTAAATGTTTTTATTTTTATTGATAATTTTTGTATTAGTAGCTAGTTGTTGATTTGTTAGGGGAATAAGGTAGAAAATTAATTAAAGTGCAAATAATTTAACTTGAATGCTAATTTATTTTTAATTAAACATGTAATTGAAAACTTTTTATGTAAATTGTTTATTTTATAATTGTTCAATTAATTTATTATTCCTAAAATGTTACAGTATATCTAAAAATGTGCTTGTTATTGGTAATTTCTATTTTAGTAGCTGTTTTTTTAGGGGAATACAGTTGGGAGTTAAGTAAAGCATAAAGATCTTTTTTATTGCGAATTAATTTATATTTGTTAATAACATAAGCGATTATTAATTATGTAAATTGCTTTGTTTTAATTTATTTGGTTTATTTATTATTAAAGTATTAGGTATTTTTAATAATGTTTTTAAAATGTATTTTTAAATAAAATTTTGTTCCGTTAAAATAATGTTTAAACAAACTTGTATTTATTACGCAAATAATGTTTTGGTGTTTCCTATTTCTTTGTGGTAGGGAGGTAAATTTTAATAAATGTATTTGATTTTTTTAAATGTTATATTAATATTTTTCTTGTAGTATATATAATTTATTTATTTAGTCATAATATGATTTTATTTTTATTTATTTTTCATTTTTGTACAAAAACGATTAGGAGGAGGAATGTTATTTATAGTTCCTCCAAAGTCCTACATTTTCTGTACTGTTGGTCACAATGGAGTGTGAATAGTATATCTGTCTCTTCTGGAGTCCAACACTTTCCCTACTGTTGTGTGGATTGCTATGGAAATAGTAAATCTAATCCCTCCGGACTGAACTCTTTCTCTACTGTTGAATAGATTTGAGTGGGAATAGTACATTTAACCCCTCTAGAGTCCAACACTTTCCCTACAGTTATGTAGATTGGAGTAGTAATAGTAAATATAACCGCCCCCCCAGGAATCCAACACTTTCCCTACTGTTGCCTAGGCAGCAGTGGAAAAAGTACATCTAATCATTCTGGAGTCCTATTTTCCTAATGTTACTTAGAGTGGAATGAGAATAACAAATCTAACCCCTCCAGAGTCAACACTTTCCCTGCTTTCTAAAATGTTGCATTTAGTAGGTAAATAATGTTTTTGGTGTTTCCTGTTTTTTGAGGTAGGGAACTAAATTTTGTTCAATAGTATTTTATTTATTTTTTAAACGGTATTATATTTTTTTATAATATGTATTTTGTATTTATAATGTCATTTTTTATTATAAGTATTTTACATATTGTGTACTAATCATTAGGAGGAGGAATGCTATTTGTAGTTCCTCCAAAGTCCTACATTTGTACTGTTGGTCACATTGCAGTGTGAATAGTAAATCTATCCCTTACAGAGTCCAACACTTTCCTTACTGTTGTGTGGATTGGAGTGGAAACAGTAGATCTAACCTTTCCAGAGTCCAACTCTTTCTCTTCTGTACAAAATGAATGAATCCCCTAGCACTCCACCACAAAAGAGTTCCAATCTTAAATGACGAGTCTTTTGTATACTTACAAACACCATCTCTTCAATGTAAAACCTCTTTATAACACTAGCCAACTAGCCAACGTGTGTTTCGTTGTGAGATAATTATTTTCCAATCAACTTCCTCAGGCTTAGGAAAAGAAACAAAGATCAGGGCATTATAATAAAACTAATGATCAAAGTCTAGTATAAAAATCCGCCACCAAAATGCCAGTAACCAAAGAAACTATACATCAAAAAATATACTAAGTGTACTGAGACAGAAACTGAAATGATAATGCATGTCACCTATGAATGTGAGATTCATGCATGCCCGTGGTAAACATAAACCTATTATCATGTTGAAGTTTATCATGCTTGAGATAAACATAAATCCATTGCCATATATGTTACAGCATAAAATGATGTTCTCTTAATGTGACACACCAGAGCATGACAATAGGGATAGCAGAACCAAAGAAGTGTGTAATAAATAAATAGCAACGAATGGTCCAAATAGACGCTCATCGGTCCTTTATTACTCTTGAAGACACTATTCTCAGCAGAGTTACAGGACAAATGTCCTAATGCGCTGAAAAACAATGTCAACAAGGTCATATAATGGAGTATTAATTCCTTTTGTATGGACATTGTCCTCTTTCAAGAAAATTTGGTGGCTTTTCTTCACCTGGTGGCATCCAATCTT